>OZ038373.1:109552175-110152175 GCA_964036015.1 Leptarthrus brevirostris | reverse complement strand
CTTATTCAACTGCTTTTGTTCCAGCATGTCTGCCGGTGCAGCTGAGGTTCTATCTTAAGAACATTGTATTGTGCCGGGTGTCTTACTTAGAAAACTTCACGAGGTCTAAACAATCGGAAATTGCAACTAGAAAGGGAAAAAATTGATCTCATTTTGGCCTGTAGTAAAGATGGATCACTAGTTACTGCTTGACTTAGGCAATTATAGCGTAATATTCCAAGTTATTTGCAACCTTTATTGTTATCGCTGTGTTTTCGCAAGGCGTGCGACTAATTTAGGTTAATTGTTCAAGTCATCAACTCTAGTCCATTACGCTTTAATGGAATTCTTTATGGTTGACTCTGTTTACTTTCTTTCATGGACAAATTCTTCCGTATTCTTAGTCTAATTACGTTGCACGCGCTTAATTGATAATCTTGATTAGTTTTTTTTGAAGAAAGTGACCATGTAATTATGTTCGTAATATACGTATTGTGGTTATGAGACAGTTTTTCTTTTATATTCCTCGAGGTCGTTTTCAAAAAATTGGTACTATGCTCAGACTCAATATTTGATATGATAAAGTGAGATTTTTCTCAAGGCCAAACTCACTTTTTTGTATAAAATATTGAATTTTGCATAAGGCTCATTGCATAAAGTTCTCTTTACCGGTAAACTTATCCATTACTGACTGACTTCGTTGCTCCTGGCCAAATTGTTTCAGTTCAAGGTAATTTTGTGTTGGTTATGTGCCTAAATCCTTTGTAAACATTTGCTGCGCATAAATGCTTTTATTTTTCGTTTATTAATTAGAAACATTTACCGCTAGTGACTTGCAATTGGTTCGTTCTCTTGATCACATATTTTGGGGTCGACGTCATAAAGTAGAAGTAACATCATTTTATTTATATTCGTAAATAATTACATTATAAGTCAAATGTAGATTCATCGCTATATGTAAATAAATGTTCCTTTTAAAAAATTTCAAAGCTTTTCACTGCAAATTGGTTTCTTTACCCACTCTAGATCTGTTTGCGTATTTTCCCTCTAAGGACGCGTAAACATTGAAGTGCGATAAGCGATGCAATAACGCGCAACAACCGCAAATAAACGAAGATGTTAACATTTAACCGAGATGAGCGGTGAACGGTGAGCTTTATAGCTAAGCGGTGTTTTCACCGCCTAAACAATCTTGATTGTGAGCCGTAGCGATGAGCGATGCAAGTTAGTTGTTCAGCATATCATGTCGACGATGCTTACCTTTAGAAAGTACAAAATCAAAAGTTGATATTGACATACGTAAAATATCAAAAAACTTGTATGGGTTTTTGCGTTGGTTCGCAGATAAGGTATAACATTTTCCCAGTTTCAATCGATATTTATTTAATTCCCTTGTCGCTTACCTCTATTTCCTTTTTTAACCGCCTTCGATAACATTTTGTAAAATACTAAGCCCTTAAAGATTGCATCAGACCAATGTGCGCACTCCATCACTTATCGCTTACCGATCATCGCACACCGCTCACCGCTTATCACTCTTCATTGTGTACGCGGCCTTAGAAGATTCTAACTTAATCCAGATATGTCCATGGTCTTGCTACGGTATGGAAAGTTATAGAAGTTTGTGAAACAATTAAGTTTGCTTTAAATTAATTAATTTTCTGACTTATAACAATTAAAAAAGGTTTTTTTAGTAGTCGTCGCTCATACTACGTGCAGTCTACTGGGCATTAAGGTATCTGTGAACTAAAACAATTTATTACTAAGAATTCCAGAATTTCCGTCTGCACAGTACTGTACAAAACTATTGAGTTTTTTAGAAAACTAATATAACGCAAAGTAAGTAGATAATGTAAAGTACGAATACAATTGCATGTGATTGCAAAAGATCTAATAGTCATTTCACATTACTCACCGTTTTCGAGACATTTTTGAGAAAAGAAAAAATTTCAAAAAAAAAACTCACAAATTCAATTTTTGAATAGAACTTCAGAGATCTGTCGCAAAATTTCAACCGTACACTTCTGTTTGACTCATAAGCAGTCGCAAACACCTGACGAAAATTATAACGGTACCACATCAAAGGAGTGCGCTTCAATGTTTCGAGTAGACTACATGTAGTCTACTTGGCATATCTGGGTTAAGCTATATGAAGCTGACCTCCCAAAATTGGCAGTAACTTTAATTGATTACCCTCCAGTATACTCGATAATATTTTAAAATTAAAAGGTAACATTTGCAACACCAGAAGTTTTTTTTATTTTCACTTCAATAGCTTCTATATTTGCCTGTAACACTTTTCCATAATATATTTGTACTTTTATAAACATAAACAAAATATCAACAAAAACTTTAATCTTGGGCAGTCCTCTAATTCGAAACGCTTGATAAACTAAAGGCCTATAACTCTACTTAGTTCGAGCAGCAAAATGTTTGAAGATGAAGAAATGTCTCGGAAGATGACGACGACCTTAACTATATCCCCAATGAAAATTCGGCTTAAGACCAGGACACTCGACGATACACCCAATACATTACAGGTCTCCCCGTGAGCTTTTATTAAGAAATTAAAATAATCCACTCCGTCTCTGGGCTGTTGTCTAGCTCGCAGCAAGAACAAGACTCAAGTTTCCTCACTTCCTTTATTCTAATTCCCTTCTGGCCAAAACCATGCTAACGCATCAAATGGTTGTCCCCTATACTTTGGCCACATCGTATAAAGAAAAATTTTATCTTCCCATATACCTAATCAAGGTTATAGAGAGTTTTCTCTCGGACCGAATCATTAGTGTTAATTTAGGCAATTACAAATCGACCAATTTCAATATAGCTGCTGGTGTTCCACAAGGGTCTGCCTTGGGCCCCCTACTCGATATTTTCTACACTGCAGATATTCCAACCAAACTGCAAACGTAGCTCTTTTTGCAGATGACACTTGTTTGTACATGTCAAATGACTCAGTCTCAGTTATGATATCAACCCTTGAAACTAATCTTAAAGATCTTAGCGACTACTTTCTTAACTGGAAGATTAAGGTAAATACAACCAAAACACAGGCAATGTTTTTCACCAAAAAACGAGCCACCAGAAACTTGCCGCACTCCAACATAAGATTTGACACTAGTAAAATTAGCTGGAAATCGGAATTAAAATAAATACTTAAGACATGATAAAACCCTGACACAACATATTTCTGATATGGTAGAGAAAACTAACAGACTAATCAAAACACTGTATCCAACGATCAATAAAAAAAAAGTTTCGACAACAAACTGTTAATTTAGAAAACAATATTGCTGTTCTAACTAACACAGCACCAATCTGGAGTAGTGCCGCACAATGTCACATTAACAAATTACAATTAGCTCAAAACAAAACCTTAAAAATATTTTTGAACCTACGAAGATATTTTTCAACTAGAAGACTACACGACAAAACTTGCACAATTCTAATTAACGAGTTCATTACAACCGCACATGAAAAATTTTCACGAAACGGTACATACTCAGAAAATCCTCTCATTAGTTTTTTAAGCCAAGAATGCGAAAGCTCTTAAATTGTTTTTAATCTTTTCAATCTTTTATTAGTTTAATTTTTAGTTTTAAGTTTTAGTTTTTTACCATTGTTCTTTTCCAGTTTTGAGGTTTTTGTAATTTTTTCCTCATCTAATATATTAACACTAATTCATAACAACACATGATTCTCCACTAGTGGTTATATATTATTTTCGAGTTGTTGTTATCGGTTGACGTGAGAAATCCTTGTACATAGGCTACCATATGATGGCAGCATGCGTGCATGGATAAGATTGAGGATTGTGAGCACCACTAAGTTGCTTATCACAATTTAGTAGAAGCTCACAACCAAGGGATTGGGGAAGGTTATGGGAAGTACCGGGGTGAGCGTCATAATAGCCGTGATGGCTTGGTCCGATGACCGAAGAGGTGAGAGGCCCACCTAGCTAGCCGTGCTTAGCTCGTCGGATCGGGGTGAGATCTTGCCTCACACTCCTCGGTACACTCACCCGAACATCATTGCGGGCACTCTTAACGTCCTGATGGACCGAAGGCTATTCAAAAAAGGAACGCACAAAATATTAAGGAAAAGAAAAAAAGGATAAAAGAACAACCGATATCATGCCCAGTTGGTATGAGGCTTGTAGGGCTAACCCTCCCCATCCTATGACTATGTCTAGTCCTTGCTACGACATAGTCCCAATTGTCTCGGACAATTGTTCGGGTCCGGTTAGAGAAGAGAGGTAGGAGAAGTTAGGGCTATCAACTCAGGTTTTCACTCCATTATGGCCAAAAAAAATTCTCCATCGCATGCGTAACCTGGTCAGCGTCACTGAGGATTCAAATATTCCAATTATTCCAAAAATAGTTGTAAAGATATTTATGGACAAACCGGCAAAAGGGACTAATAGTATTCTTTAATTTAATCCACCATATTATATTATTTAATGATTCCGATTGTTAATTTGAAGCAACTTATTTGAGCAGTTTCAATTCAACAAAAATCTCAAACTAAGAAATGATCCGACAAATTGTATGGGTCTACCTACAGGACTGTGTAATTAAGTTTTTTCGTTTTTTAGAACAAAAAATTAAAAATACCTTGAAGATATAACTAAATGTGAAAATACTATTTATAAATTTATAGGAAATCCATCAAAAATAATACCGATATGACTGGTAATTACAGAGCTAGCTTAGACATCAGCTATATATATATGTATACATATCAATTATTAATCTTTCTGTTTTGTTTGTCATACGAAAGAAATAAATCCAAGATTATGAAAACAACAAGTACAATTTGATGGCAATATTTAGCATTTTGGGTACAACAAATTCAATTGAAATTCATTCTTTACATCATTTTCAATCCAGAAAATTTTTTTTTCTAAAGTGTTAATTCTTTCCTTTTCATACTTAAATATCTGCGATATGTTTAACAATGGTAAATTAAATAATAATAATTTTCTACACAACTTCCTTGTGCCTTTTTTTCACAAAATAAAAATTGCGCTTATAACAAAATCGAATAAAGTTTCTAAATAGAAATCTTACAAATAATTTACTCAAATCGTTTTCTAAATCAAACTTGCCCCGTAACTTTATGATAGTTAAACCAAAGATTACTATTACTAGATAACCGGCTTCGAACGAAGTAGTCAAAATTTTTTGGTTGCTTTTATACACCCCCCGCAACAAAAAGAGCCGCACGTGGTTTCCTTTATCATATCTTCCCGGCTCAATTCCTGCTAAATAGTCTCCAAGATGTCCAAATTGCTTTTAACGGTTGTTGATGTGCAATAGCACTCTTCTGCTAAAAATATTCACCATGTACAGTTGCATACATGCATAGGGTTCGAGACGTTTTTAAGGAAAAGGGCGGTACTACAAAGTACTAATTGCAATTTTAAACTCAATTTTAAAACTGTTAAGTTTTGAAAATACATTTTTAAGTTTAATAAAAATAAAGAGATATTGTTGGCTTACTGTATTTTAAATTTTTTAAGAAATAATAATGCATTAAAAACTATAACAAAATGAAACATTTTTTGATTTCGAAAGTAAAACTAAATTGTTATTACTGAAAAAAAATTACATATTGCATAAAACATACTTTTTAATTGGGTTATATGTGAATAATGTAAAATACAGAAAAATTACATAATAAATTGTTGTTATTTAACTTAAAACGTGCGGCTTTTTTGTTGCGGGGGGTGTATATTTGCCGAATCGGGCGACCCTGCAGTCAGAACTAAAAATTTGTTTTCCGGGAGAGCTTGTGGATAGGAGACAAGTATACTTTTCTTAGGTGCATTTACAAATGTCAAATTAAAATTAAAACATCAGAATACATTGACACTTTGAAAGTTTCTTACGCACACAAGTAACTATCTCAGTCATGTGATTCACATGAATTCTTTTTATTGGTGGTACGTTTTGGTACATTTTTCTCTTCGACAAGATTCGCCGGTACATTTTTGAGAGAAGGCTGTGATTCTCTCCGGATGAGAACAAAATTTTGACAGGAGTAAGTGATTCTCTCAAATAGTTTTGACAGGAGTAAATTACTGCACACTAACTGTACTCTTTATTTGCTTGTATATTGTTATGACCTGAAAAGCTGGATATATTTCATTTTACTGTGGTGCCAGTGTTACTTTTTCAAATTAGCTGGGCAATTTAGGAAGCCGGTTATCTAGTAGTAAGTAATCTTTGGTTAAACTTTCAAATCTCCTATAATATTTTATTTTTAACATCTACTTTCCACACTTTTGAAGTGAATCTTCCAATATATCTGTATACATAGTATGGAATGAAATTTTATTATAATTTTAATCACTCTAAAACATAAAATCAGCGCACCAATTTTGAATAGAAAAATGTAGGCATAAAGAATCTTTTGTCGTATTTGCAATTACTTAATTCATTTTCATCTCAATCATGTATAAAGCACAGTCGTGAACATCTCATAACTGCGGTTATTAAGAATGCCATATTTATCCGATTTTCTTTTGTAAATTTATTATATAAAATTTAAACAATAAAAATATTATAAGAATTATTATTTATGGTATATATGATTTTTAAAATAAGCAAAATTAATTAACCTAATATTGCTCAAAAGAATGGCTTTATTTATATAAAATTATTACAAAAAAAATTTTGCTTTACTTATACATAAATAAAATTGACGGAATTACAAAAATAATTTCGATTGTAATATTCGGTTAGAAAGCTTATATACGTACTTTTACAAAACTCAAATAGAACTAACATAACCGAAAAGTGTCTTATTTGTTTTTTTTGTTGTAATCTTTTCGAATATATATATTAAGGGGGTCCACCTGTGTGAGGGCAGTATTTCGAACGCTTTCTCGAAAATTTTCGTTAGGAGAACTAATTCGAAAATTAGAATAAATTTAACGTTATTTTAAAGGTTTGTGCTTTTATTATAACAGTAAATTTTTCGAAAAGTGTAATCCGAAGGCTTGTATTTATTGAGGGCATTGAAAGTGACCTCCTCAAAATGGAATACCGAAATTGTGGGCAAGATTCCGCTCGAACCAGTTATCTAAAACAAAAAGTAAAAAGAACCTTATTTGTGTTTATGTTGTCGAGGTACTGACGTAGGATTTTGACAAAATTCCGAAAATTGAATAAATGGCAGTACTTTTCATAAAAGTTGATCATTTTCATGCTTTTTTTCGATATAATATATACTGTAAAATAAAAATATAAAAATATTTCGAAAAACTGCTACGTGGGTACCTTTAGTTATCTCTATAAATGAGTCAGTTAAAATTTCAAGTCGATCTGTTGAGTAGATTATTTTTAATCCTGCCCACAAATTTCAAAAACATGGTTTCGACAAAAACGCGTCTAAAGTTTGGAAACACAACAGAACTTTATATTCTAGACTCACATTTAATCTGCAATACCAGAACCATAAAGTCGAATCCGTGAAAATTGCTTAAGGACATCATTTGTCACATCTTCAAGATGCGAGAAATGTAAAAAAAAATCGATTTTTCGAAACATTTACACAGGTGGACCTCCTTAAAGTAATGTTATCTAAAAGTGCCTTACAATTTTTGGAAAATTTATCCAATATTAAGTGGAAGTCTTCAAAGGAAGAGAAGCAAATACACGTTGCATCACGTATCACTCATGGATTACACAAACCGAAAAAAAGCTATTTTAAACGGAAGGTGTAAAGCAAATCTCGAATTTAGTAAACGAGAGCCAAGGCTCGTAATATCCTTCCGCTGCACATTTCCTCCTCAGAATTGCATTTTAAAGATAGAAGAATCTATAACCAAACAGATTCTCTAGCAATGAGCGTCAGCTCAAACATTCAGAAATGGGATTTTCGTCCTCAGATTTCCTTTAAGAAATTTTCTCTCAGATTATTTGAATATGTCATTTTGAAAAGAGGTCATTCAATATCTTTAAAATGGAAATAACCCATGTTCAATGAAAACCATACTGGAAAACACATGTCCTTTTTTTTTTTGTAATTCTTTGATGAAGTCCATCCAACTGGGGCCAATAATTCCTCCTCCGATAGGTGCTTTATACCAATCAACTCATTAATAATTACCTATATCGGTAGTCACACAAAAAAATTCACTTTTATTTTAAAGCTTCCTCACTCGCAGACAAATCCCGAAAGAAAGAAAGCAAAACTCGCGAGTCGCCTTTCATCTATCACAGTCATTCAAGCCAGCATGGCCAGGCATGAAATTCTTGTGACATGAAATGGGGGGAGGGGGTATTACCTAACAAGACCATTATCGAATATCTCAAATATTGTCACAGTATTCTATTGATGTAGTAAAGGATAAATAAAGAATTGAGTTGAATTGAATGCTCCTGCAATTTGAAAAAGAGTAATATTGATTGAAAGTAATAGTTTGTGAGCAATCCATTATTTTCTGAAACTGCCGAACATTGGCTTGGCATTGTCGCAACAACAAGCTTCTGTCTTTTTTAATTTTAAGTTGTCTCCACAAGTGCTCTATGGGGTTTAAGGCCCTCTCGACGGATCTTCTCTATTTGTTGCGTCTTCCTTGGATTCCGTGGAGATTGCAATTTTGTAATTTTCTTAGTGTGATCCTGAGTTTTGTGCGTCTGTAGATGTTGTTATTGCGCAAGATCTCAGCAGCCTTATTGATGCGAGCTTGTACAGCAGCTTCAGCTCCGATGTCTGCTGTAACTGTAATAATATTATTATTACTAAATGTGTAGTAAATGCTTGCCAAGTTTCATGATAAGATCTACATATTTTTTACTTCTCTTAAGCTGAGCAATTCAGAAGCATGTAAGTCGGTAGCTAGGCTTCGCACAGAATAAAAATTGTGTATACTAGTTAGGGACTTATAGAGGTGTAACATACCCAAATATCCACGAATTTGAAAAAAAAATCGGTACTGTTACGGTTCATTTGAAAACCATTTTAGAGGGTCATTCTAGACACTATAAGGAATAGATTTATGCAAAAAAAAATCGATTTTTTTTAAAACCTTAAATCATTTCATCGTAGGCTAATTTTTACTGCAAAATGCAGTTGCTTGCAACCTAAAAATCTTTTAAAAAATTCGCCCTATTTCATTTTCATATCGCTAATTTTAATGAAATATTAGTAATAAACTTTGAAAAGATATAAAACTGCACATTTCAATACCAAAAAATTAATTCATTTGAACAAAAAGCTTTTTTTAATCTTTTGAGTTGTCATTTTCAAAGGCGAGAAATAAGTTGATGTTGAAAACTTGCCTTGTCCATAATTAAGTTAATTTACTACGTTTGCGTGTTTTAAGTTGCTTTGTTTGGACATTTTGACCCACAAGCTTTTGAGAGTAATTCCAAAGACAGCATATTTGAAAAATAGATTTCTGCAGCTAACTATAAAGAGAATTTTGCATTTAAATTGGCAGTGACCGATCCGATTAAGCTGTTATTGTTTTTGGTTACCATTACAATGTTGGTTAAGCTCTGCAAGTTGCTATAAAAGGCAAATAAAATGTAAATTGTTGAATGTATGGTGTGCTGTATAAAATTATTTTTGGCAAAACATTTGCATGACTTGGAAATATTAGATTTAGCACAATGTAAATAAATATATACAGTGATAACTTTATTAGAATTTTTTTGTATAGGCAATATTTTAGTTTTATGCGGGAAGTATTAAAACAAGTAATCATTCTATCTCGGGAATGAGGTGCTAATAAAGTATTTTTATCTATGGATTTCCTGTACACATCACTCTTACATCATTCTTGGATATAATAACTGAGAAAATGTTGTTGGCCCATCAATAAACTAATAAAGATACTGAAGCCACTGAGATATACTACTTTATTTCAAAATAATATTCTATTTGAAAATTTCTTAAAGGTATGTTGGTATTTAAGGAAATAGCGGAAATTTTATTGCGCTTTTTGGCTCTTTTTATGTCCTTTGAGAAAAAAAGCAGCCATCTCAGATCACTTTATACCAAACAGCAGCTTTAAACAAAGTTCAGTTCAAGTTTCTAACGCTTAAGATCGAGTTATTTGGAAGGAAAAAAAATTCAAAATAAACTTTTTAAAACTCGAGTGACGTAAGAAATATAAAATAATTTCTCAACACAATCAGCATTCTGATAAAGAAAAACTAAACTCCTTTGGCTCTTTCTCAACAGCAGCACTAACGGGTTAGAAAAATTTTTTAATCACCGATCTATACGCTGTATCATTATCTGAGCATTTACACTGTCAAAAAAAGAAAAGTTAAAATAAAAGTATTGTGCTGCAAAATGAGTTAAGTAACAATAGTGAATTCTTATAGAAGGATATTTTGTGTGACATGCTCCCCAAATACTGCACGAAAAATTGGAGACAAATTTATTGTCTAAAAATTGGTAAATGATAATTATATTAAAAACAAAATGACAGTCAGCTGTTAAGAGTGGAGTACTGCAACCAATCTGGTTTTGCTACTTGGAATAGAGCACAGCTCTGCGTTGCTATTTTATTTCCTGCTCTTTTTGGCTCCGATTCGAGCCGAGCCGAGATCTGCGCCACTCGGAGGGGCGTCCGCAAACAGACCTATTTATTCCGCTCAGTACCGGCACTTGTTTCAATAAAAACAGGAATAAAAAAAGGAGTTATATAGAAAAAGAAAGCACACAATTTTTTCCCAGTTTGTTTCGGGATATACGAAAGTTTTAAAATGTGCTTCGTAATGGGTACGACATATGGTCTTTTGTCTAGAAAAACAATTTTACATCTGGAAATATCATGGAAACTGCTGCTTGGCTTGCTGCCTGTGTGTTCAACAAGGGTTCCATGACAGAAAATTTTCGAGATCTTGGATGTCGAAACTACACGAATATAATTACACCCAAAACGCGACGCGTCCGTTATGCAAAACAGGAAAATCAATAGGCAACTAAGGAACACCAATGGTCGAAAAAAGCTCTTGCGAGCAGGAATTGGCTTTAGAGTAGATGTGCAACCCTTTGTATGGTAGAGAGACGATTGGCCATAATTGAGTATATTAAGCCCATAAAAATTGAATTATTTAACTAGAAAACAAAAAAAATTCAAACGCATTTTTCTCAAAATGACCCCTTTTGAAACCGTAACTGCGGTATCGGGAAAAATAACACAGACCTACGAGGTATTCCCTCCTTTTAAAATACTAGTGAATTGTAATGTAATGGCCGTAACATATTCTTAGTACGTCAGGATTTTAAGATTATCCTAACTTTACCTCAAAATGCAAAATTGTCTAATTTTGGTCGTTTTTTTATTAAAATTACTTTAAAGTTAAAAATCTAATAATATATGAATTTCGCCAAGAATTCTAATTTTACATGAAAAAATCTATGAAAGTGAAACTTAGAATATTTAAATTCCATCCGATACAAATATCGTCTATGAATTATCAAAATAAATAAATAAATAATATAAAAAAAATATGTGATATAAAAAAGCCAATACTATTAATTAAAAGTTAAAATATTTTATAAAAATAATAAAAAAAAAATATAAATAAAATCTGATGTGACAGAAAAAAACCAACAATATTTTTGAAATTTTTATTTATTATTAAAGGAGGAAATTAATGGTTTAAATTTGCAGGCGTGTGTATTTAATCTACCGACCTAAATCTTGATGTATTTTTTTCAGTAATATATTACTTAGTAGGCAAAGTTGAATCATGGCATGATGTGCAATTGTTCAATTTTTATCCATCATTTTTCCGTATTTTTACTAAAAACAGTAATTTTTTTTAAATGGGTGCCATTTTTACAATTTTTAGAATTTTGACTATGCTACTTTGCCCATTAGAGGACAACATTTTTAACAAAACGCCGCTTGATTCTTTTGTTTCAGACGTCCTCGACTGGAGTAAGTCTAGTTACCGTTTGGTAGCTCTTTTTTTAAGTCCTCTCCTTCGATACCCTCTTTATAATAATAATATAACATCAATTTCTTTTATTAGAGCTATCCAGCAACGTAAATTTCGCGTCAAAAAACCATTTCCAACGAGGTCTCGTAAAGTTCCCTACCGGATTTTATCTTAGTGCAGTACCACGCAAAAATTTAGAAATTTCAAAAAACATTTTTAAAAATTGACTTGCAGTAAATCTTTTTGTTTCAAAATTTTGCGTTTTTTAACAATTCTCTGTATGACTTATGTATATAAAAATAATTGGTCAAAACTCGTTTCAATTAAATTCTAGGTATTAAAATAGGAAAATATTATAAAGGAACATCATAGCTTGATATAGTCTTCTTATAAATAGGCCGTAGAAGAGAAAAATACATATTTAAGAAAATTCTTTGAGAAAAAAGCTAAAAATCTGATTAATGAATTTCAATCAAACGCATATCAGCTTTATCTCAGGCTAGTGCCATAATTTTTCTTCCAAGGTTGACCTTGATTCATAATTCCATCGGCTCTTCAAATGATTGCGAACAACGCGATCCAATCTATCTAATTTTTGAGAAAAAAAGGGGTTGGCTCCAAATATCGTTGACGATCCCTTGTTTCACTAAGAGCACTAATTTATTCAGAATTTTGTAAAAACATGAGAAAAGTAATTACCAAAAAAGTCCATTAATACAACGGCTTATGTTGTATTAATGAAATGACCTTTCTTCTCTTTTATTTTATTGTAGTCGAATATTTGTCTTCTTACTTGAACTGCTAATAAATCTTTTCTTTACTACACCAAATACAATTTTAGCAGGCCACTTATTCAACACAATGTCAAAAATTTTATAATATTTTTTTAAGCCATTGTCAAATCTCAATCAAGACAAGTATTTCTAAAAATTTCCCTTCCAAAATTAAATTTGCAGAGATTTTAATAGATCGAATTTTAACATTCCAAGTTTATAATCTTTGATGAACACCAATCTGGTTTAATTTAAATGAAAGTGACATCTTCCTGCTGACCATGCACTTGAATCTCTAAAAGTCACAAAACGAGATCATCCAGTAAGTCTTTTACTTTCTCACTTTTTTAATGGCTTGTTCGGACAAGATTTTTCCTTCATTGGGCTGCTGGTTAATGCGGCCCAGGGCTATTGTGTCAATGAAGATTTTCTTTCATCACCTGAAGGAAATTTTCCAATTAAATATCTCTCTGTGAAAGATCCGCACCAATTAAATATTCGATTAAAGTTTTACATTTCTAAATGCTGTAGTTGCACAGTTTAATGCCATCTTGGAATAATGCTTTCTTAAATTGTGCAATAATTGAGAAATTAACGTTTTTGTTAGTGCTTATGCTTGCATTCCTATGCCTTGAGTGGTAAATTCGATACGCAGGTGGTAAATTTACAGTTATATGTAATTAAAGAACTTTCTGTGGAAGGTCAGAAAATTGCAATTACGAGTGGGTAATATTATGATTATTTTTGTATTTTTAAAAAAATTAGGTGATTGTGTTATAATGTGATAATGTTATTAGTACATTTGTTAAACTTTAAAAGAATTGAGAATTAATTTCTCTGATAAAATATAAAGTATTCTCTAGGCTTAAAAGCGGATGGACTTAAGTTTACATTTTTGATTTATTATTTATTAGTGCGATTGTGTTCAGTGAAAAGGTGAAATTAAATTTTCCGGCTAGGCAGAAAAAGCTTCGAATGCAAGATACAGCTGCATTGTTGCATTTATATCAGGTTTTATATTATATTCAAGGTCTTTACATAAGGAATAAATTAGATATTCGACTTTCTTTTAATGGTTAAAATACAAGAGCTAAGGAAACTAATTATTTGACTTATAACAGTGATTGACGTCACATTGAGCAAGCCATTTAAAAATGACTTTAGCGGGTTTAGACCGTGCCATTTAGGACTAGTTTTACGTAATTCGAATTACGTAGAACTAATTTGGTGTGATCTAAACATCCATAGTTAGTAAAAACTGCTAGTACTACCTTAAGTTATGATCTGATGCGGTACTACTCATATTTTGCATTGCTTAACAACAAGGTGGACAACTATTTGTTTTTTATTTATAGTGAAATAATATTGTTTAAGTAAATAATGGGTATTCAAAAGGAAAAAACCACAAATTGGACAGAAGAAGAGACATAAACTTCAAAAAGTATACAACTTGACAGCTGGCAGTTTTAATATGAACGGTCTAAGCTGGGTCTAACCCGGGTTATGTAAATCGACTTACGTAAAACTAGTTCTAAATTCCTACGGTCTAAATAGGTTCATAGTTAAGCCATACAGTATTTGCCAAAACTAATGCACGTTTTTTTATATTTACGGGAAAAGAAAATGCAAAAAAACTTAGTTATTAGTTTTTATTACTTAGCTATATCTTCATTATAAAAATACAACAATAAGACAGAAGATGGAATAATATTGTGAATAATAAAAAAGCCGGTCAACTATGAACTTTGTTCAGGCGCCGAGTGTTCCGTACTTACATCATTTTAAATACTAGCTTTGATTTGTTTTGCCTCAAGTAGGTCAGCTCCATGTATTTTCTATGGAGATACCAAAACGCACTTTTCGGCGATCTTGCATTTTGTGGTCACATCATCAAAGATGGCGCTGGTGGTGATAATTATTGAAAATATATTTAGCAACACTATTTTGATTGCGGTACCAATCTTGGTGTATGCAATTTGGTATATTTATTTATGGGTGATATTGGTGTGGGTATGTATGGAAAAACCTCCTAATTCAGTTTTTCAAAGACTTAATAATTTCTGATCAAAATTAAAAATTACTGATTTTCGAATTTTTTCCTTTAATTGTGCTAAGTGACCTTCGCTCGAGCTAAATTTTAAGACTCAATGGGAAGTACTGTATAGGCTTTGATGTTTCAGTCGGTCAGTGAGTTTGTCTTCAGTATGAAAATACCCTTAGAAAAGCTGTATTTTTTTACCGCATTGATTTGAAGTTTTAACAGGACTATGAGGCTGTAGACATAGTATTTGGTTCAACTCGATACCTCTACCTGTGCCTGAGAAAAGGCGTATTGGCGGACAGTAAAGTGATCCTATATACTACCCCTTTTCTAAATAGTTCGGCCAGTAGAAAATTTCTTTAAAAAAGTGTCATTCAATTTAATTATTATTTTAACCCAATGCTTTTCAAGAAGAAGATTTTCTAGAACCTTTCTACGAAAGGTTCATTATTAATTTATCGTAGAACACCGAAGCTCTAAGTATATTAGAACAACAGTTGAGGAAATAACATTAGTGTGCTTCTAATTATTATTAAGCCATAAAAGGAACAAACGTGACATTTTTTTAATGTAGATGAAAAATATTTAGTTTACGGACTTAAGGAAATTAAATATATTAAAATTATAAGCAACTGAACTAACACGATAAATTAATAATCAACCTTTCGTAGAATAAGGTAGCAGAAAAATATTCTTCCTGACAAGCATTGCGTTTAAATAATTTAATTAAATTTAATCACACTTTTTGAAAGAAATTTTAGACTGGGCGAACTATTTTGAAAATGGTGTTCAGTATCATTATATTCAAATTTAGGTAGCATAAAATAGAATTATAAGACTGAAGAACATAAAAGTGGTGAATCGATTTATTTATTCCGAAGTTGCATTCAGAAATTCAAAATCTCAAAGCAATACGTAATGTCCAAATTTCTGCATGAGTTTTCTGCAGACGTTTGGGCTGGCTTAATCGATGATTTGCTAATTGGTCTTGAAATTCTTCCCATTAGATTAAATGCGGACAATTACCTACCGAGAAATTGCCAAAACTTTTAGGGAGTGTTGCCCTGACATAAGAAAATACTTTATTTTTTTATGCTTCTGAATTTGTACGTCTCGTGTTGCTTTTTCCTGGTTCAAATTTGAAATATAAGGCCTCTTCCTCGGAACTCGGTCATGTAACTGGGCTTCATGAAGTCTCAGCCTAATCTGCGTATTTAATTTGGTGATCCCTTCGATCACTTAGAACATTACCTCTAGGGGGTAAATGAATCGCGAAAACGTTCATCGACAACGAGTTTTGAGAGGGGAATAATTCATATTTTTAGAGGGGATTAATAAAAAAGGAAGGGTTTTGACATAGGGGTGGGAAATGTGGAAATGTTCTTGAAGCACTCAACCTAACCTAAACTTTATAACTAAATAAGTTTTTCAAGCTAAGAATTGTTAAAGTTATTAGAATATGTGCAAAGTCGTTAGGTTTTGCATTAATTGTTGTCGTATATTTACTTATCTTAACCATCACTATGGCTATTTTTTGCTACTACTGTTGTTACGCAAATGTCTGAAAATGATTTTGAAGAGAAAGACACGGATAAAGACGTTCATATATTTCAGCATCGTAAGATATCATTTCACTTTCATTCTCACTTGATAAGTGAGTAGTCTTACATCAAAGCTTCAAAGGTCAATTAAAAAAATTGATGTACAAGCTGTATTGATGAAGGCTTTAATAATTTAGCTTCGATTTTCTACTTTTGAGCGACATTACTAGGAGTAAAGGAGAAAGTATTATAATCCTCAAACATTTTTTTACGGAGTTTAATACCCCCAAATATTAAAGTGGTCTGCCTCCTAACTGAACAACAGAATTACTGCTTGTGAAAATAATTTTATGTCATTTGATAGCTGAATCACATTATATTTGTGTTGCTAAAAATTAACAAAAACCATGAAAATAAATGTAACTAAAATGATTTTAAAATTAATATTTTTACGTTATGCGGTAAACGGAACCTCTCCTGTCAATCAGATAGTCCGCATATCCACCGAGATAGTGAAAGAGAGAGGATGACAAAAAATTAACCTGCCAGAAATTCTCTGTAGAAAACGTTGTCAGATCTTAGTATTTTTATGATACAATAACAGCAACCCATAAGTATTTCGTAAAATAATATTGAAGGTAAAAATATAAAGCGTACATATTTATTTCTTTTAGAATAGGTTAGGAAAAATAAAAGAAAAAGAATTTCCCGCGTGTTAACTTATTTACTATGTGAAAAATAAGTGACACTTTCTTTAATGAGCGGTTCAATTGCCTTTATTGCTATTGGTTTATTAAAAGCGGCTGAATCGAGCTCCCAAAGATCACGTCCGTCCAAATAATTTCATGAAGTTTTATCCAAAAGAATATCGGCAGTGATGAAATGCGGATGCATATTTAGAAATAATGAGGATGGTCCGCAATTTCACGTACGTTGAACATGGAAATCCCTCCCCACTATAACAATACCTGATCCTTGTTTCACCTCTAATAGAGGCAAAACTACAAAAGAGCTTTTATTTTGGTTTTTGAAAATATGTTTCAATGCTATAATCTGAGAATATTTCTAATTTAAGTTAAGGGTCCTTATAGATACTGTTATGGTACATTATGCAGAGAAAGATATTTTTGCGATAGTGTTTCCAACAACTAATCCGCAACGCACATGCATGTTTAGCTTTTTGGTAAAACATGGAAGTTTTGGCTTGTTCTATTTCCAGCCCTCAACCCTAGAGAAAATTTGTGTGTCAAAATAACTTTGTGACCTCTCTTGAAGCTTGACTTCCACTTAACGTTGCATCAAATTATTCAAATTTAAGCCTATTAAGTGATTTTTGAGCATTTTGTTAAATTTTAAAAATTAGTTAATGAAATGGAATCATATTTTAGAAGTCGTATAAGTTAATTTTTTTGAGTATCTACTCTTTATTACGAACGTTAATCATTCATCATTGAAAGTCATGAAAAAAATTATATAAACCTCATCTCTTTTTGATTGGGATATAAAACCCACTCCAAACTTAACTATTAGTGTAACTATAATTCATTTAATATGAAAATTTCCATCAAGGTTACCACATTCGAAGACTGACTAAACTCATTACCGAGCTAAATTCAAATGCGTCCTTGAAGTTGATCGAAATCCATATAATTTGCATGTCAGTAAAATTTGGCTGATCGCAAGTTTGCAACTTTTGAACTTTGGCCCCATAGCAATGCCTTGATGCTTGCTTATAATAAATTATAAAAAATACTTCAATATATTTGATTTAAACCGAGATATTATGACAACCTTATCAATCTCCTTGTTTTAAAATTCTATACTTTAAAATTTAACTAATAAAAGTTTGCCTTGTAAATTCATTCAATTACATCACGTTTTCTATTGGACTTCGGAATTAAGCTTTTATCATTCACGGAATGTCGTAAGTGATATCGAAAGGAAGGAAGTAATGAAGATATTAATTGAAGAAAGTATCTGAATGTGTTTGATTGTAAAAGTTTCATAACACATTTATAGTAATTTTATGTGCAAAAAAAAATAATTGTACGAGTGCAGTCGTAATACATGGACTCACTGGTGCACAGAGAATTCCAAACCCGAAATAATTATAATTAAATTAATTTCATACTTTTCGAATAGAGCATTGTATGTCCGAAGCCAATTGTTGCCAGTTTGAACAAATTTCAGAGAAACCTTGAATTTCGAGCGCAACGAAACAATTTTGTTGCGTTGTGTTATATACGCCTCCAGGTTATTCTGTGGTGCCGAAATTCGTTCTGGCCAATTTATGTTGCGAAGAGAGCTCATTGTTTCAAGTTCCACAAAGGTGTAATTTTGGAGATATCTTTCCAACCATGATGTTAATCAAATCGGCGTTGTGCAAACTGGCCTGTAACCTACGAGTGGGCACGTAGTTGCAGAAAACCTGAGTTCATCAACTAAAACCGCAGAAAGGCGTTTGTAATTCATACTGGAGATACTTTCATCAAATTATTTCAATTTTGTTTAAAAAAAGAAAAAAAATTGTTCGAGTCTAATTTCTTTCTATGATATGCTATGTGGCCTAATTTAAATGTTAACCGAGTCTAGTCTAACATTTATTTTTCTTGAAATTGCCAAAATTTTACCTTTTGCATATTTAGAAGTGAGGTTATCTGACTATTTTATCTAGGAAGGAGAAGAACTGTAAGATGATTGCACGGAATATGAGCTCAACTAATGGCTCGAAATGTTTTCACAGTAAAATAAACCGTGGCTTTACTTGCGAAGAATATTTGCTTGAAATTAATAAGTTTTTTGCAGGAAGAGTTGGTTTCGTATTACTGACAGCAGGGCTGAAAAATTACAATATTTGCAAAAAGTTATTCTGATTTGCAATATAAAATGCCTTATGAGTTTTTCTTGCATTATGGAATTACGTAAATATAAAATTTCACTCTGTAAGTGACAACAATAACATAACTTGGTGGGGTGTCGCCTATGTAAAATGTTGCTTTATTAGAAACATTGGTCATTGAACTTTGGCATTACACTTTGTTACATATATTAATGTTAAGTTTAAATTTTTTCGAACACGTTTTTTAAACTATTTAATTAATTTTTTTTACATTGAAGAATAGATAATATAAAACCATGAATATATTTATATTACTTCTGGTTTCCTATAATTAATTATTTATTGCCACCAAGTTCAGTTGGTTTCTGATTTTTCGTTTCGATCACTAATAGGTTTTAGATTGGGCTCATCTAAATCGGATAATCTTGTGTTTGTTTTTAATTTGCGTGGATCACCATCTAGTTTTCGGTTTCCTTCGAAGGCGTCCACCAGCTAAAGAAAAGCTAAACCTTTGGTGCTGGTGTTGAAGACGAGCCAGAGGAATTTAGCTTTTCTTTATTAGAAACGCCGATCGCGTTAAGAAATATTTTAATATTTCTTACTTTGCTCGAGTTTGAACGGTTTAGTTCGGAATTTGCAATTCCAGTTATTAAAAATTTTTGAAAATTTGCTCGGGTCATGTGTTTATTTCGTACATTGTGTACATGCTGTCTACATTCAGGTATGACCATGAGTGACCCATCCAAGGATAGCCAGGGAAAAATGCCAAATGCCTCGTAGCTTACTTTTTTATCTCTTCAAGTTTTTACCCAGCTACCGAGAGGCAGCGAGTTTGTGTTTCAAGGTCATTCTTGAATGTAAAATCTAGATTCGCCATTGGATAACCAAGGAAAAATCTTACTTTTGTGTGTACCATTTTCTCCCAAAATGCGTCCACAGAAAGTTATTCTACTATTCCGGTACTTTCATAATATCCGTCCATTTTGGAATTTCTTAATTGGTGGTGTTAGAATCACTATTGCACGAATTTAAGATGTATATTTTACAAGTTTGATATGCCATGACAAAAGCCATTTCGGACGCCATATTTGATATTGTATTTTTGAGAGTGCCAGAATTTTCCCGAAAATTCTTGCATAGATGAAAATGTTAAGACCTCATACGTGTTGATTGGTCAATCCAAATTTTGGGAGGGCTGGTGATCTGGTTGACGCGAAACGTCTCATATATAGGTATATGTTGTTGTCGGAAATCACGTCTTCATATACATGTATTTTTGGGCGGTTGACGGTTATGGATAAGAAGTTTTTAATTTTTTTATAAGAACATAAAATTGGAAAATAGGAAGAAGTAAACGATATTTGTATCAGAAATAGATACAAATATCAACAATCTATAAGTTTTAGCGACCCCACCCCCCGTCCGACCTTTTTTTTTATTATATATTTCACATGGATTACATAAATACTTTCCTTATTTAACTGTCTAATTCAGTTACCCACTCACTCTTCAATAAACATTAACGATAAGAAGTCACCATTGGGTCAATTTCCTTGTTCGGAAGCCGAATAAGTTTTGGATTTTCCTACCAGCTATGTCTGCTTCAGTTGAAATGAGAACCTAGATAAAAACAAATTATTCCTATTTGGAGCGTCCTTCCGAACGCAACATATCTAGAATTAAGATAGTGTAAAACTAATTTTTTTTATTTTAAGAAAATCTTAAAATTTCCAATTCTGGTCAAGATGATGTTAAGCAGCCAGGGCTGTGCAGAATAGTCGCGTTCAAGATTAAATTAAATTCAAATAGATAACAAATTCTGGAGTAGTAAACAATTAAAAAAAAACGAAGGCAAATGGCAAAAACTAATAACCATGAAGAAATATTGCTTACCTGAGCTGAATTTTACGTTGCCGTTGTCTAACTTGGACGAAATTTTTTTATTACTTTTTTAATTGTATTGTGTTTTTTTATGTTTCTATTATTTAAAGAAATACGCTTTCCAATTTGAATTTATAGTAAAAATTAGTCTATTATTTGCAATCGAAAATTCAGAGATTAAGCAGGTACCACCACCGTAATAACTTCATTAAAAAAATCGTCTTTAAAGCTAAGTGGTCCATAACATTGTAAATGCAATTATTTCTAATTTTTATCATTTTGCCTTTTTTGTAGTAATATCGGTTTTTGTCGATGCATACCTTTTCGGTATATGAATACAAGTTTGTTCTGTGGAATTTTCTAATTGGAATTCTGTACATAGAGATTTGCATGCGATTTTATGTATTTCGGAATTTATCTGCAATTTTATTTCTGGAATTTTGTTGCTCGAAATTTTATTTTTGAAATCATAAAATTGGAAAAATGTACCCGACTCAATTTTTACCGCTAATGTCCCCACGCAGATAGCACCGTCACTGTAACAACTTTTATTAAGGGGTTGTTTTGATTTTTGAGGCAAAAAATTGACAACTTTTGAAATATTTTTTCAGAAAACCTTTATTATTTTTCAGTACAAATCCTTTTTCAAAGTTTTTTTAAGTTCGGAAGAAAAAAAATGTTTTTTTTGCCGTCATAAATTAACATGCAGCACGCGCTGAACTTCACACCTCAAAAATGACATGGCATACGGTGCCAACGATAGCTCCGCCCCCATTGGTCTTAAACACAAAAATCAAAAACAGTTAAAAATTACGTCCTTTATTGCGCAAATGTCGACATTAGTCAAAATTCCAACAACAAAAAATTCCACGCGTATTTTAGTGAAAAAAAGGAAAAAATGCCATTTTTCCGGCCAAAAACGGGTAAAAAAGGGGGAATAAAATATAAATAACAAGCTTTTAAAAAAAATTTACTTTAGCACACAAGCTAACATTATTGTCGACAAATTGCCAAAAGATCTAAGTCAATTTGTTAAATACTTTTTTTTTGTAATCGTTGGCACCGTTTTGAGAAAAAAGGGTTTAAAGTTTTTTTTTATGTTTTAAAGTGAATTATTTTCGTCGTACTTACGTACATATATATGTGTATAACTTTTTAAAGAAGACGAGTTTCGCAAAAATATTTTAGGAGCGTATTCTACACATATCTAGAAGTATAAAAAATCGATTTTTTAAAACCAAAATCAGAACAACCCCTTAAAGACTAAAACTCACCTCTAAATCTAAGTTGTTCATAATATTGAATATACAGTTATTTGTAATATTTATTATTTTAGTAGTAATATCGGCATTTGTCGATGTATAACTTCTCTAGTGCCAATTACAGCTACACAAAATAAAAATGTATTCAGTTGGAAAGACAACTTTTTTTTATTCAAACTGAATAGTTTTATTTTACGAAATTTTCTAATTGGAAAATTTACATGAATACTTTAAACTCTGGATGTATTATTTGGATTATTCCCAACGCAAGGCAAGGTCGATAAATAAAAGAAAAACGAAAGGATATTTCTTTAAAGGCTTGGAGCACATGTAAGAGGTCTGTCGACAAATTCTTTTTTTTTTTTTTTTTTTTTTTAAATTTCGAGCTGAAAGCAAATTTAAACTGCTTGTCATATATCAACGGAAAACTAAAATTGCAGAGAATATTTTAATATTAAAATTTAGAAGAAAATATTTAACTTTTAACAAATATTTTGAAAATGCACAAAATATGTACGAAATCACACTTGACTCGGTGAAATTTTACAAAAAAAAAAATAATCAAAACAAATTGTTCACAACTAGAGCAGAGAAAGAAATATTGAAATTTCTGTAGGCGGTCGGCGTCTAAAATCCTTTAACTCTTCCTCAACAGCAGCACCAAAGGGTTAGATTTTCTTTAGCTGCTGGACACCTTCACAAAAACTGAAAACTAGATGTAAATCCAACTGAACTGATTACCGAACTATGCAGCAGTATCATTTGATCACTATCACTGTCACACTAACTTTTCGGTAAAATGTTTATCAAATATTTTGAAAATGCACAAAATATGTACGAAATCACACTTGATTCGGTGGAATTTTACAACAACAAAAAAAAATCAAAACAATTTGTTTATAACTCGAGCGGAGAATGAAATATTGAAATTTCTTCACGCGGTCGGCGGTCTCTTTAAAATCTAAGCAATTTTACTCCATTGCAATTTTTCTGTAAACCTATATACTTTCGAGTAAAAAATCTTAAAATTTCCAAAATTTTTAATTTTGTCCCTCAAAAATCTCAAAAAATTGACGTTTTCAAAAAAAAATGTTTGTGGCAAAAGTTGGTCACATTTACGCAAAGAATACGAATTCGAAATAAAAAATATGGGTTCCTATTTAAGTTTTTTATACCGAGCACAGCCACATCAAACAAACGCTAAAAAACAACTATCCTAATGACCTTTCCAAAAATGTCAACACTACTTATCTACCTCCACGTACAGTCACTTCCAAAAGCGAAAAAATTGTTTGCGACTACCTAAAATTCAGCATTTTCCCACACTTTTTCGGAAATTCATGTAATTATTATACCTCTTTTTTATTATTATTGGATAACCCACTAATTATTTTATTGCACTTTAGGTAGGAAATTCTTTAAGAAAGAAAATTTTTAATATAAAGGGTCGAAAATGCTTGTTTTGGGTTAACAGGTAATTAATTTTATTTATTGCTGCAAACAAGTTATAAAAATGTTGGTGTAGTTTTGTTTTATTGCCGATATTAGCTTGTGTTAGCCAGAATTCACACCCTTGTATCCTGGCGTTCTGTTACTCGGAGCTGATGAAAATGTTGCTATAAAAAAACATCAGTCAGCAAGAATACCTATCATAGTTGAAAAACAAATCAATAAGTACGGGTGTTTTTTAACAAAAATTATTAAAAAGTGGTAGAATTTACATTTGAGGAATACGCGGATATTATTTACATTTATGGTGTAGTAGATGGAAAAGAGAGAGCGGCTGTTCTGGAATATAAAAGGAGATTCCCTAACCGGCGAGCACCCCAAAGAGGGGTATTTACACGGACTTTCCAAACACACGACATGGAGGCAAGACCCGAAACTTCGGGAACTTCTGCCGACGTCGAGCATCTAATAATCACCATCGTGAGGCAGGACCCTGAGACGAGCACGAAACGCGTAGCAAGGCGATAAGGAGTGTCGTCATCTTAGATTTGGAGGGTTATTCATCGAGGGGGATTACGTCCATATCATCATCACCTAGCCAAGGACTACTGGAAGGAGATTCTGAGAGAATACTGGAATTTAGCATTTGGCTTCTGGAACGCTACATTGACGACGGCCTTTTCTGGACCAAATTCTGTGGATGGATGAATCTCAATTAACCAGGGATGGTATCACGAACTTCCGTAACCTCCATTACTGGTCGGAAAGTAACCCACACATGATAAAGGTAACCTCATTCTAGCAGAGATTCAGTATCAAAGTCAAATTTATGCGGACTTTTTAGAGAATACACTGCCAGATCTAATAGAGGAGAACGCTATGGATAATCTTAGGGGAATGTTTCACCAACACGATGAAGTACCTGCGGATATGGTTAATATTGTGAAGGTAATACTTAGTGAAAAATTTCCCAACCTCTGGATTGGAGGAGGTGTACCGATTCCTTGGCCTGCTAGCTCTCCAGACCTCACTCTATTGGACTTTTTCTTATGGAGAACAATGAAGGATGAAGTTTATTCAAGCCCAGTTAACAATAGGGAGGATTTAGTTAGCCGAGTTGGGAATGCAGCGACGAAAATACGGGAGAGGCTGGCTGCAATACGCCTTAAACAGGGACTTAGAAGGAGATTGTTGGCAATCATACAAAGTGGCGGTGGATATTTTAAGCGGCTTTTGTTACTCATCAAGATTAATTTTAATTATTTTTAAATTCAATAAAAAGCATTTTAGAATTAATTTGAGTTTAATTTCTTTAATTTGTTGATTTTTATAATATTCTCCGATAGGATTTCTACGTATAAATTTCTACATATTTTCTCTACGTGGACATGTTGCACCCTTTTGGAAAGGTGATAAGATGGGCAATCTAATAAAAATAAAGAAGCGCGGGGTACTAATTACATGAATTTCCGAGAAAATTTAGGAAAATGCTGAACTTTCGGTAATTGCGAACACTTTTTTTACTTTTGGAAGTGACTGTACCTGTAATGGTAGGAATTAGATCAACATTGTTGACAATTTTGGAAAGGCCATTGGCTCCCACCCACCATACATTGTTTTGTTTGTCTAGTTGAGATCTATCACTCCACTCATTTTCGCACGTCAGATCTGAAACAACCGGTTTTTCTAATAGAACGCTCAATTCAAATTGCAATAAAATACATATTTTCCTTTTTTAAATATTGTGTTAGACAAGTTTACAACTTTACCTAAACCCACGAATTTAATAAATCCACTTTTTTTAGAAAAGTGAAATTCAAACGGTCAACTTAGTTAGGACGCTTAATCTGAATATTTATTTCAAACTATCACACTTTCGTAATCGTGAACAAACCTGGTATAATAAACTAGTCTTGCATAATTGCTGTTCACGTTTAATGTCCTTAAATTTTGTATAGCACTTTAAATTTCCAGTAGAAACACTAAAGTAAAATGTTTTGCAAAAGAAGAAGGTCAAAAAAAGGGTGATATTGGAAGCGAAAACATAATAAAACATAGGTTTTGAACTTTTCAAAATTGGGGTTCGAGGGGGTAATGCCAACCTTGGCCCTTTCTATTTAATCTTGTTTCCATATTTTCTGTTCGCTTTCTACGCAGTTAAGTTTTGATTTTTTAGTTTATTTACTTAATAATACCCCTGTCTTCACAATTTTCGCAAGCCTTTTTTTAATTGAGTATGTCTATGCGGGTACACAAACCTTCTTTTTACACTTTTAGGAACTTGCAGTGTAGCTAGAAACTTAAAATGATGGACAAATTCCAACTTTTAACCATTTAATCTTAAATTTTACTTTCATTTTACTGCCAATGTCGATCGGCAATATTAATAGTACTTTAATAATTTTAGTAGTCTACTATGTTTTTCGAAAACCTCTTCAATTCTATAATTACTTCAACTTATTTTCTAATCCGTTCTGATTTCGGCTAAATTCAATATGTGAATTTTTGAACTAAAATTCTTGTCACGTTTATCTTATTGCGACTAGATAGTCTACAGCCTACAATACAAGTTTAGCGGACTAGTCATCTATGTGTAAATATGAAAATATTTAATCATGCTTTACTCAGCAATAAACTTTAAAATTAAATTTTAGGTTAACCGTCAAACACTTCACCTCAGTCTACATTATAGTTACAATAAATAAACTTAATGACTGTGAAACGGCCTACATCGATAAAATTTATTTTGATTTGCCGATAGGTTTAAAAAGTAAGCGAATTGTTGGAAAATATTTTTTATGACTAACAAAGTACGGTAGAGTTGTTTGACGGAATGGGTAAGCGTCAAAATTATTGTAATGAGGACTAAAAACATCTCTGCGATTTATTTCAATAAATGCAATTGTTATCAACTGTACAAATTTGGACATTAATTCTGTTCACATTCTGAATAAAATAACAAATTGTTAAGTTTGGTTATTTCTTATTTAAAAATCATTCATTCACAGCTTATTGAAATATGCACTACTTAAGTATCCAAAAATCTAGTTTTATTAGAAAAGAAAGATGGCATTGAAAATGGACTAGAGATGGCAATTGTTCTGAATAATCGGCGATGAAGTTTGTTTATTTTGTTTAAAGACAAACCTTTATTCAAAATTACATATTTCGTTTTTCCTATCATAAAATTTATCAGTTGTATAATTTCAATAATTGCAATAATTCTTAATTTAACTATTAAGAATGATTTTGAAAGAAGCGAAATAGTATTATGGGTGTAACCTCTCAGAAGTGGATCTCAATTAGGTTTAAAGATAAACTGTTTCTAATTCTGATTCTAAAAACATCTCCATCTCTCTTATATAAGAAGGTTGAAGCAGTAAAGCAATCATGTTCTGATAGAACTTCATACTAAGTTTTCGTCCCAGTCTCGCTACTATTGAATACATTTAAGATTTCCATCTTTGTCGGTGCTTGGCTTTTCTTTAATTTAATGTGGTTTTGTTTTACATATCCTTATATTTTGTTATGTTTATATATTTATTTTATTTACTTTTAAATATCAGTTATTTTTTTATTCTTTTAGTGATTTATACACCTTCACTTATTTTTTCATCTAACCGAGCACTGTAAATTACTATAAAAATTTGAAGCACGACACAAATTTTCGGGTGCAAATTGAATGGAATTTTTCTTGTATGCAGAATACTTGAAAATATAAAAAATATAAAATGACAAATTCTCAGGTGAGATTTTTTTACTTTGTTTTTTTTTTTTTAAATAAAAGTCAAGAAGTGAATCAATTATATTAATTTATTTTGTTTTGTTCTTTTTAGCTTTGGTTTAGAGGAGTGCGACCATCGAAATTTCGCCATGTTTATGGACTACCGTCAAGAAAAGAAGCGTGTTATACAGATATAAGCGTTGTGAGGAATGGAAATGATGGGCACATTTGTGCTGTTAATCCAAAATTCCTGGCAATCGTATCTGACGCAACATTTGCTGTAATTTCATTAAATCAGGTGGAAAATGTAAAACATTTATATCTTTTTCATAGTAATTTTTTCTATTTAGAGCGGGCGGATTGATTTCAATTGCTGCAAAGTTATTGGACACAATGGACAAATAACTGATCTGAAGTGGAATCCATTCAATGACAATATTATTGCTTCCGCGTCGGATGACTGCACTGTAAATTCTTTCTGCTTATATTAGTAGAATGTAAATATAAAATTTTAATCGCTTCCAGGTAAAAATATGGGAAATTCCTGAAGAAGGTTTAACAACTAGCTTAAGTGAGAGCTTCGCTGAGCTTATGGCGCATAAGCGTAAAGTTCTACAAGTTGAATGGCATCCCACTGCAAATAATTTAATTTTTACGGTTGGCTTTGATCATTTGGTAAATGCTGTTCACACATCCAATGTTTCGGCAATGTAATTCATTACTTTTTACAGATACTTGTGTGGGACATCTCCAACCCCAATGAAGTACTTAAGACAATAAGTTGCCATAACGATACAATTTACTCATTGGCAATAAATAGGGATGGCTCTTTAATGGCAACTACTTCGAAAGATAAAAAATTAAGAGTGATAGAACCGCGAAGTGGAATAATCGTATCGGTAAATCGTGCGTAATTTCATTAAATGAATCATTTACATTTACTTTTTGTAGGAAGGAACTTGCCACTCAAGCACTAAATGCACAAAAGTGACCTTTTTGGACAACGGAAGGGTATTAACAACTGGATTTTCACGACATTCAGATAGACAATATGCAATTTGGGACCAACACGATCTTAAAAAACCATTAACCCTGGAAGTTATGGATAGTTCGAGTGGCGTTGTCACTCCTTACTTTGATTACGACACAAAAATGGTAATGCTAATTTTCTTTTTAAGTTCGTATACTTTACTCAGTTTGAAATAATTTTTAGTTGTATCTAGCTGGTAAGGGTGACGGAAATATACGATACTATGAAATCGTTGATGAACCGCCATATATTTACTATTTAAATCAATTTCTTTCTGGTCAGCCACAAAAAGCGTTGGGCGTTTTACCAAAACGAGGTGTTAACGTTAGTCAATGCGAAGTGTACCGATTTTATAAAATTCATGCTGTTGGTAATATATGTGAACCAATTTCGATGATTGTTCCTCGTAAATCGACTTTGTTTCAAAGCGATTTATATCCTGACACGCTTTCGATGACACCATCCATATCAGCTAAAGAGTGGCTGACGGGAAGAAATGTACAACCCATTTTAATGTCCATGGAGACAGGTAACTAAAATAGGAATACGACTGCAATAAGTATATAGACTTAACTATCTTAACTAATTTTTAGGACAAAGATTTACAAATACATCCAGAAAATCGCACAATGTGGATAATAAGCTATTGAATGGTTCTAACAATGACAATGAGAATGATATGAGTGATAATAAGAAGATTGACAATAACTCGAAAAAGTTTGCGTTTTTAGCACAACAAACTGTGCCCGATTACAGACCCCAGACGGTAAGTTCCCAAATTAAGTATAATTTTCTATTTTAAAATTTGAATTGTTTGAACATTATGTCACTGAACTATGTAATCGAGAATATGTTGCACCTAGTTTATTGAATTCAATTTTAATGCAATTTATTGAATCAGTGGAGAATATGAAATAGTATTAGAATTAAGTTTTCAGTACATTTAAAAAAAATCGGACTCAAAATCGGACTTCAAGTAATAAATCTACTTTAAGTCCGATTTTGAGTCCGATTTTTTTTTAAATGTACTGAAAATTAATTCTAATTCTATTTCGTAAAGTAATTCACATTCGCGTTCTATCTCCTTAGCTTGTTGACAAATTATACACATGGCTTGGATTTTTTTAGTCAAGAGTTCACAAAACTTACGGTTAAATTCTTCTGTCAAATCGTTAAAAGGTTTAATCTGCGAATACTGATTTAACAAAAAATAAGTATTTAAGCAAATATGCATACTCAGACTACTAAAATGTTCTCCTTTATAATCAGCACCTTCAGTGGAACTAATAATAATGTTTTCTGCACAGAAAAACTAATGAATATCAGTACACGCAGGATGGATGCCGGATTTTTTTCTTGTTCTTGTCATGTGTTGCTACTTTGAATTACTATTTATATTATTATTATTTATTAGGTTTGTTCAAGCTTATTACGTGATTTACTGCTCATTGTTAAGGCACAATTCAATTTGCGTAATTTTTCGCTTTCTAAAAGTTTTAATGTTAGGCTGCACTATGTCGAAAAGTAATTAAAAAAACTGCTTTAAGGGGTAACACCACTGTAAATTAGTAAAATTTAATAGTTTTTTTGTGATATGAAGAATGGTTTTTAGTTTATTTGGGTATGAAGAATGGTTTTAAAACAAAAAAAAATACATATACTCTATAAAGTATATATTTAAAAATAAAAAATATTTAATATAAAAAATGGCGGCAGAATACTCCTTTTCGTGAGACGCAAACATTTTAAGATGCTCCGCGGCACGCACTGTAACTGCCTTAAAAATGCAATTAGAAAGAAAGAAAAATTTTTTATTTTTTTTCATTAGTGTAGCTAGAGAACTACATACGTAGAGAATTTTAAAAATATTAATTTTTGTGCAAATGACGATCGTGTGAAAAAAATTAAATTTTCAAGCAAAAAAATTTATTGTTTTTTGATAATAAAAACAGTAATAATAAAGTTATCAAAAATTCCCTACGTAGTTCTCTTTGGAATGTAGAAACAAACATATTATCAAAATTTGAATTTAATCGGATACAAATTATTTGACTGCGTGCCGTTTCGGAAAACCAAGTTTTAAGAAAAACGCGTTTAAAGTTTCGACATTTGTTTTAGAGGTAAAAAATTAAAAAATATAATATAATACATACATAAATATAAATTAATACATACTTCTAATCTGCTATCCCAGGACCATAAAGCTGACCTTTCAAGGTTTAATTTTCTTCCTCGTTTTCTTTTCTTGTAAATTTAACGCTGGATCGTGCTTCTTTTGCCTTTGCTGTTTAAAAACATTCGGCGCGCTTGATACGTATGACATCGGTTTCAAGGCAGAAATTATAAGCTTGTTGTTCGATATCTATGTCTAAGATTTTCAATTCCTAATAGTGATAATATTACGACCGATTCTAACTACATCTATGGTTCTTTAAAAAAAAACCATTCGGAACAAGGTGCAAAAATACAGATTTCAATAAAAAAATATTTTTTTGCTTTTAAAAGTTTTTTTTTTCTAATTTTATATGCTTCAAGGAATATTTTAAGCAAAAAAAAACCATTTTTTAAAAATTTTACAATGGTGTTACCCCTTAATTCATATTGAGTAACACAAAACGAAAACTCTCGAGGTTCTTAACACAAATTTTCATGAGAAACAACAATCCTGTTCACATTGGGGGAAGAAAAACCAAGAAAGCAGGAAAACCTGAAAATAAAACGTAAAAACATGCAATTGGTGTCGATTCCCTTGTTTAATCAGTCGGTTTTGAAGTGCATGAAATAAAGTTCACACCATGGCGGAATGTGATGCGGAAAAACTATTTTTTTAATTGAATGTAGACCACCGATTTATAATCGGGAGATCACAGTGACAAAGGTGTTATTGATCGCCGTTGGATGGAAATTGCCTTTTTGTTGCCGAAATGTTTTATACTCATTCACACTATATAAAGCCCCTATTGTGAGTGTCGATTTTCGTTCGACTCGACTAGTCAAGGCTCACATTCCCATTTAAATTGTTAGTGCAGTGCGTGTCTTTGCTAGTCGACTGGAACGCAAATCGACATTCGCAATAGGCCCAAATGTTTTCGAAACAAATTGTTTTTCTTTTCACTTTGTTTGCTATGATCACGTGCTAGTCAAAGTGGTTTTCTGATTTTGTCGTTTCCTTATCATAAAACGGGTTGCTCTATTCAGTGTGAATGTAGCCTTAATTTGCTCTTTAAGTGAGTAGCTTCAGCGATAGAAAATAAAAAATTGTAGCCCATAAAAAAACTATCAAAACTCTTCATATTAATTGGAGCTATGTGTAATAATATTATTAATATTGCTTATGAGTTATAATTAATAATATTATTAATATTGTCAATGGACTAAAAAGCAAAAGTTTGATACACTAAAATAGCCTATACAGAGTCCCAATGTTAGCGCAATTGAGAATCCTTAGGCTTATTATCTAATCCTTCAGCTGACACGATATTCTAGACCTCTAAATTATGTCCAAATATAGGAAATATGGATAAAAATTACGCAACTATTTAGCTCCACGCGGGTGATTTTTTCTAGTCCATTAAAGAAGTGCTTACCAAGACCATGAAAACTTTTGGCTAGTTCTGGGCTTTCGAAAAGTAAATACTGAATACTTTAGCTTCTTACTTGTTTAAGTAACTACGACAGAAGTCGTTGGCAGAAATAGGCATGCATGACTAACAAAAATGCATTGACACGTTATAACCACACTGATACTATAGACATTCCGGCGACTTTCCTTCAGTAAAAAGCGTTCTCTTTTCATTCAACTCAGGCCACATCTTCCTTGATAGGTCGCAGGTTGTCAGATCCCTCCATCTGCGCTCGGCCGACTGATCTGTCTATTTATGAAGCTGTCATCTGGGAACCTTCTTTCAACAGAACATCGGCCGCCGTCACATCGCTATGACCCAGCAAAAAATCATCTTGTGTAAAGCCCTCAAGCTTTGGAGACCGATTCGGCATCTGCGCAGCAACAGTGATATAATAGTATTTGAGTCGAGCACCTTGGTGGTCGCTAGACTATTACTATGCAAACAAATTTCAGTATGCGTTTGTAGGTTTGTGTGACAGTAATACTCTTTTCACCTTTTCAATGGCCAGGAACCTCTGCTTAAAACACACTGAGTGGTCTGGCAGTCGATATGAGTTTCGTATGTTGAGGTGATTGGAGAAACTCTCGCTTTGGTCTCAATAACAATTCGCCATTTCTTCTCTAGGATTTTCTTGCAGGCATAAGACGCTATCGACGCCTTTTTCACGCGCTCCTCCATGTTGATCAATGTTGATTGATGCCCCAGTTTAATTGGAATCAATAATGATACCTAAATATTTTACTTGGGTCTTTACCGTTAAAGTGTGAAATGAATTTGGAGTCGTATACAAGATCAAAAAGAGATAGATCAAGAGACAGAGGCGGGCTAAAGAACCAATTTTTGAAAAGAAAACAAAATGGAAAAAATTCATTTTTCTACATGTGCAGGCTCGACTTTCGAGCAGCATATCTTGGAAAAGGAAGTAAATATTCGAAAATCATTTTAGGGGCATTTTTAAGGTTATGATTGAGATTTACTACCGCTGAGGTAGACTACTCCCTTAAGTAATTCCGCAAAATCGGCTCTAACTGGTTTCATTTAAATTTTATATAGTAACATAATTTTAATAAAATTTGGTGACATCAGGTCAGGCTTGTCTTAATTTTAATAAGGAACATTTTAGCTGATAGCGTAAAACATATTTGCGACCAAATTAATGCTACAAGAAATTAAAGAAAATTAATAAAGCATTGAGTTTACTTTAGAAAAGCACGCGTTCACTGTTTCATTGACGGAAATGAATTACAGGTTGTACGAGAATAGGTCTGTTCAAGTACTTTTTGATCTGAAATATTCTGAGTAAAAATGTTAAATAGGAGAAATTACCAAAATACTAAGAGTACGTGAACAAGTTTGAGTAGTCTTGGACAAAAACTAAAGCAATAACTGTCAAAGTGATAATTAGTGCTCAACTTATTTCTTCGAGTAAATTTGGACTAACATTTTTAAGTAGGGGAAATGTTACGTCATCAAATTTTCTCCCATTTCGCGAGTCCGTGAACACGTTTGGGTAAAAATATCATAATGCGTTTACCCAAAACTAAGTACGTGAACAGACCAAATGTCAAAAACGGTAGATGTGTGTGTTTCGGATAGACGTGTTGAATGAAATCGAACCTGATATGGAAAATATCGCAAATTTTAAGTAATTGGTTAACGAATTATCAATTAGAAGTCAACTTCATTGAAATATCATACAAGGACCAGCGCAGCTCTCCAAAGGAAATTTGGAAAGTTCTACACAGGGCAAAATGTGATATTTTCCTTCTGCGGCTTTTATCGGAAAATGATACTTCCCCTGTATTCTCTTCCTCCCTGCGTCATAAAATTGTATTTATTGAATTTCTCCAAAAAGAATTTTATACCCCGTGAATTTTGTACATGTGAATTTTGGAAGCGTAGCAGTACGTACGTAGTCGTTGGTGGAGTGAGTGATAACGTGGCGGCCTACCGATCCGGAAGTCTCTGGTTCGAATCCCACCGGCTGCGACCCATGGTTTTTTCTGTTGACAACATATTACGATAAAAAGGCCATGGGGGTTGCAGAGAAGTTGTGGTTCTAAATCCACTTTAAATTGTAGTTTCACTTGTAATCGTTGTCTCGAATCTAGTGAAGTTCTTCTCTCGACCTATGCCCCACAAGGGGTAACGGGAACTAGAGAGAGAACAGTACTAGAGTACAATTCCTAATGTTTTCAAAAAAACCACCAGTTTTATTCAAGATATCTTATGTTATGGAATTTTAACTCGCAATAATAGTTGACAGTTCATATTTAGAATTTTTCTAATACAAGTCTGCGTAAAGCTTATAATGTTTCTTCCTCAACTTTTCAGTATAAAGGTTCGGACACTAAAATGGTATGACCTTTTATTTCAATAATATTGTCAACTGTGTTGCTCTATATTCAGTTTTAGCTTCACTATACATTTTAATTTTTATCAGATAAAATTATTTCTTTTCGTAATTGTTTCTATATTTCATGCTCGAAATATGTATTAATGTACATATTTGATTTTTATGATTTACACAAAATTGTTGTATATAATATAAAACTTTGTACGTAACATAAACCTTTAAAATGTTTTTTGTATCACAAATCCTAGTTAAGCTTTTTACGCTTTCACACATTTTATTTGCATTATTTTAATTTCAAAATATATCAAATTATTTCAGCAAATGTCTGAGAAAAGTCAAAAGACATCTACAAATCAAAGCACAAAATTCCACCAGTTGCAGGCAATATTTGGTCATCAAGGTGCAAATATCAAGGAAATAACTAATTTGCAGAATAATTTAATTAGTTCAAGAAGCAGTTCAAGAAACAGTTCGATGGAAAATATAAGTATTATCAATTCGGAAAATGAGGTAAGAATTAGTATTTACTATTTTATTACCTTAAAACACCCTACAAAAAAATATTTATTAAATCTTTAAAATCTACATGCTCTTTTTCGAAGTAACCCCTCTCGAAGTAACCACCATTCCTGACGCTTTTTAAACATGAACGCCAGTTCATCTTTCCAGAGTTCCTTGCAGGGCGCCTTGTGATTGTTCTTGAATTTCCGTCCCCTGAGCGGAAACATGACATCGTGAAACAGCCAGAAGGTGCATGGGACCAAATCTGGAATGTACTGGTGTGGTTGCGTTGCGATCGCTTAGTAATCCCTATAGTGCGAGCTCGCTAATGGTAATTAGTCGTTCTTCGCGGGAGATAAGCAGCTAGGAGGTGCGAGCCGTTGAAGGGCACCCCGTCAGCGATGCTCTCTCTTCCCTCCTCGAAGGCTTTATACCACTTGAAGCAGATCACCTGGTTCATATCCTCTTCACCATACACCGTAGTTAATAATTCATACGCGTCTTTCCTGTTCTTCCCGAGTTTTACTATAAATTTCACGTTACAACTTTGCTCTGGCCAGCGTAATGACTCAATACCAAGATATTCCATGTAATTTTTTATCTGAAACAATGAGAAGTGTTTAAATTAATCGATAAATTGCAGAATAGCGTTCTGGATATCGTTCATATTTACCATTTTGGCTCTATGGCAGGGAGCAGTCATCATGAAAATGGGATTTTCAATATCCTCACTTATTTCTTCAAGGCACGGTAATAGGCTTTCGACAATGATGGCTTTGTACTTGTCAACATTTACTGAACCTTGGACAAAAATCAGAGGGCCAACACCTTTCCAAGATATACACCCCCATATCATTACATTTGGTGAATGGGTAACTGTCGGTGCAAGGCCCTCGCCGCTGTACCTCCTTTCCTTTGTCTAACTCTGGTCAATCCATCAGGACCTATTAGGTTCAATTTAGACTCCTTTTCTAGTCTGAAAAAGTCCATTGCCTCCTTTCCTTCGCCCAGTTTGGTCTATTAATCTTCATCTTCTTAGTGCGCAATGGCTTTTTGGCTGGAGTTTGAGCTCGGAGATCTAATTCATTCAACCGTGTTTGCGTGGTCCTTGTGCTAATAGATTTAACAACTTTACTACTTAACGATCAAAATGAGACTGAGTCATCAAACAAAATTTGGCAAACATAAAAACAAAAGAATCTAGCGGGATTTTACAGCCAGTCATTATCTTGAGGGTAAAAATTTGAAATTTTACGTTCTGAAACATTTTTTGGCGCAGGGTGTAGATGGCTAAAAGAATGGGCTACACGATGGTAGGCAGTATTACCAACCTTCGCAACACATTTTCCCTCAGGGCCACTATTATCATTACTTTTTGAACAACCCCCGTATATTCTAAAAAAAAATCTTTAAATTTGATTTTGATTGTCCTTAAATTAATATTTTCTATCTTGTTTTAGCTTCGGAAGGCATTCAACAGACAAGCGGACGAAATCAGAAATTTGAAGAATCAACTTGCAAACTCGGAAAAAAGAGTTCGCGATTTGGAAATGGAAATCAAACGCTTGCAGAGCTTAAATTAGACGTTGTGCAGGAAAATGCTTCGCCTTGTGGAAAAATTATGCAGTTAAGATATGCTGTTGCTGTAAGCTTTTCTAATCATTCGCTAAAAAGACAAAAATATTAAAAGATGTTAAGACGTGCATACCTATAAGTGTGAGCGGTTCTTAACAGTCCTGAGAGTATTCAAATTTGTGTTAATACCTAGGGTTTACCTATACGTTTAAATTTGTTTGGAAAAAGTACAACTTGCTGAAACTTTTAATATTCCACACAACAAAATTAGTATTAAAAATCATTTTATAATGATAAATCGCAATCGAATTTTCAGTTACTATTATTCTTGTTCAATTAGGTTAAATTTTAGGTCATTCCCTGGAATAAATATTTTGATCGGATTTTTTTTATAGTTCTTTTTGTTTTACAATTACTTAAAACTTAAGACGTTTTTGACATTTTAGACACTAATATAATTTATAATATTAAATGTGATCATCGAGTTTTTTTGTTAAAGCTTATATTATTTTAGTTTTACATTTTATACGGTCTTAAGCTGGCTTTTATAAATAAATTTAAGACATTTTATTACTTTAGTTTGAGTTTCATATTTAGTTTAATTGTTACTGTCTTTTGTTTGAAAATATTATGAGATTTACATGTATTTTTCGATGTGCAAATTGCATTTTGTATTAGAACTTTGGAAGTATACCTTTAGAGTGGCTCAAATAAAGTATTTAAAGCAAACTTATTTTAATTTAATATTACACAAACAATAAATTCAGTGGTCCTTTCACATTCAGATCTAAACAACATGTTACAGAATTGGGCGGCAGATGATAACTCGGTTGATTAGAATGAGTATTCAAACACTGAAACTAATAGCGTTTTCGATGGGACTCTTTCAGCACGGTTTCCGTGGTGCACTCTTTCTGACGTTTTCTTGTAGCGGCCCACTGATCAATGAAACATTTCTTTCCGACTTTGTCAATGTGTGCGCACCAATAAAAAATATTTTAATAAAACGACAGCGAAAATCTATTATAAAACATTTTAACAGCGACACATTTTGACAGCGACACTGCTAGAAAAAATCGAAACTCGTTTCGCACTGAAGTCCCATCCAAAACGCTATAAATGAAGACAAACGAATCATAGGGGTGGGTAAGATTTTAAAACTTAGGGGAAGCTCGGGAATGATATCGTTTCAATTATAATTGGAGGGTTATATTTCCTGCGGAGACGGGTAGCAGTTCTGACGTATGCAATAAAATTTCTGGTCGCACACAAATTTGTAATCGATTTCTTGAATTTAATAAGAATAACTTAGTCTTCTTAAGTACAAAAATAAAGCGGCATTGGAATAATTACCAGAGCTAAGCAATTGTAAGTATAATAAAACCTTTTTGAATGTTATTTTGAATATTGAAATAATTACAAAATAGCATCTAAATTTTGTGTAACCACTTTAAATTAATTGCCAACCCTATATAAAACAAGATAGTCCAAAAATATTTTGCTTTAAAAGCATCGGGTAACATTAATTCAATTCTATTAATTAATTTAAATTTCTTTAAAAAACTTTTATGTAAACTTTTGCATAGAAGTAGTATTTTTGTATTAAATTTTTCTTTTGCAGTGAGAAGCCGATGCACTTAGGGGTATTTTGTCTACTGGCCAGACAAAAGTCCAATATCTCAAGACTATTCGAGGGGAGAAGAAAACTACCTGCTATGAGACAAGCAGCTTCTAAACAATGTGCGACCCTCCCCCGCCAGCCTCGCTTTATCCGGCACATGAACTATCAGCCGAAAGTTGATAGTTGTTTTGTATATGTACAGTGGCGGCCAACTAATTAGAAACGGTGACTTGTGGCACACAAATGTAAAATATTCCACACATATTTAACAAATATTCCACTCAAAGTATTTAAATTTAAAAATATTGAAATGTTCTCAAGTGTATGATGATAATTTCCATTGAAAACTCTCTTTATGTTCTCGTACAGAAAAACAAATACCGTTAGGGTGGCAAAGTAACGCGGACAGCTAATTAGAAACATTCGCAAAATTTTACTGTTAGGCACAAGTGTTTGTGTAAAATCAGTAGATTATTGTCCTTGGTGGGCATAGTTTCGAAGAGAATTAGTTTCGTGAAACGTGAATATTATAAACGCTGTATTATAAGTATCGGGGAAATTGAAGTTATTTACTATGGGTAAGGCGAAAAGTTGCACCTCAGAAGAAAGAGCAATTATGTTAAATTTAAGAAAAGAACTATTCCTAAGCAGAGATAGCCAGAAAATTAAAAAGAACAAAACAATTAGTATTTGATGCATTTAAACATTAGGATTTTAATAAAACAGTGAATAATGTACCCCGAAAGAAAAGGCTACGAGGGCCATCAGCAGCAACAGACAGGAAAATTATTCGTTTATCTAAGCAAGACCCCTTGAAATCGGCTGTGGACATTAGGAAAGAAGTGTTCTCCGAAGAAGTAACCATAGTATCTGTGCAAACAGTACAACGCCGCTTGGTTGAACATAATCTACATGGCCGAGTTGCTCGCGAGAAGCCACTGTTATCCAAAAGAAACCGATTGGCTCGGTTAACATTTGCTGGTGAACACATAAATTCTACTTCCAAAGACTGGAAACGGATTTTGTGGTCGCCGTCCTCCTGGAAAAGAGTTCGATCACAAATACACAAAGCCTGTAGTCAAATTTGGAGGTGGCTCTATAATGTTTCGGGGGTCTTGTGGATGGAGTAGTGCTGGTCCAATTTATCGTGTGGAGGGTAAAATGGATCAGAATCAGTACCTTCATATTCTTGAGAATGTAATGGAACCGTATGCGGAGGAAAACTTGCCTGTCACTTGGAAATATCAGCTGGATAACGACCCGAACCATACAGCTAAGAGAGTTAAAGAGTGGTTCAAGTTAAAAAGTAGAGAAGTATCATGCAGTCTAGACTTAAACTCTATCGAACACCTTTGGGGTCTCTTGAACACAAAGTTTCGGAAAAAAAATATTATAATATGAAAGAATTATTTAACGCCGTTAAAGCAGCTTGTATCGAAATACCCCTTTTTACATGTCAGAAACCGATTGACTCGATCCCAAGGCGATGTGCAGCTGTTTTGAAAAATAATGGATGGCCAACAAAATATTAGGTAACAGATGTAAAAAATCAATTATAACTTTACTAAAAAGCTGTCTATTTTATATATTATAAAAATGATAACCAACCGTTTCTAATTAGATGACCGCATTGAATTTAATTTTTGTTATTGTTTCTCTCAAAATTTTATTAACATATCAAGATTACGGAAAAACTTATATAAGGTATATAGAATATACTGAATTACAAATAAAATCATATCTGTCTTATTAATGAAATCTTGTATTTTCATTAAAGTAACATGCAGTTTACTTTTCTTAGCACAGTTTCTAATTTAGTTGGCCGCCACTGTATATGTGCCACTTGTATGGAAACTATTCTTTACGCGGAGTTTAACATTCAATAATATTTAATTGGTTATTTCTAAAGAGGAAATATCTATGGACTATCATAACTCATCTACGTACTTTTGTCACGGTTTTATATTATTCTTGTTTACTTATCGCGTCAAAATAGTATTTCTAATGGGAAGCAATTTTTGAACAATTCAAACAAAATAAAAAAATTGGTTGAGTAGCACGATCACTACGGCATGTTTCCAGACTTCGAGCCTCGGACTCCCCGTGAGTAAAATTAAAAAAAGACTACTCCGGCCCTGGGCTGTTGTCTCGCTCGCAGGAATGAAACATAAGAGCCTTAGAAATGCGACTTTGTTCAAATGATAAATGCATGGGACATAGTTAAATAGCAACTTCGACTTCTCAGTCGGGGTGTGTTCAAAAACGTAAATTTTCTACCCAGTGATGTGGTATTGTTACAGTCGTGATGCATCTCTGATCGATGGTGCATAACCACTGCAAATCTTTTGCTTAGGCGAGATTTCGACGTTTCAGAACACTCGTTGACCACCAACACAATGTCAGACAAATTTATTTTTAATTTTGTTATAAATTAATTTAATATATTTCTCGCTACTACATAAAATCGGGAAACGATTTTTCATTTTGGAAAAATGCGCTAGACCAAGGTTACAATTATTTGCTCTATCAGACTGGTATCCTCTTTCTGCGAAAAACCTCAAGGCAGCAACTAACTTTTTAAAGTTGGGCACCGCATATAACCGAAAGTCTAAAAAAGCGTTTGGAACTAGTAACAGTAATAAACAATCATTATTAATAAATAAAAGAACTTTAACACGCCAAATACTTTATCATTATTTAAAACAATAACTAGGAATAAACTTTAAATTCCAAAATGTGAAGGTTATTATAGAACCATCAAAAATTATCCTGACGATATTTTTAAAAGTCATTTTAGAAGCTAAACAACAGCTGTATTCATTTACAAGAAAAGGACGTGACAGTGCATATGGTCACGTTTAAGGGAGGCGGTCGATGGAACACCAGTTTCAGAAGGCATCCAAGACAGTTCAAAAAGTGGCAGTCAAGATTATTCGAAATTGAACGAAATAGCTTAGCATCAACAGCATAACACAACATTCTCGAGATTGACAGAGTTAGGGATACATCATTGATGTAAATAACGAAGAGTAAAGGACCAAGGTGACTACCCTGTGGCAAGACGGAGACGGAGTTGGATCAATGCGTTGAGCCGCACGACCACTATGCCATGGGCCCCGGGTTCGAGACCAGATGACCCCGTGAGCTTTCAGTATGAAATTAAAATAATCCACTCCGTCTCTGGGCTGTTGTCTAGCTCGCAGCAATGCAAAAACAAGACTCAAGTTTCCTCACTTCCCTTACCCTAATTCCCTTCCGGCCAAAACCATGCTAACGCATCAAAGGGTTGTCCCCTAGGATTTGGCCACATCGTATAAAAAAAACCCCAGGAGTATTGCCACAAATTAAAGGAGCTCTATTGCACATTATATAATGCACAGCCTATAAGAATGAAAATTCATATTCTATCTAAGAAAGAAATAATAATCGCATTTCTTGCACAACAGCTGGAAGAGATCGCATCACACCCGAATAGTTATAAGTTGACTCAAGCCTTACAAATGCATTACATCAAAATTTAGAAATAGCAGGAAACATCTGTACCTTACTCGAAAATTGGTCGAAAAGTGTCATAGTTAAAATACTAAAAAAGGGAACTTAATTGTATGCAATAACTGAATAGGCATTGATCTACTATCAACTGTAGGTAAAGTCATATCCCACGTTACGTTAATAAGAGAAAGGAGGCAGAAGTAGTGCTCAATTGATAAGTACGGAGCAGACTAGGTACAAAAAGAGTCGCTTCTGTGTATATCATATTAATAACTTGAAAATTGTTGTGGGGAAATCTATGGTATTATGGATTCCCCTCTACCACTTCTACGTAGATTAAACCGATACAATCCTGATGGAAGACCAACACGTTATCAATTACTACACCGATGACTTTAGTCGACAGAAAATAAGAATATTGTGAGGATTAAATCGTCTATTTTGGTTATTTTTCACTTCGCATACCATGACGTGGAGGTTGTTGAGAAATTTCGGTTGCATTGTTAACGAAGATTGTGGAGCAAATAGAGGAATCAGTTTCCTAATAAATAAAACGAGAGGCGCACATTTTTAACTGATCCAATTATGGATTTCATTTTTAAATATGAACAATCACGCTTACATCGAATCCTAAAAGTTCGCTGGCAGAATATAATAAGAAATTAAGCACAGTGGCTAGAAAAGGATCAACGAGGAATTTCGGCAAAGGAAACATAATTGGATTGGACACGCTCTACGTTGCGCCAATAACGACAAGTAAAACAGGCCCTCGAATCGAACTCACAAGGAAGGTGGAATCTAACTTTGTAAGGCGTGATCCGATTTAGATGATTCTTTTTTGTTGTATAGAGTATGATCAACCATTGCCAATATAAGTAAAACAATTTGAACCTAGTGTGGGGGAGGGATAGTCTAACCTCGTAATGCGCGGATCTATTTGGATAATTATTTTCCTGTTCCATTTAAAAAAATATATAAGAAAAAGTTTGGTTTTAGGGTGGGGGAAGGGAACGGGTAGTCTAGCTTTGTAACGCGTGGACCGAGTTGTATGATACTATTTGTGATGTGTAGATTATGTTCGCCAATTAGTATCACGATACATATGTATGGGAGGGCGGAGTTGGGAAAAAGGGCGGAGCTCAACTCCTAAATACGTAGACCGATTTGGATGATCCCTTTTTTATTGTATAGAATATGATCTCTCGATTTGAATAATAATTTTCTTGATGTATAGAGATAATTTATATAGTGGGGTGGTGGAGGACCGAATTTGATTATTTTCGTTTGGTTGTACAGAATACGTTTCCTCATTGGTAAGTGATAAAAAGTGTTGCCTCTAGAGTCTCTACGGGAAGAAGATAGAGCAGTCCTCTTACTTCGTAATGCATGGGTTCTCTCTTGCTGTATAGAGTACGTTGGCGTACTAGCGTCATGGTAAGAATTTTGTATCTATCGTAAGGGTGTGAAAAGGTGGCTAGGACTAACTTCGAAATGTACTGCCGGATTTGACTGAATATGTTTCCTTTCTATAGAGTGCAGTACCGCTGCAGCTATTAAAATTGCTTTTCTGTACAAGTAGCATTTTTCGAGTACTTTATTCGAAGTCACTAAAAAGTAAAATAATAAAATAGTGTAAAAAAAGTTGAATCGACTTAAAAAAAACATAAAATAATATTTAATTTATTACAACATTTTGAAGTCGGTGAAAATTAAACAAATTAAATAATTACCAAATAACAATCGAAGGTACTATATAAAACTACCTAAATGTTTTAGCTCAGGAAGGCGAATTAAATACCTTTGTTGTTGTTGTTTGTATTATTTTATGTTTTTTAGCGCTTTTTGTGAAGTCGGTTCAACTTTCTTTTTCAAACCATTTTATTATTTTTACCGCAGTACAACTTTGTGAAAATAGCTACGGATATAATGAATAATAATATCCATACACAGATATTCAGCAGATTACATACTATCTGATAAAAAAAACTTAAAATAACCACATTTTAATGCCCACCAGTTAGCCTCAGCTGATACATCGTATGTTGTAATTTCGTATTAAGTACTTGCTCGATATCTATTTTTAAGACATCGTTGCTGTGTAATACATTTTTCTTCAAGTTCCATAATAACATAATAATTTTACAAGGAATTAGCTCTGCTTGAAAGTCTGAGATTAAGATATGTTCAACAAAGAAATTCATAGAATTCAGATAGTCTAATTATCCTTCCTAGAGACCTTACGTTCAAAGTCACGATTCTTTTCGAAATTCAAATTAATTTGAGTGTAAAATATTGTAATCCCCTGTGGGCTTTATTCCCAAGTGTTGGTCTTCTATGCGAGGGTTGAAGTGACTCACGTAAATTTGTCTGTTCTGTTGAAATTTATTCAGTACAGCTAAAGTGTTACAAAGGTGAATTTTGGCTTTTATTTCTACTTCTTATAAATCCAGACGACGACAATAAGTCCAATGGAAGAGTTTCCGCTTGCTACTTTATTTAATGTGAGTGAACCGCTGAATTTCTTGAGTACAATATGATGAGATTTTTAGTGTAAGATTAATATTAGTTGGTGTTTATATTTAAATTAAAAATAAGTCTGCCAAGGAATTCTAATTAAGTTAAACTGAAGTTGAGTTTGTACGATAGAGATTGGGAAAAGTGAAATGTAAAAAAATACCATTCAACAGTACAGCGAGTGAAAATAGTCTACGTGCAATTAAAATTTTGAAAGTGATTCCTTTATGAATTATGTAAATTTTTTACTACCTCACCCCCGGGAACTCTTTCAATAATTTTAATAACACAAGGTGTATAATATTTAGATTATTTCAGATTTATTATTTTAAAATGCCAAAAACTACAGTTTTGAAAGTGGTATGCTTCCTAGTCGGTACATAATTCTGCCCTACGACATAAAGATTGCCTTACTCTAATAAAATTGTTAATATTTCTTACATTATAACAAGTATTTTGTATTCTATTCTGAGACGGACTGGCGAAAAAAACCGCCGGGAGTTTAGGACATGGACTGGCCACTTGTATGTCGAATCAGTCAGACACAGTTTCAATAAAATAGTTTTTAAAAAAAAATTTGAACCTACTTCACAAAAAGCGCTAAAAAACATAAAATAATTTTTCATTTTATATCTATTACGACATTTTGAAGTCAGTGCAAATCAAACAAACGAAACAACTAGAACAAAATAATTAAATCGTCTTTCCGTGAGCTGACACGTTCAGGTAATTTTATATATTATCTTCAATTGTGGTTGGGTAGTTGTTTTGTTTGTTTAATTTGCACCGATTTCAAAATCTCGTCATAGATATAAAATGAAAAATTATTTTATGTTTTTTAGGGCTTTTTGTGAAGTCGGTTCAAATTTTTTTTCAAAACTATTTGACTTTTCACTTTTTTGTGTCTTCATATATACGACTCGAAGAAAACTGCTCGTACGAACAAAGCAATTTCAAAAGTTGCAAAGTTATTCAAATCCAGCAACATATTACGAAATTAGTCACGGTTACCCTTTAGTACCCTCACCTTAAAAAAATTCTTAACATGACCGTAAGGCGCCACTCTTCTCTATACAGCAAGAAAGAATTATCGTAATCAGAGGATCATCGTAGTCAGATGATCGTCGTAGTCACTCTAGGTACAAAATTGTTACCATTTATCAATCAGGCAACGTATTCTGCACAACCGAATCAAAACCGGTCCATGCCTTGTGAAGCTAGGCGCCGTCCATCGTCCAACTCTCACCAAAGCCACAATTTTTGTCAGAATACAAATAGATACTCCTGCCCCCACCCGAACCCTAGATCAACATTTGTCCATAGAATATCAAGGGGGGATCATATAATACACAACAAAAAGGAATCTCCCAAATAGGGGTGTGAATTAAGAAATTGTGTAACGCCCCCTCCACACATCAACCAACTTATAAATTTTTGTCGTCCTTTCAGTGTGGCAGCACATTTTACACATCAAAAGAAGAATCATCGAAATACCCTCCCCTCCCCCTTCCTAGCCCCCCCCCCCCCCCCCTTTGGTGAACATACTCTACCCAACAAAAAAGAATTATCAAAATCGGTCAACGCGTAACGAAGTTATGCCCGGTCAACCATAAGAAAAATAAAATATACACGTCGAACTTAGAACCTCTTTGTTTTTGGTAAGTCGGTTAAAAATTGCAATATACATACGTATGTGTATGTCTATAGTATATTGGAGGTTTTATAGATTATTATTTATATGCAATCACTTAATCACACAAAAAATTCTTTAAAACATTGCGCCATTAACATTTTTTTCTCTGTTCCATTTTTCATTCCCACTTTGCTTATAATCGATGATAAGGTAAAACTCCTTTTTCAGCTGCAGCTAGGATTGTTGGTACCATAACTGTGTATAGGAATAAATTGGGTCTTATTAACAATTCACAGCTATATCTGGAGCGCCTTCAAAAACTTGACTATAGTATTGTTGACCCTCTGACAGCCAGCTTACTTTTTTTCAAAAACACTTCGTTATTAAGCATAACTCCGTAGTTAAGTTACTTAATTGGAATAACTTTGGTTTACCACACAGTTTACTATAGTTAAGTTTCGCGTTCCTGATAGCAAGTTTGGTGGAGAACGTACATATCTGTTATGGTACCGTGTCAGCTTCTGACCATTGAACCATATATGAAAGAATTTTAGTTTCCTCTAGATAGAACAGCATCCGGATTGTCCTTCGAGCAAACGTTTTTTATTATACGATGTGGCCAAAGCCTAGGGGACAACCCTTTGATGCGTTCGAATGGTTTTGGCCGGAAGGGAATTGTGACGCCATTGTTGTGGAATAGTAAATTCTTGTATTGCTGCAATCCTGTTAGCAACAAATGTATGAAAAGTCGATGATTGTGAATTTATCCATATCAGGACAATTTCGGTGTCGCTCTACAAATATGTAACTGTATCTATTATTTTCAAATCGGGATTGATACGTTTGGTAAGGTCAGCAGCCAATTTAGCTGTACATAATTATAAACGAGTTAATGTTACCTTCTTTATTGGTTCTACTCTAGACTTGACGCAGAGCAGGGGTACTATAATCTGGCCATCTTTCGTTATTGATTTAATGTATACCGCTGATCCGTATGCTATATCTGATGCGTCGGCAAATCTGTGGATCTGATTTTGTTTCGAGATTTCGTGAGTAAAACATATCCGGGAAATCTTATGTTGTTTAATGTTCGAAAATTCGAAATTCTGTCCATTGCGTATGGAATTTCCGAAGTGGCGCTGTATCCCAGTAAATTTTTAACTGCCATAGATGTTGCAGGAGTATTTTCGCTGAAACAATGACTGCTACCAATATTCCCAGGGCATTAAATAAAAGAGCAATTTCGTAGGCAATAACTCGTTTTGTTACCTTTTGTTGTTCAGCCCAATTGGTTTAAACACGGAAGTAATTCATCTTCGTGGTTGCCGCACCATTTCCTGAGTTTAATTTAGAAAATTTGATGTGATTTTGACAAATGATGACTAATAAAGCACAATATTGAGCATATTCTGATAATCTTCATTTTCGGATTCAGCGTACTTGAAAGCTTATTTTTAGGTTTCCGTACCAAAATGGTAAAAAAGGGACCCATATTTTGCATATTTGTCTGTCAGAGCTCTTTATTTCAACAATTACTAACGCTATCGGCTTGAGATTTGGAATAGTTTTAAATAATGCACCTTTATTGCAAATACAAAAATTATAAAAATATTTTCATTTGAAGTGAGGGTTAAAATTTTAAAGTGCGGTTACTAGGCCAAGTGGGGTATCATATGAAAGGATTTCATTTGTACATTATAAAAGATATTTTTATTTCTTTTTATACCGCATGGTTTTCGACTTATGATGATCTCCTTACCCTAATAACTTTACAGCAAAGCTACGTTAACGCATTAAAGGCTTGTCCCGTAGACTTCGACCACATTTAACAAAAAACAAATGCTGGTATATCTCAGGACTCTCAGTTTTTTCATGAATCTTATTTTTCCTTTTTATTAATGTCCTTATATTTATCCATCTCAATTCTGTTCACAATTTTACCGACGACAACATTCTTGAATTCGCTTACTCTTTTGATGATGTAATGAATTCTCGTAGCAAATTTACGGAAATCCACCGAGAACGCATATTTGAATCATTAAATAGGGAAATTTTGACGATCCTTGCATGGGGCGGAGCAAATCGTGTTATGTTCAATACATCCAAAACTCAAAGGCTTAACCCATTTCAGTCGATGGAGCGAATATACCCAGTTCGCTCTCTCTTAAAATTTCCCATATTTCGGGAGTATTTCTCAAGGAAAACAACACAAATCTAAAAGAGTTTACTCGCTCCTGTTATAAGAATAAGCCTAAAAGGTTCAAATGAACCATAACTCATAATTCCTTTTACGCCATGGCTATGTTATGTATCATAGGGCATCCTCTGAGCTTTACCAACATTGTGAAATAGAATACTCCACATAAATTCTATTTTGGTTTGGACTATATTATTTTTAATGCCAAAGCTAACCTTAGATGGAGTGCGTTTATCAAATAAAAATTATCGATTATTTAGAGTATCGGTATCAAATGATTATTTTTTCAGATAATGATAAAATAGATTAAAAATTTAATCAAATTTCAGACACAAAGTACTGTATTAATTCCAACACAAATTCCTGAACGAAATAACTCTGTTTTCTTTTATAAAAGCTGCGTATACATATTCATTTCTCAAACATAAAAAACTTTTTAAAACACTTCTCTAAATCTTCAAGTACATAGTATAGCGTTTCGCTCTTATTTCTTCAAAAACATTGATGTCCAAATATCTTCACTTACGAAGGATAAAAAGATGTTTTGGGAAAAGTTTTTCGGCGTAAGAGGGCTTTGTTCCACGGACATTATTCGTCCCGCCGTGGAAAATAACCTCTCGGAAGGTACGGAAGTTGCGACTACACAAAGGAATATTCTAGCAAACTTATAGAGATGCGGATACTCCGGCTTAGTCGCTTCCCAAATGTTTAGTGGGTTTGCTGACTTTGGAGATGGAGTTCGTCCAAGAAAAGCTCGTAGCTCGGCACGAGCTATACCCTGCAGTTATGTTATGACGAGCAGGAGTTTTTTCTATATTGAATTGTTTTATTGAACTTTGTGCCTGAATTGATAAAAGAATTTCTTTTTGAATAAAAGATATTTCTTTTATTGAAACTTAGGGCTGTTGTTATTCCGGAACTTCTTCTATTTGTGGGTAGATCACGCACACATTTCTTTACTTGTAGAAAATTGTTATTTTGTATAGTAAAAAATATGTTTTGAATAAAAATAATTAATTTGTTGAAATTTGAAGAAAGATAAACAAAACAATTTAAAAATCTTTCGATATCCGATAATATGGAATAAAATATATCGATATCGAAATTTTTGTATCGATATAAAATATCGATATATTGAAACAACAATATCAATACTGTAAGATATCGCTACAGTATCGCCTATGTAAGTGCCATACCACACTTGTCCTGCTTCATCGCAGTTTGCTGGAGAGAGGGTGTGCAAGGGTGTATAGGGAAATCCGCACGGAATTTACCTATTTATCGTCGCAACGGCACGCATACATTCAAAGCAAGGTTTATTTGGGCTCGGAAAATGCTTTAATACTACACTACATTTCGTGTTTTACACAAAATCCGACACGACAGGTGTGGGCACTCGTGCGGACTTCATCGCGCGGATGCACGACAAGTGTGGGACGGCACTTACGCAGTATGCACAGGACAATGCCTACTAGACTTACATGCGACCAGACTTGACGCTCCTTATAATACAGACTGTTGCAGTTGCGGCGATGATAGCGAAAAGGAAACCGTGCTTCACTTTCTATGCAAGTGCCCAGCTCTGACATTTTCCAGAACGACGATACCGGGAGATTACTTTCTGGAGAAGATTAGGGAGTTAGCTCAATTTCTTAGCTCCTCGGGTTGACTCTAACACAGTAGTCTCACGCCCTGTTGGAGTGTCAATATTCTATTTCCGATTACCCAGGACAGGCAGGTGACCGAGTACCCGGGTTTCCTCCGGTTGTGACATCAAAACGTCGCGTAACGTGCTAATTGGAGTGTTTTCCTTGGTGGTTAGCACTCGCCACTTAAACCAATCAACCAACCATATTATTTCTACTTCCAATGTTATTGAACTTTCAGTGAGGCAAAAAGCTCCATCTTATTGAAATACCAATCAAGAGTAAAGGGGAAGAACAAACTATATTTGTACATTTGCAGAGAATAGAGAATAAATTACCTCAGGTGACCTCAGGAGTTCAGCCGGGACCCTACCATATAAGTTTTTCGATTATTTTGCAGACAATGGGGCTTTTCAAAAATGTGCCTGATATGGAGAACCAGATAAATACGTAATAACTTTGGTCGCCGCTAAAATTAATTCTAATTAAGAAAATAAAATCTTGCAGTTTTCATAAATAGCAAAAAGGCCTACATCTATACTTTACGAGGAAGATTCCATGGTCCAGAAACCATAAACAACAAAACCAGAGAAATTACAAAATTTTGAATTTTAGTGACACTTTAATTCTAATATATTTGGCAATATTTCAACTCTATAATGTAAAAGCTTCTCGTTGTAAATTAGATATTCAATGAAATATACATAGTTCTTGCTACCCGCGAAATTACCTATTTTCCTGGGAAATCTTTAAGTTAAAGCAGACTGCACTTTCCGTCATAAGTCTGAATGCTGTTCTTTATGAATATAATTTATTAATACATTACTGTTGCTCGAAAAGATATTTTCAAGACATGTAAAACATTTGCAAGGGGATGACGGTCTGGCATGACGCCAATCTCAAGTATACGCGATATCCAATAATATTGACTGAATTTTTAAACGTCGAGTAAACGCACCTCTTTTTTGGTTTACGGACATTGAAAGGCACTTCAGTGTGTTCGCACCTGGCGAGTTTCGAAGTTGTTTAAGATATTTAAGAGCAAGTTGTGGATAGTTATCAGGTGACGTTGCTGTTTAATTGTTATCTATAAGTGATTTAAAATCGACAGAAACGTTTGTTGTTTAATTATAAAGTTAAAGTTAACCATAAACATTAAGGTAATCTCTTGCACTACAAGTTTTAATTTTGAAAATTGTGTTCGTCTCGTTAAAGTAAAAATTTATAATTAGTACTCTTTTACATTTTTGCTTTTGATTTTATATTTAGATAATTATTATTTAAGTAAAATATGTATTAAATGTATAACATTTTTTTTGCATTTCTTTTATTTGATAGTACAACTCTTCAAGAGTATCTATTTAAAATTTGAAGTTGATTGGAGCAAAACTGCCGGAGATACAGGGCCTCGGGTCTCCCTCCAATCGATCCATCCCATATACAAAAGAACAGTGTTAAAACTTTAAACTCGTTTTTCTCAGATTTAGTTTTTTCAAAGTCAATGATCACTGTAACTCAAAAACTACTCATCCGATCCTTCTAAAATTTTGCACACTTCTTTTATACATAAATCACGAGGTAATAACTTCAAGATTTTGTATTTTTCATTATTATAATTAATTTTACAACAACAAATTCACCGATTTTTATCAATAAATTTTCATAAATTCACAAAATTCGCCTTCTTTTATTTCTAAAAATTGAAAAATCAATAAAATAAACAAAATCTCGACGTTGTTACCTCGAGAAACTCATAAACTAACGAAATCTTTTTGGGTTTTTGTCAACATATAATCCAGTAATGAGTTATGATGATCACCGCAAAGCAACATATTTTTTTTTGTGCATACGAAGATTTCCTGTCAGTCGCTTAGTTCACAATATTTTTACCCAAAAATTTAACAGAAGACCCTTGAAATGTTGTACTATTACGTTCTTAACCTACAAATAAAGGCTGAGAACAGCGCAAATTTCAAGCCGATGGTACAGAATTTTCTATTTCACTTTTTTTTCATCTTTTCGTTTGCTTTTTAAGCAGTCAGGTTTTTTGTTTTTTAATTGACTTTTTTATTCATGTCCTTTTAGTGTGTTCTTGTTTCTTCTCTCTTGTTCCTTTAACCCCATGTGGGGCATAGGGCGTCTATTACACCGACTCTCAACCTGGTCCAGTTTTTCGCCAGCGCCTTCAATTGTGACAACGATTTATTAACTTGGATACCTTCCCTCGCAACGGATCTTCTCCATGCGTTGCGCGGTCGTCCAATTGGGCGTCGTCCTTGGATTCCTTGGTGTTTCCAATCTAGAGCATGCTGTGCGATGTTGTTTGGCTCTTTTCTTAGTGTGTGGCTTATACATTGACACTTTCGCCTGCGAATACTAGTGTCTATCATGTCTTGGCCTGTAAGGCTCTGTAGGTCTTCGTCTGTAATGACCTTCGACTAATGGGTAATAAGAATGCGCCGGGGACAAAGGCTTGCAGCTTAGATGTTATTTGATACTCGAAGCTCCGGAGCTTTGTGCGTCTGGAGAAGATTTTTAAATACAACTCTTCAGCTCCGCTGTCTGCTGTAACTATGCTTCCGAGATAGTAAAATTATGCACTTCCTCTATTCGCTGCTCTTCTAGATAAATTTCATGTTATCTCCTGGAGTACAAGCTCATAAGTATGGTTTTAGCAGCAATCATATTTAGCACTACTCTTCTTTGCTCAGGGCTTCAGATATTTGGGCTACATGACTTTGTTTGTTGGATAGGAGACATACATCGGCTAAGTCCAGGTGCGTAAGGTGATTAAAGAGTTTCCATCTAATCCCTCGCGATGCGTGGTCGTCTAGGGCACTGCACAATACGTCATTATTGACGATAAAAAAAAAGAAAAGGTGACATATACATCCTGCCTTAGGTTAGGTTAAAGTGGCTGCCTAAGAAGGCACACTTAGGCATAAGAGGACCTTTGTGCTACCACATTGAGGCTTGAAATTAAACAACCCCATAAAATTACCTAAGGAATAGGAGGGTTAACATTCTGTCCCCTTGTAACAATATATTTTTACATAATTTACAATTTGAAATTTGAACTTAAGTAACGAAAGAAGAAACTGCAAGATCGACCAAGCCACCATGACAATTCGACTGTCATGGCGGGAGACCCTTTCCGGTTAGAGAAACTCTCTCGAGTTTTTTTGGACTCGCCAGATTTTTTTTTGGCAAGAGAAGATTGGTAGGAAGAAATTAAAATTCGTGTGTCTACATACTTAGTATACAGGCGTAGTTAAAATCCCAAAATAAAGTCTTTTAAAATTAAAGTTAGTAAATTAACGGTAATCTAACTTACTGTGTTTAATAAGTGAACAAGAAGTAGTACTTGAGATCGCCTGTCAAGAAAATTAATTTTTAATATTCGAGTAAATCGAGGGATTGCATTGCAAGGTAATGTAAGAATCTTTGTACTTAAAAAGAAAGTTAATTTAGGTTTAGAGTAGTTTCTAGCAACATTTTATTCATGCAAATTTGAGAACTTGTGCATAAGCCATCGCACGTGGTCGAGCAAGACCCCTTGTAGGGTAAGATCTTTAATGTAATTAGAGTTAAGTTCTTCTAAATGCTTATATTATAATCTAGGGTTTCACGTTCCGGCGGAAAAAGAAAAGAAAAAGGGAACAAATATAAAAAATTCATCATTATATGTATATTCATCATTATAAATTTCATGGCCACTCTTATAAATGGAACGACAAGACCACAAGGCATGCGCTGCAACTAAAACATCATCACGTCAGATAAGTTTATAATATATTATATGTTAGTAATTAAGATTGATAATTAGGGTTAATCAGGACTCCGGAGTTAGTGATAGTGCAAAATTTAAAACAAAAGGTAATAATAGGAATTTAGTCAGTTAAAAGCGGATGGTTTCATTCATTTAATCCCAATATTCATTCATTTAATCTCGAAATATAAACAAAAAGTTAATTTTCTTACGCGCACCAGTGTTCAATTTGTTAGTGAAGTCGGTCTGAGAGATCATAACCTAAAGTAAAAAAAATCAAACAAAATCAATCCGACGCTCAAACGGCTATCGGGAGATCGTGATTAAAATTAGTAAATAAAAACAGAAAAATTAAAACGTTACACCCTGTGCACCGAACCAGTTTCTTGCATCTAGTGGAACTAGTTCACGGGAAGTCAAAATTATTTTGACTGGGTTGTGAAGGGTGTTCATCCTTAGTTCGTCGTCGGGAACCATTTTGAACTCCCGATAAATCGAGTCAGGTTCCTGACATCTGTGGAGCCCAGCTCGGTTAGCTCTTTGAAGTAGGGGAGCCCAAAAACCGGTTCCTACGGTTGGCTAGGGCAGGGCAGCTACCGAGGAGGTGAAGTATGGTTTCCTCTTCCTCCTCGTCGTGGCAACTCCTACAGAAGTCGTTTGAGGGCACGCCCAGCCTATCGGCGTGTCTACCTATGAGCAGTGACCCGTGATTACGGCTACTGTAGTGCTAATTTTTTACATCCTGCCTTACTCCATTTAGCACTGTAGGACCTGACATTGGGCTTCTGAGGAGGACGAACATTAGATGTAAAGAAGACCTTCATTCGGATCAACTCTTCAGGTCGCCTTTTTCGGAATCTTTACAATTACTCCCGTTTTCCATTCAGTGCGACAGGTCTCGATTTTCCAACATTCCTGGATTACGCGGAGTAGAATATCAGCCGCAACAATGCGACCCGCCAGAAGTAGTTCCACTGGTATTCCATCAATCCCTGGGGCCTTACTGAGGTCCATAGACTCAGTGGCGTCAGCCAACTTCAATCTTGTCGGAGTTCTGGTGTTAATGTTGGCCGCAGCCGGCAGGTGTGAAGAGGAATTCAACTATCCGAAGGTGTTGTTTACGACTTCAACAAAATATTGTCTCCACCTCCGGAGTTGATATTCCTCCGTGAAGAAGGCATCCATTAGTATCTCTTACAGGATGCTGTGTACATAGTAACAACATTTCCTGCATTACATGTCCCAGGCCGATGTTGTTAGCGCCAATCTTAGCGTTGAAACCCACCGTGGCAATTTTGATATCACCTTTAGGAGCCTTATCAAAGTGTCGCCAAGGAGCTGGTAGAAGGCCTACTTAGTTGTTATATCAGCTTGTTCGGTCGGCGCATAACATTGAATTATTGAGATGTTACGTACCCTGGTCCGGAATCTGGCGGTGATAATTCGGTCGGATATTGGTGAACAACGATAACACAAGCTCAAACCTGCCATGCGTGGTGAAATTAATTCATATGTATATATATACACATATACTCTGGCCAGGACAGAGTATATCAGCACAGTGGGTGATTTAAACTCTACACTTCCTCTCCATTTAGTTTCGCCTAATCCCAAGATATTTATTTTATAATGGGCCATTTCCCGCTACACCTCCATGATCTTTGCGTATCCACACTCTTCCCACAGAGTGCTCACGTTAAATTACCCGATCGTAGTGTGGTGTTTATAGCCAAAGGTCGTCATCACAAAATCAGTCTGAGGTATCCGAGGCGTATGTATAGTGTGTATATATAGTTTTTCAGATAAGCGGGTTTGCCTACCTATCCTATTCAAAAAGGAAGGCTGCTCCTTAAGGCGCCCTGGGAGTCACCGAGAGTGTGTTTGTATAGCGTGTAGGTACTTTCTAAGCCGAGGTGTTCTGGCTGGTTCATGGGTTTCTCTCCTCCCTTCTCAACTGGCCTTGGGACCGCCTAAGGCGGAGTTTTCTTGTTTCTTGATGTATTTATCACTACCTTTTCTTTGATACCCATATCCATAACCCTTGCCTGTGAGGTATCAACTTTACTCTGAGGACTTACAATATCGGATTGTGTAATAATCTCAACTACACAAAATATAAATTCTTTGTATGTATTTCTGAGCAATTTTGAGTTTTCTGCCCGACATTCGGCATTACAAGAACGTCCTATTGGCTGGGGCCAAGGACTTACAATTAGGTGTATTGTTTAATTAGCTTTGTACCTACACTTGCTCAGTCAACAATTTATCTGTATTGTATGCGGATTGAGTCTGGTCAAGGGTCAGCTGACGCAAAAGTACTCACACGTCCGCTTAGGAGCCAGTTTGTTGCCAAATTTACGAAGCGATTTTGCCTAGAATTCCTGGCAAAGCAGGCCGATACATTCAACTTGTCCTGGGAACTTTTAGCGTCGGCGCGTAATGTAAGCCTTGTCTCTTTCACTCAGAGATTGTCCGAGCTTTGAAATTGGAGAAAGTGCTGCGGGAAGGACAAGTCTTACGTTGGGATTGTTGAACTGTGACGACGATGGGAGCAGTTTGTAAACGTCGATTGGAAACGTTTTCGGAATTTTTGCGCGTTGGTTTGTTTTTGCACCCAGCAGACTATAAAAGTGGCGAACGGCTCTGGGCAGAGGTCTTCTGCTCACGAGCAGAAGTTCTCGAAGTAGGCGCTTCGCCTGGTGCTACATCCATCTAGGAACACTCAGAAAATTGTATTCTAGTTTGATTTTTTGACTCACCACGTAGATAAAATATAGTATTTCAGCCGATACGATAGGAGTTAGCTGGCTAGTCTTTTATCTTTTAACCTGCAACATTAAGTGAATTGTCTATCTCTGGTACTTGATGATTGCTCGAACCTGTTAGGCTTGATTTTAATATTTCGTCCACACAAGTTTTCCCATTTCTCATTTTAATTGAAGTCGGGTTTTTAAATATTTGTTATGTAGGTAACAACAAAAAAAACGAGACGTCAACTAACGGATGATCATTTAGTTTAAGAACTACTGCAGGCTCAAACAGAAAATTTCTTCCTTTTCGAAACCCCTCGTAGGCATGGGGCGGGAGAAGAACTTCATCAGAATCGAAAAGACGATTGTAAGTGGACCTCTAAATTAAAGTGTATTTCGAACCACCCACATTTTCTTTGCAACCTCCAATGGCCTTTCTATCGTAATTAATTGTCAGCAAAAAATAACCACGGGTCACAGCTATGGGATTCGAATCTTGGACTTTTGGATTGGAAGGCCGACACGTTATCACTTACTCCACCGGCAGCTTAACAAAAACTAAACTACTACAAAGTTAACTGTTTGACAATTTGTATTTATTTAAAATTAATTATTTTAATTTTGTGCTTAATTATCGCTTCTCGTTTCTTTTGGTACATCTTCAACGGACTTCTCTCCTCATCTGCTAGCTCAAAATACAAATATGTAGGACTGCGCTATTACAGTATTCTAGTAAATACAACTTTTGAGGCAAATATTTGCTCCAAACGAAAATGATATGAACAATGGTATTTTTACCCGACCACCCAAAAACCACATGGTTCTAAGTTCGACTCTTATATTTTTATTTGTTTATTTTTACTTATTATTATTTTTAGGTATGAAAGGGTAAAACTTCGTAACACGTGGGCCGATTTGGATAACTGATCTTTTTGTTGTTGTTGTACTTTATACGCACTTTGTACTTTACGTACCAATTTTAGTGACATTTTTCATGCAACTCCCACATAGACTGGGGATATGCGATGTAGGAGCTTAATTTTGGAACCCTTCGATCTATTTGAAGGATTTTTCTTTTGCTGTCTATAGTATGTGCCCTCATTGCTACTAAGAGAACAATTTTACACTCCTGGTGGGATGGGGGAAGGGATAAAGTCTAACTTTGTAATGCGTGGATCCATTTGGATCAATCTTTTTTTGCTTGTATATGTTCTTTCAAATATCGAGGGTGGGGTGACGTGGAGCCTAACGTTGGGAGGCGTAAAACTATATTGCTCCATTTGCGCCATGAGAAAATAGATGATCTTAGCTTCTTAACGCTTGAATTAATTTTGATGAGATGCATAGATAAATATTTCTGCTCACGAGAACATAAGGAAGTAGGATTAAATACTTTTGTTGCTGAGTGTTTGTTTAATTTGCACCGACTTCAAAATGTCAGAAAAGATATAAAACCAAATATTATTTTACGCCCTTTAGGGCTTTTCTTTGAAGTCAGTCAAACTTTTTTTTAAAACTATTTTATTTTCTTTTAATTTAAAGATGTGAATTTTTGGACCACAAAGCACGAAAGGTTGGCGCAAAGGGAAACCCTACCCCATGTGGTAGAAGGATGCAACAAGATAAAAATAAAAGATTTTGACTTTTCTTTCCTTTTATATATATAGAAATATATATATAAAAGGAAATATATATATATATATATATATATATATATATATATATATATATATATATATATATATATACAGAGTGAGTCACTTTAATCAACGCAGTCAAATATCTCAAAAAGTTAGCGAAATTGAGAAAAACGTTTCAAACTAAAGTTGTTTGATTTCAAGGGGGTTGACATTCAAACGATTTTTCAAGGTTAAATCAAGGTCAACTTTAATGTTTTAAATGAAAATCTATATCTTTATTTCATATGCGTATTCTACGTGAAAAAATACGTTTCTTTTGTAGAAAAATTTTTTCTTAAAAATGCTTTCTTCTCTCGGTAGAGGGCAAGGGGACTAACATTAAAAAAGCACCCCAAATGTGAGAGGCAAGGGGACTCACATTAAAAAAGCACCCCAAAGGAAACATATAACTACTACGTCCACGCCGTTTTTATAGGTAATGCTAAAAGTAGTTTGACTTTGATAAGCTATTAAGTGCAAATTTTTTCTTAGATATTTGAGTTCGTTGATTAATCTTACAACGTTTACAGTGTTTTAAGGACATGACATGGGATTTTATTTTCTTTGCATATTTTGTACTTTTTGGAACCAGACTGTCCCCGCTTTTTTTATTAAATATTCAGATTCTATGTGAAAAAATATGCATTTTGTCCCAAACATTAGCTTACTTTTCAAATTTTTCTCAACCCAGTCCTACAAATATCTACGGGGGTAAAAAGGAGATGGTCCCGAAACTGCATCACTTTTGTTCGAAACAGTTTTTTCATTTGTTGATATATAGATGAAACTTGCATTTGACAATAAATTCCAAAATTATCTATTTAAAAAAAATGTATAAGGCAAAATACTCAAAGAAAAAAATACTTTAATTTTTCATAGAAGAGCTACTACTATAGGTAAGAAATTCATGTTAAGTTTTACACTTAAAGAAAATAAAAGGAAGGTACATACGCGAAAATCATCGCAGGAATTGAAGACGTTAGCGCAGAAGACGACAAGGGAATAACGGAACCAGAGAGAGAAAGAGAGAAAAAGGTTATGGCTTAGACATAGGTTCATTTGCGAATTAAATCCTTTTTGGTCGTCTGTCTAAATGATGTTATAAGTACAGAATCGAAGTGCACGAGTCGGACACATAAACGTTTTTTTAAATAATTTTATTTAGCTTCATTTTCGTATTCATATTTGTTTGTTTGTTGGTATCAAATATTGCAACCGACCTTTAGCGCACTTCTAATTCTTGTATTGATTTTAAATTCCGATGACACTACAATATTATGGTACCATCGAACGGTTAGGGAAGGGGATGGGAGTGGGGGTTAGGTGACGTGTAGAAATAACCGACATGACCAATATTAGAGTCAAATTTATTTTCTAACTCAACAAATTTAACTTAATGGGAATAAACGTAAATTCTATGAAACAAGTTTTATGAGTTAAATCTGAATTACTGTTTTAAATAAATTTATTTTCTTCATGTAACGTGAGATATAACTTAGGAAATAAAAAAACCGTCCTCCAGTAAAAAAAAATCTGTTACAATAATGTCATATTACAAAAAAAAAACAATTTTTAATTTCTTTGATCTCTCAGAAAGCATTTTGTGCACCTACAAGTACAATTTGCGTTTGAATTCCGATTGCGATTTCGCATGTGGTATAAAAATAACCCTTTGTCACCAAAAATTAAAATTAAAATCATATCTAAGGTGATCTCATCTGCAAAAGTATAAAATCATATTTCACTTGCTAAGACAATTCCAAATTTGGTCATTTATACTCGATAAAAAATGAGCTGGTATAGATGCTCAGATGTAAGACGATTACCATCGTCGTCTAAGATTCTTTCCGCATGTGAAAAAGTCTTGTAAATTATGTTATATATTCTGACTTTCTCTTTTAAAAACTTTCCAAATGGAACTTTTTGAAGGCTTCATTTCAGCGCTGCATTAAATAAATACTCTTTTCTAGTCCGAGAATTCGATATATGAAAAGAAAATCTACCTTCTAACCAGCCGAAAATAGCGTAAATACAGTAAATAACAATTAAATCTTAGATTTATTTATGCGATCATTATTCATCTGATCAGGTTATGTTACCCTTGAAAAGTTGCACTAAATATATATGTTTATACTTACAGCGATTCCTATTAAAGGCTTTTAACGTTTTAGCATCAGGATAACTAATCACTTTGGATGTTTTTATTGTCGAAAAACGTCAAAACTGACAAAAATTTTGTGATAATATGGCAAGTATATTTTCATCTAATCAAATCTTTGAGAAAGCGCTAAAATTACCAGAACTTTTTGGATACTTTGATCTTCAGTTCACTTCGCGATCTAATGATAATTTTCGCAATGCGATAGCGAGTATCGGTAACAACATTTATCGAAACCAGCGATTATCGAGTAAATAGAATATCGACCTTAAAACTTCGATATTGAGGGAGAAAATATCGATACATTGATATATCGCATTGGTATCGCCCATCCCTACCGCTAGACGTGGATATGAAAAGGAATGGCCAGTAAATAAAAATAACCGCAATCAAACGATGTTAATGTCGATTTTATTATTACTTATTCCGCTGATGAATTGACCTAAAGTAGAGGACGTCACTGCTCTTAGTCTTACGCCATTTTTTACCAGTAGACGGTATTTTATATCTCGGTAAGCCCCATATTTGTAACTCATAATCGACAATCTGAGATTTCAAAGTACCTATCTACAAGATTCGAGTAAAAGCGGCTCAGAAAATGTTCCGACTAAAAACGAACCGCGTGATATTCCGGGCAAAAACGAATCAGAGAAAAACTCCGGGCAAAAACGACTTAATTACTCAACTGCATTAACTTTAGATAATTTTTTTTTTATACGATGTGGCCAAAGCTTAGGGACAACCCTTTGATGCGTTAGCATGGTTTTGACCGGAAGGGAATTAGGGTAAATAAAGTGAAGAAACTTAAGTCTTTTTTTTTTGCATTGCTGCGAGCTAGACAACAGCCCAGAGACGGAGTGGATTATTTGTAATTTCTTAATAAAAGCTCACGGGGAGACCTGGTCCCGAACCCGGCTCCCATGGCATGGTGGTCGCGCCGCTCAACGAATTGATCCAACTCCGTGTAATTAAGTCGTTTTTGCCCAAAGTTTTGCTCTGATTCGTTATTGCTCGGAATCTCACGTGGTTCCTTCTTGCGCGGAACATTTTCTAAGCCAATCCCTCGGACCTTGTAGATAGGTCATTTTTAATCTCAGCCTGTTAATTATTTTCTAGCCTTTAGTACATCATGTAATGTGAATTTTTTTTATGATGTAAGTTACAATGCAAAGCTTTCATTGCTTATGGAAATCGGTCAGTATTAGAATGACCATTAATGTCAAGAGATGAAATGTTTCAACACCTACTGGGGATGCTTAGGGCCCGCAGACTCAGGGTCCTGTCAGTTTACCGTAACGGTTGCACCGAGGATAAATATGTGCACGCTATAACTGATGCGTACAAAATTTCTAAAGTGCTCTTCACACGATCAATGATCATTGTTTCAATTATATAGAGGAATTACGTTACGACAAGATCACATTTTACCTCCTTGAAAGAACAAAACTGACGACAATGAGATGAACCACTGACCTACTTGCCATACCATCAATGTGGTATCACAAGAATTTTATTTCCGTCAAGATGTAAAATCATAACTAATTAAAAATATTTCGGAAATTACGTCAATCATTAATCTCCACTGAGCCTGAGGTCAGTTGCAAATGTTTTGCTTGAACTTGACATTAATGGGCATTTGTGCTATCAGTTTCCATTGGAATGTGTGTCGGACAATGATTATTGTCGGTAAAAATTAATCGTGAACTAAGTTGTTGTTTGTGTATCATTTTCATACCCCTTATAAGATTTGAATGTACTGTGCCGGTATTAGCGCAACATGCATATTTCGATTCGTTTGAACTACTTAAGTACAAAAAACTCATTTTGTCAAACACAAACTTTACAGGAAAACTCTATTCAAGTGCACAGTAAAAGCTGAAAAATTTATCGATAAAAGGAGTTCATAGTTGAACTCCTAAAAAAGCTGCTCTCACTTGTAATAGACTGTATGCACCTCTTGTAGAAACTTTGGTCCTTTAACTTTCTGGTGGAACACATTTGGCTTATTTTTGTCGACAGTTCAACAAGGACACCAGCAGGAAGCTGCGGATATATTAGTAACAGACGTTTCCAGAGGCGCAGTACAAAGGTATTCTGACTTAGTTTCCCAAGTACTCTTCTGGATTAAATTGACCAAAAAATCAGTTTTGAAAAGGAGAAGAAAGAGAACTTGTTTTTCATAAAAGAAAACGAGTAAAATAGAAAGGCAAGGACGGAAGTCAGTGTCCCATAAGTGAAGTTTTTTTTTTCACATTGTAGTGCATGTAGCGTTCCAAGATTGGAGCAAGTCATATGTTTTGTTTTAAAAGTAGAGTGCAATTAAGAGACTTAAGATGAGCGCATGTCTTGCATTTCTGCATCCATCCATCAAATGTTTCCTAGAAAAACTAAAGAAAAATTCCCCGCTGAAATTCATTATATCAACCCTTACTAGGGTCCCCTTATTTCAGAATTGCTTTGTTCTTCGGACGATAAAAAACAACAGGTGGTTTTTAAAGTGTGCAAGGAAGTTTCCCTCAGTTCTTTGTTCTTAATTTAAAAAGTTTGAAAAGTTGAACATTTTAAGAAGTTGCGGCAGATCTCGTCACAGTGTGTTCAGTATGGTTGAGGAATTCTTGGAAAATTTACCAACTTTCGAAAACAAGTACGACGTAAGTAGTAATAGCTAGTATTCCTCCGTAAAACTTGTAACCGTTTGGTGGTAATTGAGTTCGATAATAGAATCTTTTTCAGTGTTTTCTGTTTCATAACTGGAGCTCTTTAAATGATTGGAATATTTAAAAATTAATGGAAAAACAAGCAATCTATTTAGGCGGAAGTTTCCGCAACCTGAAACGTGTACCTACCTAAATTTGATTTTATACAGTGAAAACAATTTTATTAATACTCGCGATATTATTATTGTTAAATATGTACGTGGAGTTATTTCCTTTGTATTTATTGTTCTTATAATTTAATCTTCTCTAAAATGATTTTTTACTTTAAAGTAAATGAAAGACTTTCCATTTCAGTTTAGTGAATTCGATTCTTTTTAATAGCTCAAGGCCTTTGTACGTGTTACTGGCATTTAGTCAAGTGCAAGTCTTTAGTTACTAATTACTACCGGATACGAGTAAACCACTAATTTAGTGACTAGTGTTAAGTTCACTTTTAAATAATAATTTAATTCCAGTTCGAGTCCGAGGGTAGAGTAGCATTCAATTTTTCGGTCGAGTTGACACCCCTCACACTGCCTACTTCCTACTCCAGTTTATTAGCAGCTAACAGCTGAGTGTGAATATTCACTTAAAGGATCACCGGAAACGTGTGTAAATTGGGCGTAAGAGTTGTTTAACGATTTGGCTAAAATGTTTGGTACAAGCTAAATATTTTGTGAATTTCTCTATCGTTGTGGTTCTATAGTGATTTAGTAAAATTTAAGTCAGTTATTGATAACCGAAATGGTATGCTCCTCAGAGAAGACGTTACCTTGTTGGAAAATTCAGAATGATTCTTTCCCCACATTTAGCTTAGCGCTCTGTTCAATATTCACCAACCTTCCAATTTCATATACTTAAAATATGTAACCAATAACCTTATACGGTATTTTTTCGGTTATTGTTACTTGTCCTGTTCATCGATTGCACTATATAAAGTCTTTTACCGCAAGTTTGACGTTCTTTACACTAAATGTTTCCTGTATGCTTTATGGCATCTTTTTCTCTAGATTTGTCAGCAAAACCTATTTTATTACGTTCAACTAAACGACACTTTTTTTCATTCGGGCTATTAGGGTCGTCTCCTGCTTCTACTGCTAATGGTCATAAATAAGGTCTTATTCAGACTTTAGCAGAGAGGTGTCAACATTGTCGCCTACGCGGCCGATGTGGTGATCCTGGTATAAGCGCCTCTGTTATCAGCGAGATTATGGAGGATGCCCTGAAGAAGGTGAGCTGTTGGTCCAAGAACTGTGAACTGGCTGTGAATTCAGGGAAATTGAGTTTATGCTCTTCACCTCAAAAACCAGAATACCATACTTTGCTTTACCTATATTAAAAGGACAACAACTTAAATTATCCTCCAGTGCGAGGTGCTTCGTTTCAATCCTGGATACCAAACTGAAATGTAGGCTAATCATAGCCTCCAGTTCCAGCCATAGAAGCTGTTAAAAAAGGCATGTACCTTTGGTAAAACATGGGGACTGTAACCTAAAATGACGCTATGGTTATACACAGCGGTGGTGCGATAAATTCACACCTACGGTTTGGTGGCCAGCGATAAGTAAGTCTTATAACCAAACCAAGCTAAGTAGAGCGCAGAGAACCGTGTTTATTTTTATTTATTTATTTACAATATTTCATCAAAGTGCTGATTACTACAAAAAAAAAAAACTGAATAAAAACAGTATAATAAACTATATAAGATCAAAGAACAAGAAGAGAATTCGCAAAATGTAAATACAGAAAATAAAAGTGCTAAAGTTTATAAAAGGTACATAAAAAGCAAAAAGTACATAAAGTGAAAAGTAAAAAGTGAAAACTAAAAAGTAACCTCAACAAAGCTGACTCCTCACATGATTTCGCGATAGATAAAAATCAATGCAATCAAAAGAGGAATTAAAAAATCGCGACATCGCTCATTTAATCCATAATTAGTGCGATGAAAAGGTAACTGAAGAAAGTCGTGATTCCTCAGGGAGCGAGCCGAAACCGATATGCCAAAACAAGCCAAGAGATCAGAAGAGTATACGGACCCCCGAATACAGTCGAAAGCAAAAAGAATCCTGGCGTTACGGCGTTATTTTTTCAAGTGTATCCAAGTGCAGGAGTTCAAGTCTATCAACATAAGGAGGAAATATCCGAGAGTTATTCCAAGGAAGGCCTCAAAGAGCGAACCTAACGAATCTCCGTTGGACAGCTTCAATGCGGTTGATATGTGTCACATAGAGCGGTGACCAGACTGGAGAGGCATATTCCAGAATAGACCTGACAAAAGTGCAATATAAAAGCTTTGTAATGTAAGGTTCATCAAATTCCTTTGACCACCTCTTCACGAAACCAAGAGTCATATTAGCCTTGTTGACTATAGCATCAAAATGAATGGGAACTGAGCGAGACATCTAGGTCCTTAGTCTTAGTAACTCTTGTTAAAGAACAACCCTCTATGGTTAAGTTAAATTGAAAGGGAGACCTTTTTCGTGAGAAAGACATAGATTACACTTTCCGATATTTAGGGGAAGGTCGTTAATGGAACACCAATTCTGAAAGGCGTCCAATTCAGAATTTAAAAGAAGGCAATCGGCATTGTCAGACACAGTGCGAAATATCTTAGCGTGGTTGGCATAACAAAGAATATTTGAGTGAGACAGATTCGTAGATACATCATTGATATAAATTATAAATAACAATGGCCCGAGGTGGGAGCCCTGCGGTACACCGGTAATGTTGAAAATAACATCATACAGAGCTCCACGAAAAGAAACCCGCTGAGTGCGTTCAGATAGGTACGAGTGAATCCAATTTATAAAAACTTGTGGAAACCCGAGAAAGGAGAGTTTAAGAATTAGAATTCTATGACTTATTCCATCGATAGCTTTGCTGAAGTCAGTAAAAATACAGTAAACTTGCTTACCACCTTCAATAGCAGAAAAACAGAAGTTTGAAAATTCCAGTTCGAGATTTCAATTTTATCACCTTTTTTGTGAAGGGGAATAATTAATGAGGTTTTCCAAGCTTTCGGAAAAACACCGCAACGAGTTGAGAGATTAAATAAATAACACAGAAAAGGAGCAAGAACGGAACAACATCTTTTCACGAGTGAGGCGGGGATACCGTCAGGAGCAATTGAAAAAGGTAGAGATTTTCTTCAAAATCGTAACTTCGTCAAGTAAAAGGTCTTTGGATTCGAGAGAAGTCGGTGGAAACCTCGTCAAATGGGTAAAATCCTTAAAGCTAATGTCACAGGTATCGTCCAAAAACGCAGTTTTAAAAAAGTCGGCAAAAAGGTTTGTTATCGTCAAGGGGTCATTGTTTCGCTGTCTTCGATAGACAAAGAAGATGGATAGACATCAGAATTGTGCTTCCAGTTCACGAACCTCCAAAATCTCTTACGATCGACTCGTAAGGATGCTTTCATTCTGTTAATATTGTGGAACTGAGTCCAACAAAAACCGGGTCTTGTTAGCTATGGCATAAAAATGGCACTATAACAGCGATAATTTTTAAGAATTTTTTAGGCGCTGCAGGTAATACAAAGTTATTTAATTGGTCGTAACATTATAGTACAACATTTGAGCAGTATTTCCTTAAATTTTTAGAGCAAAATATAAATAATTAAGCCGATGGTAGCAAATCTTCGGAGGCGCCTCGAAAAAAAGTTGTCCGCCGGTGAACACTATAACTCTTGACTGAATGATCCGAAATTAAAAAAAAATGGTATCATTAGATAATCGCTTTCCTGAGGAATTACTGGGAGGATTTTTTTTTTCGATTTTTCAAATTTTGGTGACACTTAGAAGCGAAAACACCGATTTTCGCACTAAAAAATGTTATTGTAAAATTAATAATTATGAAAAAAAGCTTCCAGCAATACCTGGTCATTTATGTAAGGAAGAAGTATACCAAATTTCAAAAGAATCGGTTGAGTAGATTTTGATTTAAACTGTTCACCGACTTCAAAAATGACAAGTGTCAGAAAAGCGCTTTAAAGTTTTGTATACCAGAAAATCCAATATTAAACAACGGAGCAACGAACACTTATAGTTCTATATCTTAGTCAGGTTTTCCCCAATTTGTTAAAAATTTTGACACAACAATCTTAAGATGTTGTACTATAATATAAAACAGGAAAAACAAATTTAAATAAGTTACCCCCCCCCCCCCCCCCCCCCTAAAAAGAAACAGAAAAATGATGATCTTCATGGGGGACAGGGTTCAATTAAAAACTAAACGTCTTGAATCTTCCCAAAACATCATTCTAAAATTTGTGTTTGTTTTCAAGGACATTGATTTGATTCCCAGGTAATAAATGCCGATGTAGCTCCGGGTTCAGTTTTCTCACCTACCTTATTTCTTCTTTTATTAATGGCCATCTATATCTCATTTTCAATCCAATTCATAGTCTTAGCCGACGAAAGCACCCTTGATTTCACGTACGTAATAAATTCTGGTGGAAAGTCTACAGAAATCAAACGAGAACAAATATTTGGATCATTAAAAACCGACATTTCTATATTGCGACATTATCGAGGCAACAAGGAGTGGAAAAAGGGGTAAGAAAATCGGCAAAAAACAGAGGCAAGGAAACAAACCGGCTTGGAAAAAAAGTTTTTGTGGAAAATGTTTCCTAAAAATATAACTAAATCATTATGAAAATCACAAAGTTTTCATTCTGATAGTTAACCAATCCATAGAAAGAAGAGTCACAAAAATCGGTCAAGAATTGCAAAATGCAGCGTTTCCTAATACTTCCAACGGATGTAGAGGCTTGTAATTTATCAAAGGCAAATTCGGAGCAGAACAATTAGTTATAAATATTTCTTTCGTCAAAACTGGAGACTGGCGCGCTAACCCATAATAAAGCACAAACCTCAGCAGTGTGTGCAAAATGAATTTTAATTCCATCGAAGGTATTGAGAACTTCCTCAAGACCTTCATTGAAAAACCCATGCAATCCCCCCCCCTCTTTTTCACTACGAAAAAGGAACCATAAGTTTGTTGAACATTCGAACACAATTATAGAAAATCATAGTGGCCTAATTTTACTCTTATTGCATAGCCCACATTCTATTATTTCCAAAAATACCTCAAACCTGTTTACGTAAAATGTTGTCGTCTCGCTCACAAAAAATCAAGACCCCGAAGCAATATCTTTTGGAAAATATCTATCGGAAAATAAAAAAAATAAAATACTTTAAAAAAAAATGTGAACCGACTTCACAAAAAGCACTAAAAAGCATACAATTAATAATTTGCACCGACTTCAAAATGTCGTAATAGATATAAAATGAAAAATTATTTTATGCTTTTTAGCGCTTTTTGTGAAGTCGGTTTAAATTTTTTTTTTAAAAACAATTTAATTTTTTACTTTATAGTGTCTTCATCTATACGAATAAAGCAATTTCAAAAGTTGCAGAGGTAGTGCACTAACAAAATTATCCAAATCCGGCAACATATTACGATATTAGTCATGGTCACCCTTCAGCACCCTCACCTTAGAAAATTTTTAGCATGACCCTAGTGCGACACTTTTCTCTATACAGCAAGAGAGAATTATCGTAGTCAGAGAATCATTGCAGTCACTCTAGGTAAAAATTGTTATCATTTATCAATCAGGAAACGTATTCTGCACAACCGAATTAAAATCGGTTTATGACTTATGAAGCTAGGCGCCGCCCATCTTCCAACTCTCATCATAAGCCACAATTTTTGTCAGAATACAAATAGATACTCTATGCATTCAGAATAATCTAAATCAGTCCATGCGGTACAAAGTTAGGTTTCCCCTCTCCTCCCCCTATCCCAACCCTAGGTCAAAATTTTTCCATAGAATAGCAATGGGGGAATCCTATAATACACATCAAAACGGAATCTTCCAAATAGGTGTGAGAATTAAATTCCAAACCAGTCCACGGGTTATAAAGTTTGGTTTCACCCCACCCAGTACCGCTCCCCCGTCCACTATCACAGGCCACATTTTTTCTCCTATTAGCAATGTGGGATCATACTCTGTACAACAAAAAAAGAACCTTCCAAATTGGCCCACGGGTTACAAAGTTAGGTTTCACCCCACCCTCCACCATCACCCCACCCACAATTTTTTTGTCATGGTATCAATCGGCGAACATACTCTACCCAACAAATACAGAATCATCAAAATCGGTCAACGCGTTACGAAGTTATATGCCTGGTCAGGAATACAAAATAAAATTTACACGTCGAACTTATAACCTCTTTGTTTTTGGGAAGTCGGTTAAAAATTTTTCAAACAGGACATAAAATGTATATTTCGAGTCCTTTTTCGAAAATCGGGCTTGGTTGCGACCCAGTTTAAGCCATAGAAAAGGCGGTAGCACTAATACACGGGCGCCCAAACCTACCAATGGGTAGCGAGATATGTTTGTACATCGACAGCCAAGCAACTATCAAGGCGCTGGACTCAAATTTAGTCAGTTCACCACGGCTGGTCGGCAGGTGTCTGGCTGGTCTCCGGACGTTAGGGGCGAGACACAAGGTAACCGGTGTTCAAGGTCGCCGGTGTTCAAGGGATTAAGGAAGCTGATGAGCTGGCAAAGGAGGGATCACCATTGGATGATTCCTCTATTGACAGATCGATCGGCTGGCCGCTAGAATCAGAGAAGAGAGAAATTGACCTTAAGGCTATTCAGCTCGCTAAGCAAAGATGGAGTAACTCAACCACATGCAGCCTGTCAAGGTAGCTGTGGCCTGAATGGGATTTGAGAAAAACCGCGTTTCTGCTAAACGGAAGCCGAATAAACCTCTGAAACATTGTGGCAGTTATTACTGTCCGCTGTCTCTTCGGTAGACACGCAGAACGTCTGCGCGTTCCTACGAATGACTTCTGCCGGAGTTGTATGAACGAGGAAGACGTGGAAAGCATTCATCACTTACTCTGCGAATGCCCGGGCCTAGCAAAAAGAAGGTACAATGCAATGGGCGTGTACTTCTTAGCCGGCATCGGGCTGAAGCAGCTCCTAATATTTATTAACAGCTGCGGCTGGTTTTAGATAAACCCGGCAATCAGGTACGGTTCCACGGATGTGGTAACACAACGGACCATTTATAGGTCTATGTGAGGCTGATCGGCTGTAGGGCTGATAGCCGCTACCCTAACCTTACCTAGTCTACAGTCTTCAACTCGCATAAAACAAGATTTTTTAATTTTACTTTTTCGGCTATGTACATAATTTTAATTCAAGAATTTTATATTTGAGAATTGAAATTGCGTACATAATATTAATTATCTCGAATTAAAATTCTTGAATTAAAATTACGTGCATAATAATAATTGTATCCTGCTACAATTTCAATAAATTGAAATATCTCATATCTTCAAAATTTTATTTCATTTTTATTATGTTTGTTATGTTTCTTTTTTTTAATTAGATAAATAATTTTAATTTTCCCACCTTGAGATGCTTGCTATCAAATAGCAAAACGACGAGCCATACTTAACTTGTATTTATATGTGTATATAAATTATATTAAATTAAATAACTCCTCTGTAATACAATGCTATAACAGAAATAACTAGCATAAATCCACTTAGTGCTAAAAGCTGTTATATTTTATTTTAGGACATGGTCCCAATGGAACCAGTGAGCTCGGTGATGTCGAATGGCGGTGGAAGTGTTAACATTCAACGAGATGATGAGTACCGAAATCGAATGTTGAGGAGTAATATATATACAAATATAAGTTAAATTGTCAATACTAAAGTATTTTTTTTTATTTTTGATCCTTTTTGCTATATCTCTTCGCCTGCAGTGCGTCAATTTGGTAAGTACCTTTCATTTCCCCTTATGATCCTTCGTAAAAGAATTAGTGGGGAATGGAAATATTGTTCGTAGAGCTTGTTACCGCCTGAGGATGTTTTGTGAAATGCGATTCCTCCTTGGCATGGTAATTTGTCAATATCGTCAACTTAGGTATGTTGCTTGTAAAAATATATAGTATTTCAGGGCACATCCGTTCATTTGGTATACAAATTAATGTTGTCTTTAAGTATATTTAGAATAAGATTAAACTTATTTTTTGATTAAGGACATAAACTGTAACTTTCACTAATAAATAGTGTGCAATTCATCACATTTTTGTAAATCAATGGTTTGTTGCTCTCACAAGAACAACGTAGTGTTTATGGAAACAGAACTGGATATAATCTATAAAAAGGCACATTAATAGTATCTATAGTATTCTTAAAGTATATACATCCTGTATTCTATTAGCCACCATTTCGTTCCTTGTTAAATTTACATGTATAACACCTTAACACTCCTACTTAATTTGTCAAAAAATTGTAGTTCCGCTTAGTAAATTTTGAGAGAAAGCATGAAAACAAAAGTTATTTATTGTGAAATATAACAAAAATGATGCATTGATGCATATAATAGAAATGTGAAGACGAGTTAAAATATCGCAAGATGGAATTTTGTACTTAAGAAATTGTAAAATTTGGCCGATACTTTTTCACAAAAGCTTTAAAGGACATTTTATTAAAAATAATATTTGAAGCAAAAATAATGAAAAAAATACGTGTCAAGTCTAAAACGTAAGAGGGATCAATGCTAGTTAATTTTTAAGACTTTAACTTTGATATCAAATTTGAAATTGTGAAAGGAAAAATATATAGAACGAATAGTGTAAATATACCTGAACATGGTGTTATAGCTATTTACAAAATCTTAAATCCTTTATCTACTAGCCAACATCGACAACTTGATGTAATCGTTCTATTTTAGGTAATGCCTGACATCAAATATCAAGGCGACATTGAACAAGTTCATTTGTTTAACATGTAAATTTACCAACAATATCATACATCACCGTTAAAATTTGAATATCGATTACCGATAACTATCTACCTACCTTTTTTAGAAGCGTTTCGTTGTATTTTTGAATCCTCATAGCTTCGGTCTGGATAATACCAGAGAGCCCAAATTCTTAAAATAAGATTCAGTTACCAGACTAATAAAATACACTAAGTTTCATTTGTCCAGCTTTTATACTTTAGATTTTATTAATACCTGAAATACGTCGATTTTGATACTCATGATCATCAAAATGTCCGTCATCAAAACCTCTAAGGGTACTTCCTGAAGTATTAGAAAACTGAAATTTAGTATGCCGACTTGAATAAGCACACAAACAACGTAAAAATTAAGATATCTGTAACTTTCATCCTCCAACCCCTCGAAAAGTAGTGGTAGCTGAAATTTGGTATGCAGACTAGGATCTGCACACAAACAACGAAAATATTAAGAAATTTGTAACTTTCACCCTCCAACCCCCCATAAAGTGGGTGCAGGTCTGTATATAAAATTTCTTCTGGGGAGGTACTTCTAAAAGTTCTGGAAAACTGAAATTTGCTATCAAAGCTAGATGTTATTAGTACCTAAGCAACTAAAAAGTTGTGTGCTATGAAGAAAGGAACTGCTGGGGTGCTCTGGGGGAGGGGGCGGGTTTCTTTAAACTCGTCCTAGTGCCTAATCTATTGCTTCTGTGAAAATATTGTTTTGTTCTACTTGAAGTTAACAAAACAATCTTTCGAATGAAGTAAAAATAGTTATACCGTATTTAAGAAATTAACAAGCATTTTTAAGCCTATCAGCGCGGAATTGCGGAAGGATCCATGATTTACTGCTTGTGTTTTGGATGAATATTTGGTTTGCCACTAAAATTTCATGTTTAATCAGATATGTCTTGTTATTTCGGTTAATAAAGTGTACATGTTTTTACTTTGTTGGAAAGATAATTTAGTCTGCTTTAAGTTGATATAAATAAAACACAACAGTCAGCTATAGTTGAATATAATCGGTTAATAGCTAAGAATCACCCTGATTTATCGCTTATTGCAAATAATAAGCCAACCAAGAAAAGAGGCAACGATAGAGAGTCGGCTATGAAAAAAAGAATAGCTGAAGAAATACAGCCCGAAAAAATAAAAAGAACTAGAGCATCTTGCAAAAAGAAATTAATTTCCACCAAAAAGATTTCATGTAAAGAAGGTTTCCAAGACTCACAAGCTCATATCGCTTTCACTTTTAAAAAATTATCAGAGCTCATGTGGAGCCAAGCTCCTAACTCTACAAGGCCTTACTCTAGAAAGTCTACATATTGGTTAAAAAATATGGCTTGTCCGTTTCATGGAACTAATGCCTGACACAACGTTAAAGACCAGTGACTTAATTTCTTACCATAAGTCCATAGGAGTGACTATGGGAGGACCGGCCGCGAAACTGCCAAGCCATACCTTTTGACGAAGATGTAGGGTTTCTAGAGTTAAGGGTTGTAAAGTTAGGCCTTGTAGTAGGCTCCATATGAGATCTGATAACTTTTTAATAGTGAAAATGTTATGAGCTTGTGAGTCTTGGCAACATTCTTTACATGAAATGTTTTTGGTGGGATATTTCTATCGTTCAAGCTTTTGTAATTAATATTAACACCGAATGTATAAAGGAATCATTTGTAAAAAGCATCATCGAAAAGTGTATTTTAGTTAGACGTTTGTTAAGCAAAAACGATTCAACCTACAGAGTAATGATTTCGAGTTATTGATGTTTGAAATTGATCTTTTGAAAAGAAAGTAAATGTTACGCAGGATAGAATAGAAATGGTTACAATTTTGGGCAAAGCCTAGCGGACAAGGTAAGGGGAGTGAGGAAACTTGAATATCTTGTGTTTACATTACTGCGAGCTAAACAACAGCCCAGAGACGGAGTGGATTTTTTACTTTCTTCCACGGGAGACCTGGTCTCGAATCCGTTAACCATGGCATGGCGTTCGTCCCGCTCAACCAATTGATCCAACTCTGTCTCCAAAATAAACAGCTTAACAAATGCTACTAACCATATGAAGTAAATAAATTTAATAAAACAGAAATTTTTTTTACAAATTTGTTATACTATACTCTTCTTAAATGCATAAATAAAGCTTTTATTGATGATTTTTTAATCAAGAGCAGTTCTTCCTTTATAATTTTAAACAATTAACTAATTTTTTTAGTCCTTGTTCGTTGGATCGTTTTTGCAAAACAACGTCCATTTCAGCTCCTCAGAAGCCAAATCGATTAAATCTCTTTTGAATTTTTCTTACTGTCGTTCTATAAAAACTGCTCATAAGCTTCATAATTAATATTGAAAACAGAAATTACTTCTTTTACCTATGATATAATATGAGACTTCGCAAAAAGCATTGAAAAGCATAAAATAATATTTGGATTTATGTATCTTTATTACGACATTTTAAAGCCGATGCTAATAGCTGCGTTCCATTGGGCCATGCAGAGTACTCCGGCGTACTTCTCCAATGGAACGCTTTTTCTTTACCCGAGTAGGTTTAGCCGCTGTCAAATTTGGCATTTTATAGATTGTATTTGCGGTTTTTTTATGTGCTGTGAAAAATATGGTGTTTCGGGATAATTATAGTAATTTTGGAAATTTTTTTTAACTTTTTTGATATTTACGGGAAGCAGATGCTTCTTTTTAAACACCTTTAATATTTGTCATAACATAAAACAGCAAAAAGTCACCTATTGAGAGCTTTTGAAACACAAAATCCTAGCGGAAAAAATCAGCTTAAGTACCCTTGCAAACTACACCTACTTATCATCTAGTGTAGCTGAGCGTAGATGGGTGTACGCCGGAGTACTCTGCATGGCCCAATGGAATACAGCTAATGAAATGAACACCACAACTACCTACATCTCTCTCTTGTTCCCGTAACGGAAATGGCGCAACGATTGCAACGAGTGCAAGTGAAATTCAATTTAAAGAGGATCCCGAATTACCGAAAATTTTTTCAGCAACCCACAATAGTTTTTGTTATATCGGTGGGACTCGAACCTGTGACCGACACGTTATCAATTACTCCACCGACGGTAGTCGTTTTGTTTGTTCAGTTTGCACCGACTTTAAAATGTCGTAATAGACATGCGACTCGTAAAATGTTGCTCGTATGAACACAGCGATTGCAGAGGTTGTGTACTCTATACAAAGGAAGCAGATTCATTTAAGTTCGGGAAAACGTTACGAAATTTTTGCCGCCCCAATTCCATACCTTCAGTCTAGATACAAAATTGTATATCATGATGCAAATTCAGCAACGGACTCCATACATAAGTGAACTGCTCCATCCCTCCCATACTCACCTTAGGTACTAGCAATTTTTTCGTTTGCAAACTGAGTTATATCAGTTGGTTTAACGGGACGATAACCACGCCATGGATGCAGGTTGAAGCCTCGGCATATTACCCCAAGAATAAGATATTGATTATCCATTCTAAACGCATCAGGAGGTTGAGGCTTTGGCTATATAATAAAAAAATAGCAGCAGTAAGGAAACATATTCTGCACAACAGAATCAAAACCATCAAAATCGGTCAACGCCTCATCAAGTCAGGTGTCGACCATCCTCCTACTAACATCCTAAGGCCAATATTTTGGTTATTATACAAATGGAGCAAGATATTCTATAACAAAATAAACGAATCGTCCAAATCGGTCCTCGCGTTACGATGATAGGCTCCACCCCCTCACCCACACTAATCATAGCGGCAAAGTTTCTTTTCATAGTAGTAATAGTGGAGCATACTTAATTTAATAAAAAAATTTAAATCGATCCGCTCATTACGAAGTTAAGCTAACGCCTAAGGGTAGGGATGGGCGATCTTCTATTCGATCTCGACGGATCGATCTATTAGCCTTCGATCTGCCGATTTTTGAATCGATTTTTCGCGGGACCGCTTCAGTTCGAATCGATTTATTTATTTCCGATTCCCATTCATTTAAGACAAGTCGCGAAGCGGCGAAACCGTCTCAGTTCATTTGGCGCCAAAAAAAAATTCCATACATATGTATATTGAGCAACCGAGCAAGTGAGACTGGTTTTTCGCGCCTCAGTTGTCTCAGTTAAAGAATATTAACTAGTATTGGTGAAGTTTTTAAAAGTGTTTGTATTTTGGTAGCTGCTATTTGCGTCAACGGACGAAATAGTGTCCTTAGCAAACAGAAAGCAATATTATTGTCTAAATTTCAAATTGGAAAAGTTCATTACATTAACAGCTGTAGAAATTGATATTTCCTGAATTCTGTAGAAATTGATATTTCCTGAATTGAGATAACTGAGACGGTTGCTCAAAGTTTCGTCTCAGTTGATCAACTGAGACGTGTCGCGCGAAATCACCTTACATCTTTCACTATATACGATCGAAATCACCTTACATCTTTCACTATGTTACGATTACAACTACTGGGTTCTCTCCATCGTCCTGTTCTGTAGGTGTTACATCCGTCCACTCCGTCCTTCCGTTATATGGTATCCATTCTCGAGCAAGGTCTTCTTCTGAACTATCATCATTCATTTTCAGTTGTTTAGAATTGCAAAATTAATCACTTAGTTAAGAAAATATAATTTATTGTCATGTGAAGTCCACCGGGTTTTGCTAGTTATGACAAATTCAGCTTAATGGAATCGATCCGTTCGATCTATGACCATCGATCTTTTTAGGGCGATTAATCGATCTTCGGAATCGGAAAAAAATTACAGATCGATCCGTACTGAATCGATTTTTTCAGTTCGATCCCCCACCCCTACAAGGGAGTATGAACTCCCATTGTTATTAAGAGAGAGAGTTTGGTTCTAAGGTCGAGGGGGGAGGGGTAGTCTAACTTCGTAATGCGTGGACCGATTTGGATGATTTTTATAGGTAGACTATATTCCCCGATTGGTACCACGGGAAAAACTTTTTGGTGAGGTTTGTGTAGGAGGTTGGTCCTAAATTTATAACACATGGACCGATTTGGACACTTCTTTTTCTGTTATATGTATAAGGTATGATCCCCCTTGGCGAAACTTAAAAACAATTTGGTGTAGGGTGTGGGGGGGGGGAGGTAACTTTGTAACGCGTGTACCGATTTGGATAAGTCTTTTTGGTTGGGTAGAGTATGTTTCGCCATTAGTACCACGACAAAAATTGATGAGATGAGTAATTGTGGGAGAAAGGGCGGATGGACCATCTCCCATTCTCACTACATTCTGTAATATTACAAACGGAGCAAGATATTTTATTTAGCAATAAACGAACCATCCATATAGGTTCACGTCACACGAAGTTAGGCTCCACTCTGCCATTAACCCAACCCCACCCCATAAAGTATTGTCGTGGTGTCAATGGGGGAATATACTTTATATATCACACAAAGAATCATCCAATACGGTCCACGTGTTAATATGTTAGGTTTCCCCTCACCCACACATACCCTAGGTCAAATATTTTCCTCATAGTAGCAAAAAACGAATCATTCAAATCTGTGCATGCGTTAAGGAGTAGAGTGACACCATTTCTCCCAAACCCATCCCATAAATGTTTGTCTTGGTATTAATGGCGGAACATACTCATACATCACAAAAGAAATCATTCAAATCAGTCCACGCTTTATAAAGTTAGTCTACTACCTCTCCCTTAAAAAAAAAAATTGTACACATGGTGCCAATCGGGGAACATACTCTAGCCAACAGTAATATAATCATCTAAATCGAACAACGCGTTGCGGAATTATGCCCGGTCAGATATAAAAAAATACACGTCGAACTTAGAACTTCTTTGTTTTTGGGAAGTTGGTTAAAAATTTACGATGGACTGTCTCGATCCACTTTATGTGAACCATAAAAAAGGAGAAAAAACTGGACTAACTTATTCCAGAATTAGCCTAACAAAAGTACAATAAAGGCACTTCATGATGTGTGGGTGATTAAACTCCACTGACATTCATTCATTTCATTCTCAAATGAAAAATTGGTGTTCAGCAAGTCTTTGGTTTTGCCAAGTCTTAATAAACAGCTACCGTCGATGATATAGTTTATCTCTTTGCTTATTAATGAGAACTCTATGATTAATTCAGTCGAAAGCTTTATTAAAGTTGGTTAAAATACAGTTGAACTGCTTACTAACATCAATAGAAGAAACATAGAAGTTCTGGAATTCCAATCCTTTAAAAATCATGCTGGAAAATATACAAAAGGTCTGCAGCGGAATAAAAAACATAGCAAGCTACGGCGATAATTTGATATATCACATTTGCTAGGTCGGCGGAAGCCTCGTCAGATGTGTAACATCTCTCTCTCTCTCTAGTTCCTATATCCCCTTGTGGAGCATGGGGGAGAACTTCCCCCGATTCAAAACGACAACGATTCCAAGTAGACCTACAATTTGATTCAGAATCATTGACATTTTCCATGCAACGTCCTGGCATTTTTACGTAATCTGTGGTCAGCAGAAAACAATCATGGGTTGCCGCCGGTGGGATTTGCATTTGGAAAATCCGGATCAGAAAGCCACCACGTTATCACTTACTCCACCGACGACTTGATGTGTAAAATCCTTAATATTTATATCACAGTCAATTTCCAAAAACAAAGTTTTAAAGAAATCACATAAGAGCTTGGCAGTCGTCAGGGGATCATTACTTTTATTGTCAACAAAACTCGTAATTGTGAGGATTCCCAAAAAAATACGAACTGAGGAGTTGTAGCAGTTGGCGCGGTATTTGTATCTTAACTGCAGCCTCTAAATTGATGGCAAAAAATCACCTTAATTTGAATTCAGAAAACAATAAATAAACAGCTATCCTGAGGGTTTCTCCTGCAGCGATCACATTAACACCCTCCGAATTATCATCGAGCAATCCGTGAATGGAGGTCCCTTTACATCTAATATTAATCGATTTCAAGAAAGCGTTTGACAACGTTAATCGCGAAATACGCAGCTTTATGTAGGATAGGCATATCTATACCCATACCTTGGAGAAATCTCAAAAAATTAAAAGTAAATTATTTAATGACACCAATGTTAATCCAGCATTCATTAATAATGAATGCTGATGATGTCCTTATAAGACGAAACGCGTTGGTTATTATATTAATTAAATATACGTTGTGGAAAATACAAGAAGTGTTTTCTTTAAAATGCCTGTGACAAAGGAACCAACCAAATGGGTCAAAATGCCCGTGACAAAGGAACCAACCAAATCGGACCATGCGTTATAAAGTTAGGTTACTCTTCCCACCCCTTTACCATCACCTCACTTTCTACCCATCACCCCAACCCTACCCATCACCCCACCCCCACCCCTACCGATCACCCCACCCTAACTCCAGATTTTTGTTATATCAGCAATTGGTGACACAAAAGAAAAATAATCCAAATCGGTCCACGCGTTACCCCATCCCAACCCCACTCCCACCAAATCAGGGGAGCAGTTGAAGGCTTTGCGCAGAGCTGGGCCAGGGGAGTTTCTGTATAGTAGACGACCTATGCCCCACAAGCGGTTAAAGGATCCAAAGAGAGAGAGAGAGAAATTTTCTGGGTAAAGACAACAATCGAGTCGATAAATGGGAATCGCAATAAAATATTTTTGCTAGTAAAATCGTCATTATTACAATAATGTTTTTTTTTGGGGTACACAATAGCACCTTATGTAATCTCAGTTAACAGGTTAAACTGGAAATCGGTACATTCTGAAAATTTACCAAAGGTAACAATTTCCATGGACAATATTTCTGTCTCAAGATTGTTCATGGAAATTATTTTATTGGACCATCTAAAGTGGCCTCCGGTAAAACCTACGTTTCTACTCATACCTTTCACTAAACTTCACTAAAAGCTTTCTAAATCTTTCTTGAATTGAACCTCACTGTGTCTCTGTAACTTTCAAACGAAATAAATTAGGGAATGCTTTAATGCAACATCTTTCGTAGAAGTTTGAAGTTTGAGAAAAGAACAGATTACTGCCATAAAGCAGCTGAACTGTTAAATAAAATTGTTGTTGTTTTGCTTAACTTGAAGTAAAATAGTTTAAATAAATTGAGTTCCTAAGAATAACGCTCAGGTACACAAGTCATAAATTATGCTCATAGATAGAAGCGCTGGCTTTGACATTTTTGATCACTTGCCAGACTTACTGAACTGCTGCTCCCAGCAGCAGATACGTTATATAAAATTTATCTTAATTCCAAAGATGATTATGATATTATATGGATCTTGCGATTTGACTGTTTCTGAACGTGAAATGTAAGAGCATTAAAATCCTTCTGAGGGCACCTGCAATTTTAAAGTCATCACTTTGTCAATAACTCACCTAAGCCTTCCACCTTATTGTTTGCTAGGGCAGGTGGAGTACATTCGCCCATTTATGTTTGAATGAAAACGGAAAAGTGTCATTGAACCTTAATGGGAAATGCTTCACTAACATCATTTCAACTGTAAAGTTGTGCAGCGGTACCATATCTCAGGAGATGAAGGGCTGTAGCCCGTTTTCTACAAGGGCTGAGGGTTGATGTAACGGCGTTTTTGCCGTGAATTGTGGCAGCAGCTACAAGTAGTATTCCAATTCAAGCCTCGTGCTAGTACTTGGAAATAGGGAGTACATGCGCATTGTGTCGAGCTTTGTGCTCATTTCGTCAAAGGCTGTTAAATGTATGGCGTCTTTAAAGCGTTGGATTTTAAAGTATGTAATGATAACCGTTTTGACAGTAAACTTTTGCGTTTCGAGCTCGGCATTGGTTACTCGCTCTACCGTTTTTCAACTCTTGATTGCGACAGGTTTCGGTCAGTTAGTAAGGAAGTTATAAATTTATGACAACGAAGTAATGGCACCAACATTACCAACTCATTCCCAACCGATAAAGTTGGCCACCATGAATGTGGGTCCACGTGAAAGTTTTTCTCGACGTCCGGATACTGCATCCGGAACCTCCATGTACAGCAAGGGTAAGTTAGGGATTTGTTACATTACTGCAGATACATGAAACCTCCATTCAGGCGCCGGTAGTGATAAATTAATATAATGTTTTCACCGGGGAGGTGTAGTTCAATATACCACGGATGTGTACATTTTGTGCTGTAAATATACATAACCCTACTGACCACAAAAGCGAGTGTACAAATTCTGGGACAGTCATTGACTATTGATTTGTAAGAAGGAAAGTGTGGTCAAGGGTCAACCGCTTTTACTCCTTTGCTTTTCCAAATAAGTGGTTTTTTTATTATGTATTAATAAAAGCTGTAGAGGGATTGAAGTGGAAGTGCTTTTCAATGGAGTATTTTTAAGTTGACACGAATCGAGTCTGAACATACTTACACCGACTTATGGATGTGTAAACATTATAGTTTATTTGTGGATTTTTTTTGGTATCATTGGATTTAAATTTCACTTTCTTTCCAAAAAATAAACTGATATGACTGATTTAAAATATTATTTTAAGTTGTCGATACTATATAGGAATTGGGCTGGTTATATAATAGATGTATATAATTATTTACATTCTTGCATTAAGGGTAGGTTCTAGTCGAGCGGCAAGAAAAATGGCTGAAGTTTATGATTTTTTTTCTGACAGAAGAAGGTAAATAACGTATAATTCGACTTATTCAGCTATTAGTACATTTACTTAAGTTCACAAAAAATTGTTTCTTAATTCTTTAAATTGTAAAATTTGCGAGATATCCATGCACTTCTTTTATATGAAACACAAAAATCAAAGTTATTTACAAAGTAGAATAAATTTGCGGGGCTATGGACCATTTTTAGAAAAATTCAGTGATTTTGGATAAAATGGCGACCGTGTGAAGAAAAAAGCCGATCTTTTTGCCCTTTTTTATTGTTAAAAAAATAGTAAATATTAATATTTTTTGTTGAAAATGGTCCATGGCCCCTAAATTCAATAATCTTTATTTAGTAGAAAAAAGAAGTCAATCGCTTGAACGGTTCGACTGCAACTCTGCACGGCGTGTCTAAGAACATGGTTTTGAGAAAAGCGCTTTTAAAATTTGACAAAGAAACAAAGAAATATAATTTTTGTTTCTTACAGCTAGTCAGCTGTTCCTGGACCATAGAGCAATCCTTTCTCTTTTTTGTGAAACTGATTTTGACTACTATATTCAAGGACCATTATTTTGTCCAAACAGAACATATAAAAGAATTTTATACCTGTTGAGCAAACAATATTCATTCATTCAACATTCTGTCGGTACGCGTTCGCATTAAATCGACTGTAACTTTAACATTTTTCCGAACTTCGTCAAATCGTTTTAGAGGCTTATTCTAGACACTATAAGGATTTAAAATATGCAAAAAAAGAAAAATGAATTTTTTGAACGTACCCTTAGATACTTTAATTCTAACTCTTCTTAAAGTATAAATAATTCGAAGTGAAAGTAAATTAAAATAAAGAAAAAATAAATTATTGGGTTAGCTCTTTTCACATGTTTTCTGTACTTTTATCAACAATCAACTCAAAACGTTCACAAAATTTCACAAAAAAACAGATAAACATTCCTATCTACTGTTTCATTATACTTGTGTGTAGATATACTAAGCATTAGTATAAAGTTCTGCTGTGGTTAATTATTCTTAATTAACGAATGTGTTTTTTGAAACATACTGTAATTTAAGTAAGTACTAGCCTTATGATGACAAACTGAGAAACTCTCTAATGCTCAAATTGGTTGGGAAGCATGATTAAGAACGAACTACTAAATCTAAATTGTTTTATGGAAAAAAGCTACACACAAAAATTATACCATATGATGTCTCTTGATGATATCATAGTTGGGGTGATTAAACATTACTAGAAGTTTATTCTCCGTTGGAATCGGAGTAAGAGCCATTCTTGTGGGTGCTTTTGTGAGAGTTTACAGCACAAGGTCTTTTCTACCCCAACTTACCACCTCCAAAACCTCCAAAACTTAGATAAAAGCAGGGTTTCTGCCTGATTTCTGAGATGAAGGATATATACGTACCTCCATCTGCAGCGACCATCTTTAGCACCTTCCAATCCACCGTTGGTATCGATTGGATTGGTGGATTCTTTCCTTCCTTGTATGACAGCGGAATGTCTCTTTTTTGCTTTGTATGTCAGCGGAATGTCTACTACTTCAAGAGAAGCCCCTCCGACAGGTTTTTCAGGGCTTCAACAAACCTGCTTCACCAATCTATGCTAAACTTGAACCATCTTGCTCCATCGAATGAAGGCATTGGTTGGTCCGTGTTTCTCTCCAAGGAACCGACCAGCTCGTAACCTTAACTTAATTATCTTCTACCTCTTCAATGACACCTTGCCATGGCGATCGCTCCGATCGATTATAGCCACGCTGAAATTATTTCTCGCAACTTTGATTGCCGACTTAAACGTCGATGGTCCGGGTGCCGGCTTTGACTCAGCGCTTTGCGTCTTTTGACCTGGTTCAGTTCTTTTACTAAGGTTGGTCGGGATGTCATCATCCACAGCTGACCTCTGTCTCCTGTTTGTCGCCATTTTCATCATCACATTATCTTGTACTTTGTAGCAGAAGCTCGGGTCATTAGTCACGAAGGTCAGTCTAGTTTCATAGAAAGCCCTACCTTTGGCTACGGTATCGCTCGCCCAATATAGCCTTTCCTGCTCCTCTGAAATGCAGCGTTACTCCATTAGCCTCACAGAAGCTCTGTACGAAGAGAGGGCTCTGCCATCCTCCCTCCCAGCAGGAATCTTAGCTGGCGGATCGCAGAAGTGTCTCCTCATGGGAGGGGTTTACGTTTATTCGCCCGAGTCTGTGTAGACCTCGGCACAGGTGCCGTGCGTTCTGAAGGTGCAGGAGCACCTACCAGGTTGTCTTTGGAGGCAGTTGTTTTATATCCTCTTTTGAGACGTGCTATATCAGTCGGTTCCACTGGCGATACGCAGAAAAGGCAAGCCTTCAGCGTGCCCGCTGACAATCACAGTAGTGACTCCAGTCGACGTTTTTGTAGATATCCTTTTTTCATTTAACGGAGCTTTCCATTCCTTTTAAAGCAATTTATACTTCTGCCAGATAGCATTTACTTCGTGTGACATCTCCAGATTAACCTGTTCGGAATTGGTCACCCTGCCTGAAGCTTAAAAAAACTACTGCCGATATAGACTAATCTATTCTATATGCACGGAAACTCTTCTACCAGGGAAAGATATAGTTGCACTGAGGGAGTAGAGATATAAAAGAACCGGCAAAAAGCATTTCCTTCGAGGTTTTTCATTTATAGACAGCTTTTTTTTGACAAAAATCCGGCTTTTACTATGCTTCGATCTGTGAACAATGCTTTATACTGTTTAAAGCAACTGGCTTTTAGATTTTTCCTTACTATCGAGTATATAAATTATAGTGATTGTCCTAACTTATTTAAATTCTCTTGATGATTGAAAATAAAATGAATATTGAAGAAAAGAGAACGTTAGATTATTAGATTTCACTAGCGTTATTAAGTACCTGCACCTAGTTTGCAAAGTGTATTAAAGTTAGAGCCTATTTTTGATATTCCTCTTAGGTTTCTTTCTTTCATAAGCTCTCCTTCGATGGTTAATTTAGTTTATGATGTAGCCAAAGTGCAGGACGCAAGCGTACTAACAGAAAGCATGCGTTTAGAATGGTTATAGCCGGAAAGGAAGTATAATAAGGGGAATAAGGGAAATTAAATGTCTCGCTTTCTTTGCATTTCTGCGAGATAGACAACAGCCCACAGACTGAGTGGATAAAAAACTAGTAGGGGGCCAAGGCTTGAACCTGCATTCAGTTCGTGGTGAACGTGCCACTCAACCATTGATCAAACTCTGTCTCTAATGAAAAATAGCCTTTAACAAAATCCTTAAAGAAGAACGAAAAAGCTGTTTTGATTTCAACGACCCGAAGCATAAAAAGTGGAAAAGAGGCCATAAAAAGTCATAAGCATAACATCAATCTTTTTTTTATTTACATGTCGAAGTATGAAGCAGTTTGAATAAATCAGTGTTGATCTGATCAGTACTGATTACTACAACAGAAAAAATTTATCAATATCAATTAATATTACAATAAAACAAAGAATTACTTTAACCAAGCTGATTCCTAATTTGAATTTTAGATAAATGAAAGTGAATAAAGTCAAAATGGTTATTAAACAGGCGAGACATTGAATTTATAGGCTTATAGTTAGTGCGTTTTTAAGGAATATGAAAAAATATACGAGACGGAACCGATAAATTGAGAGCACCTAACAATTCAGGGGAATTAATAACACTCTGCAGGCAGTCAAAAATATAAATAATTTCAAACCTGTTACGTCCAGCCTCAAGAGGCTCCAAAGAAAGAAGCATATGAAGACAGGTAGAGAGAATCAGCCCACGAAGGGCGAACTTTACACAGATTATGTTAATTAAGAGGGGAGACATCGACGTGATGAGCTATTGCATGCCGTAAAGAGTACGGTGGCCTGGGACGAACAGGAAGTCGTGATTCCTCAAGGTGCGTTGAGGGATAGAAAAATTAACAGCCTCAAGTAATTCCGGTGGATTAAGAGTTCCCTGCAAAAGATCGAACAGAAATACTATTTTTGAAATATTTCGCCTTATTTCCAGAGATTACAGCGAAATCAGTCCTAAACGATCGGCGTAAGAGGGGAGCCAATGATCATTTCAGTGAAGCCCGCGTACGGCAAACCTAAGGGATCTGCGCTGCGCCGTTTCGATGCATTCGACGTAAACGGCGATGTAAGGAGACCATACCGGGCTAGCGTATTCCAAAATAGGTCTAACGAAGGTACAGTATCGAAGCTCGGTCAGGTAGAGATCATCAAGATGCTTAGACCATCTTTTAACGAAGCCCAACATCGAGTTAGCCTTACAAACAATTGAGTCAATATGGTCCTCAAAAGAAAGACGAGAGTTGAGGACCACTCCCAAGCCTCTCACCCTGTCAACCCTACCCAAGACAGCGCCGTTGACGGAGTAGTCCAAGTAGTAGTCTTCTATGCGAGAAGGTTATAACGGTGCACTTGCACGCATGTAAGGCGGTTACGTAAACACCAGTCGCTGAACACCGCCAAATCTGGAGGAGGTTAATGTCTGATTCGTGAGAAACAGTGCGGTTAATCTTAGCATCGTCAGCATAACGAAGGATTCTACTACTGGACAAAAGCAGCGAAACATCGTTAATATATTCGATAAACAGGAGCTGTCCAAGGATACTACCTTGAGGAACCCCCGAGGTGACAAGGATTTCGTTGGAAAGGGCTCCACGAAACAGGACACGCTGTGTACGACCTGTCTTGTAAGGGGACAACCAATCAACGAAACAAGAAGGCAAACCGAGAAGGGACAGCTTATTGACCAAGATTCCATGACCAATTTTATCAAAGGCCTTACTGAAATCGGTAAATACACAGTCCACTTGTTTGCTAGCCTCGATGGTCGCCAAAGAATAATTTATGAATTCAAAAAGGTTATTAGTCGTCGATTTTACCTTAAGGACCTGCATACTGGACTTTTTAGCAGGTATACAGAAATTTTATAACTCTAACAGGTTGGTTGTTGTAGATTTACCCTTCATGAAACCATGAAAGAAGTCTAAGAATGATTTGCAATGGAAGTAAAGAACGTCACAGACCATGGTCTCAAACACTCCGCCAATGCAACATACATTGGCAATTGGTCAATAATTTCAAATATCACATCTCTTCTTATCAATCATAGACGATTTCCTGGGTTTAGGAAACACGCCAGAACAAATTGACAAGTTAATAAATGACAAAGAACAGGCAGGAATGCTATCAAGACCACACGAGAAACCATTAGTCAAATTCTAAATGTATTTTAAAACGGTAGCTTTGTGAAATACTAATTCATTAAAATGAATTCTGCGGAAGCCTAGTCAAATGAGTAAAATCCGTAAAGCAACGAAAAACGCGATCTTAAGGGAGTCCTCCAAGTGATTGGCAATCGGCAATCACAGTCGCCAAGACGTAACGTAGAAGAGTATTCATCACAGTGGCGCTTGGAATCTATTTAAAAGTTTCCAAAATTGCTTGGATGGGTAAGTTTTGCTTAGTTCTATCTAAGAAGTAAATGTAAGAAGCTTCGAGAGCAGATTGAAAATGATCACACAGAATGAACTAAGCTCAGAAGTCTGAATCGCACCTCCAGAAATAACACCTAAGTAGCGTATTATGGCAATTAAATTTGTGTCCACTTTTTCAACAAATTCAACAATTATTTCTTCAATATTGCGTGTTGTACTCTAATATTTCAAAAGTTGTTTACGTAGCACCAAACAAAAATAATTTAATGGCGTAAAGTCGTATGATCGTGAAGACCAATTAACATACCTAGAAATAATGGCACCTAGTAAATTAGTGGTTTCGTCGTCAAGATGGATTCGTGGCTCGAAGTAACATACTGTTGAAACCATGTTGATCTCATTCACTTTTCGCAATAAAAATTGACTCAGTGTCACAGTCAATTTTTTTTACATGTAATGAAGCCTCATGAACAGTCTGAGAATGGCTTTCACTCCGCATACGGAGGAGTGTCTATTCACACATCCATTCAACCAAAAATTAGTTTAATTACTAAACAAAATTTTGCGATAAAAAAACTGGGTACAATTGCAATTGTTGCACAATCAGCGATCAAACGTCGCAAAGGCAGTGTCTATTTACCAACACGGAAAGTACACGGAAACACACGGAAAGTACACGGAAATTACATCAGACTTCCCGCCTTCTCCCCTCGCCAGGTTTGTATCTAGAACAGGCTGTGATAAACTATTACCAGTAAAATGTAAGTAAGTGTAAGTGTAGTTTCGTGTAGTCCGTGAACTTGTACTCTCCGTGTCATTCCGTGCACTTTCCGTGAAATTGTACTTTCCGTGTACTTTCCGTATACTTTCCGTGTACTTCCGTGTACTTTCCGTGTTATTTCCGTGTAATTTCCGTGTACTTTCCGTGTAATTTTCGTGTACTTTCTGTGTACTGTCCGTGTATTCTTTTGTACTTTCCGTGTACACGGAAATTACGCAGCAATTTGAGGGTGGTAAATAGATTCTGCCCGTCGCAAACGATGGTCATTAAGCTTCAGTTCTTGAACCAGTTGTATCTTTTACCTAGATTAGGACGCAAAATTTTTCATGTTGTCTATGGACAAAGCTCAAGTTGTTGAGAACAACTGCAAATCGACTTTTCGATTAACTTTCAGTTACAACAGGATGGTGAAATAAATCAATTACACGAAGCATAGTCAGCTTATTGATATGTAGTATATCATTTGCACCAACCATGCAACCATTTTAACGATACCTGCAACTAAATCAAAATCAAGGACAACCAAAGCAAAATAAACGACAATCAAATCTAAATCAAGTGTACCTTTTCCAAAAACAAGCCCGAACATATCAAAATCAACGTCAACTTTTTCAAATAAACAACAAATTCAAATACAACAGTTGAAGGATATTTGAAAAAGTTGACAATGATTTTGATATAGTTAGGCGTGCTTATGAAAAATGTACACTTGATTTTGATTTGATTGCAGGTATCGTTGAAATGGTTGCATTTAAAGTGTAAATGCTTTATTTGGGTAGAATGAAAAATTTCCGATATTCTTAATGATTATGATTAATAAATTCCTGGTGCAAAATCCTATTGACTTGAAAAACAAAAGCCAGAACTACCTACTGCTTTAGAAATGTGTTAATAGCTGCAACCAAGTAAGTACAGACCAATTCAAAGCCTGGTCGATCAGGAACAGTAATGGAAGTTCAAATTTACAATGGTTTAAAATTATAAGTTGTCTTATAAGCATTGAAGGTTCGAAGCATTCTGTATTCTGTATTCTTCGCAAGGGAAGCTTTTCTGATTCATACTCGAGATTGCCATGTGATATAATTTGCATTCCGGGATGATAATCTGAATGCTTAAGTTTAAAATAACTTGCAATCATTTGTGGCTCAACTCTCAGTGTCTTAAATGAACAATTTTTCCCAGTTACATTAACAGGAACGTCAAAACAAAATTAAGATCAAGACAATGCAAAAAGGCAATTTTCACTGCAAAAATAACTTGGTTTAAGTCTGAAATAAAAAAACATTACCACATTCATGATAATATTAGCACACATCTCATAGTTGCACATAATGAACTCTCTTTTCGGTTACATCCAGTGGAATTTGATGTCATATTGAGAGAAGCACATGAGAAGGTTGCTACGTTAGCCAGAATGCATTTTGATCGTCAACACAGAAAGGTCAACCAGATAGCAGATAACCACAACCACACTAACTCATTTCACCCGCGGGTAATTAATAATACTTCTGTGCAGCTTACACAAAGGGAAACAATTTTATTAGATAAAGGATTAGGTTATGCTCCACATTTAAACGTAAATAATAGAGAATCAACAGATCTAGCTATCCATGTAGATTCCACTCTTTCAGATGAAGATTTAGAGGGCAAGGCAGAGTGTGCTAGACTAATTAAAGAAAACTGTTCACGGTCAATTTCGATACCCAATGAAGATAAAGTTTTGCGTAAGTTAAGTAGAAAGATTAGGGACAACAATTGAATTATGGCAAGAGCAGATAAAGGAAATTCTGTTTGTATAATAGAATAAGAAATATATGTAAACAAAATGGAGGTAGTGTTGACAAAAATGAACCTTAGAGAAATCAATTACGATCCGACAAAAACATTTGATAAAATTACGAAATCAATAATTAATAAAAGCAAATTAGTATTAAATGATTCAGAAAGATACAAATTAAAACATGATAACCCGTCCACTCCACATGGTCCATGCGTTAGTTACAACCTTCACCATTGTCTACGACATTGAAGGGTTCCAGGCCGTAACGCTTTAGTCCTGATCCAGGACAAGGAACCCCTTTCGGATTAACCGCAGCTAACCCTACGGAAGGCAGATCTGCATAAATCCATGTATTCTCAAGTGCTCCTTCTAGGTCCATGCGTTAATGACAACCTTCATCCCTTCTCTGCCTACGGCATTGAAGGGTTTCGGGCCGTAACAATTTAGTCCTGAGCCAGGAAAAGGAACCTCCTCCGGATTAACCGCAGCTAACCCATCGGATGGCAGACCTGCATCTTCTACTGGTGTGCGTATCGCGGAGATAGCCAACTCGTTAGAGTCTCCCGTCTCTGCACCGCCGCACCTGAGGAAGTGCTAGTTATTATTATGCCAATGGCACCCTCTTCCAGGACTGCTACAGCAGTTTCAGTCGGCGGCGGCGAGCCAGCCTCGTAGTAGTTACTTGGCTACATTCTAGGATGCATTGCCCGGTTGCTACCACTTGGAGGTGTAACTAATACTTGAGAATATCCAGATGAGTCCATGATGATCACCGTATCCTAGGAGGCTTCAACTCGTCCGTCCATTCTCCAGCAACCTCTCCTCTCCCCATACTCCCTTCTCAACCTCTCCCACCAACCATCGCTAGTAAATACCTTAATGCACCAAGCCAACATGACCTTCCACAAATAGCGCATAGAAGGGTGCACGCTTGCCATAAACAAGAAGAAGAGAAGGTACATCCGTAGGCATTGTAAAATGTACCATCCTATCCGATCAACCCAACGAAACAGTGTTCTGGCTCCGCAACGTCTCCACTGCCTATTTTTCATGCCATCAACGAATGTATGCAACAAAACCTCAAAGCCAAGCGTTGCTAGGCGTTATCAAAACCGAACAGGTCTTCGAATCAATCATAATATAAATTTGGAGAGCGATGGAGGAATATCGAAATATGCAATTGGCCTGGATTTCTGGTCATATAGAATTTCCAGACAACGAACGAGCCGACTCCTAGCCAGTAACCGAAGAACCTGCCAAGTGGATGAAGTCATCCCATCTACGATTAAATTCCTAAAAAGATACGGTAATACCGAAATACAAAGCCTGCGACAAGTCAAATGGGATACCAACACGACATTTCTCAGAAGTCACAGGCCTACCACCCTAAGCCAGAGTGCACCTATCAGCCATTGGCCACGCAAGTAAGAATACTTAGAAGAGCAAGGGTTGAGCATACTTGCCTTACACATCAATATCTTTTCTACAGAACTCCGCCACCAGGCTGTATTGAGTGTCAACAAAGATTGACAATGAAACACATCTTGTCTGATTGCGACAAAACCAAACGTTTTTTGACATCCCGCGACTCTCAACCCTCTTATCTTCTTATAACCCTTCCCTCCTCCTCAACCTCAATAGATTGTTAAGTTTATTGCAACTCTCTTAGTGAAGAAAAACTTAATTTGTATTTTCATTATTCACCCCTTTGTTTATTAAGTCGTTCATATTAATAATTCCATACATTTAGAATAGATTAGTTATAAAATGTTCCCTAGAGTAAGTTAACCAGTAGGTCACAGTTAGTTAGTTGTGGAATTAATTTAGAATTAACATAGATATGAATTACAACTGAACCCACTTAAAGACCAAAAAATATAATAAATAAATGAAAATTAATCAATGTAAGTAGCAATAAAATATGAAATATTAACCACACCAGTATCAAACAACAAATGGGGGCTGGGCACCCGTGGCTTTAGCTTCTAAGCTTGATGTGCACTAAAAGTGGCCAATATACATTATTTTGAATTTGAATTTATCATAATAGCGAAAGTGCAAACAAATTTAATATTAAATCTCTAGGCAGTTGACTCAAATGGCACGATTTGGTTCACATCGTACTTTTGCCGAACTAATAGACTGTGTAAAGGTAGGTGTATATGTAAATAAATCATATATCGTTGGAAAGCCAGCAGAATTAACTTTTCAATGAATCCTTAACTGTGATCCTGTGACATCCTTGACCGTAATTATAGTAAATTTAGTAGGAGCACCTGTCTTCGAGTGCAACACAATTGTCCTTAAACACAATTGTTTTAATGTTGTTCAGAAATTGAAATTATTGATTCTTATTTGTTGGAGCACACATTATTTCGAAAAAGCCAATCTATCATAGATGTGCATTTTGACGATTTTGAACTCGGGTCTGGCTCATATGAACTAAAAAAATCTCTAAAAATAAACTCCCTAATGACGGTATATCTAAAAAAAGAAAACCATAATCATTCATTCCTTAATCAAGGAAGCCCTAACTCTGAATTTTATAAAGGAAAGATTTTGAATTTAATCCGGGCGTGCGAATTTTTAAAATTCATAAATTGTATAATGTGGAAACGATTTCTTCTTACCTTCGTTACGTTTTTAAATTATCATCATCTATAACTCGTAATTCGCCTTGAATACTATTTTCATCGGAACTTAGCTCATTTTTCTGACTCCATTTATTTTCATCTTTTGAGCTACAACTTTTGGCATATAAACTCTTACATTTTCCTTGTAAAGGGGTATTGATTTTGCAGCAATAATTGCTTCTAGGCAAGGGCAAACATATGTAAAAAATTAATAAATTAAAATTCGTCTTAAATATAAAAATAAAAAATAAAAAGATGAGAGATATGAGAAATCAGATTTGACATTTTTAAAAGAAATTGGATTAAGGGGGCAGTCTGGGTATATTATCTTAAAAAATTTGAGTTTCTAAAAACATCATTTTCCTGTACTATATATATGTAGATTTAGTGTACAAACTCCTATTTTTGTCGGAGATCCCCACAAATATGTATATAAGGCGAAACAATAAAAGGTTCGTGAGCGCGCACGCATGGGGAAAAAACGCGTTTTTCTCGAAAGAACGTTTTTTGACCTGGTTGACACGATTTTGAAAAAAACTGTTTAACTAATTTTCAGAGATTATTCAGCGCATTTATAGTTTCGGCCTGAACTAGAATCATAAATATTTATTTATTTTTAACCCTTTTTTTAAACAATTTTAGTTGCAAAAAAGGGCAGAAAAAATTCAAAAATCCGCCATTTGGTTTTTTTCTTACCCAAAATGTTCAATTCTAGTTCCGGCTATAGCCACTTACGTATATTTTAATATCCAGTTTAAATTTTTTGTTTCAGATGTTCCTGACCCGATATATCCTGACTTTTTTTTATAGGGTTCTCTTATGTCCGCCATTTTGTTGCCATAAATTAAAAAAAAAACATTTTTATTTTCATGTAGTTTAATATTTATAATTTATTGTACAACATTTTTGAAACATTTAAATAAATTCTGTTATAAAAAAAATCTTGAAAATATGTGCAATAAGCCCAGATTGCCCCCTTAAGGACGAACTTATTTTGAAATTTGTGCTTTATCTCGATCTCTTTTAATTAATGGATTTTTAGAATTTTTTTAGGGATTTCTTCTCTTTTTTAGAAATTTTATCATTAAAGATTTTTTTGTTTAAGAAATTTTGTCGTTATAGATTTTTATTTTTAAGGATTTGGTTTTCAGTTTTTTGGCGTAGGGATTATTGTTACGGGATTTTGTATTGATCCCTTTGACCTCATCTCAATATCCACTCTCGATCAAAAGTTTGGAGCACCTTAAATGTTTTCTTTATTTTATTTCCAATTTAAGTTCGTTATTAAAAAAACATTAGAGGTATTTTCCTTTGAAATAGTAACCTGATATGTAATCACCTACAACCACTAGAAATAATTGATAAGATGTAATTAGTCTGAATGAAAAACTTTGAACTTTACGGTGCTCCAAACCTTTGACTTTTGTATGTTGAGCTATTTCAAATTGATTGTAATAAATGTTTAGTCTATTGGGGCAATTTACATTTTATATTAGGTATTTCCCAAATTTATTCTCATTATTTTTGAATTCGAAATTTTTAAATTATACAAATTCTGATTTTACGGAAAATGTTTTGTTTCCGAGTGAATTTATTCTAGGCTAGGTGATAACTTTAAAGGTAGTGTATGTACCTCTGTGTGTAGATGTATACATTACAAATAATTTTTAATTTAAGCTAAGCTAGCATTCTAAATATGTAAAGAAGCACGCTTCAATTACTAATTCATTAGCATTGACTTCATATGATTGAGCTCATTATTCTCGTTAAGATTCTATACCTGTGAACATTAATCAAGGGCACACTGGGTTGCTCTTATGAAATCAATCATGCGGGAAGGAATGAGTAAGGTCTTAATTGACATTTCCTATGCTGATATTTCCTTAGTCCTATTTAGTACTCTCAATTTATTCTAACGAGCTATAATTACATCTTCTAGTAAATATTGAGAAAACATCAAGCAAAAGGTTTATGTTATGTTTATGAATGCATTTAAAAATTGATTTCAGTTTCATAATTATTTCGTATTTAATCATTTTGCCACCGTTCAAAATAACGAACTCTGAGAATGTCAAGATTTCTATTACACCTGCCATTTAATTTTTGTTTAATGAAGCACGTACTTAGGAATGAGAGTTATGCACGAGTTAATAATTGCTGTCATTTATGTGCTCTAATTATTCTCTCGCACATACCATATCCCTGGTAAAAGAGCTCCTGGAAATTTAATGCGTTCTATTGATTGTTCCCCACTTATTTAAGGCCAATAGCTCATGTCAACAAAATAATAAAAAATTAATGCCAAAATCAATACTTATGGGACACAATTGTTTCTAATTATAGTGTGTACGATGGTGAAAATACTGTCCTGGAATCATTTATATGGACTTTTACTTTTATCAGTTATTTGCAGTTTGAGTAACAGTTATTGTACCATAAGTGCTCTATATACTATATTGTATGCTATATACTTATTTGTTTTCTGGTATTACGGTGGGCTGAAGAAAAGGTTGTAAAAGGTTGCTAGATATTACTCATAATTGGAAAGAATATTAATATGCGCTAATACACTTGCCGCTAAACATAGAGCAGCCCCTGTTAAAAACATAAAGTTTTTGCTTTTATAATCTACAAATTGCTGTCTAGCATGCGAAGTGCAATTTCACGAATAGAAATAGGACAGAAAAGTATTAACATAGAACATGAAAATTTAAGTTAAAAAAACGGTGAAGTGTGAGTCGGGGCTCGGGCAGTGAGCGCTTGTTTTTTGCATTGCTGCGAGCTAGACAACAGCCCGGAGACGGAGTGGATTATTTTAATTTCTTGATAAAAGCTCACGGGGTCATCTGGCCTCGAACCCGGGACCCATGGCATGTTGGTTGTGTCACTCAATGAATTAATCCAACTCCGTCTCCTTGCTAAATTTTTTCAGTTTTTTCCAAACAATATTCGCAGTTTTAAATTTTGTTTGTTTCTTAAACAAGGATGCCCCTCAAAAAATGATCCGTTTGGGGGTCCTTAAATTAATTAGTAAATTGTGGTCTAAATAGTATCTTATGATGACTTTATCGCAGACAAATTTCAAGTTGAGTATAGCAACAGTTTCGGAGATATTAATCACCAAAGTGATAATTTAACATTGAAAAACATTTGCTGAATCAATGCAAAAATTAATTAAAGTTTGAATATAGAAATTATGAATGAATATATAATTATAAGTATAACATATATAATTTACTATAATTATAAAAATAATAATACGTGCGCCCTTTTGCAATATCATGATACCAATCTATAAAGAGTTTTAATATTTTTATTATAAGTAATTATTTTTTTATTATAATTCTTTTTTATTATCCTTAAAATTTGCCATAACAAGTTTTAATTAATTGCACTTATTATTATTTTAAACTAATGCGTTTCAGGGAAAATATTTTCCGAGTATATTGTTCTATACCGATTTCGTTATTAATTTAGCATAGCTATGCAAATATAAGAATAACAGTCGAAAAAATAAAATAAGATCCGAAAATATGCTTTTTAAATAAATTTTAGATTGAAATTAGCGAGCCTTAATAAGAAAATGGTGATATATATATTTTTTAATTAATTGCCAAAGTAGATGAAGAATATTTAGTTTACAGACTCTAGGAATTTACTATATTAAAATTATAAGCATCTTAAAGAAACGAATTTGTGAAAACAGCAAAAATGTTTTGGATATTATTTGGAAAATGGTTCATGTCTCAGATGACCTTCAAATTTAGATATGTTGTGCCGTTCTCTATCCTGATCGAAATTATATATACATACATATGTAGGATGAAGTGAGGCAACGCGAACGATTCCGTTGATAAGCTGTTCATTGTTGTTTAGCCATTCATAATAGGAGAAGTTATTCATTTGGGGGTCATTGCTTTTTAAATCAAGTGTGTTTTATATAAGACCCCAAAAATAAATAATAAAAACATTTCCCACCAAGTGCCGAGTAAATGCTCGATTAACTACATAAAAGGAGAACTTACGCTAGTCTACTTACGTTGTTTTCGCAGTCAAGTCGCTAAATAGTTAGGTCAAATAGTATCCCAATAAAAACATTTAATGTAAAGAAGGTGGCAAAGACTCACAAGCTTATACCGCTTTCACTGTTAAAAAGTTATCAGCTCACATGTGGAGCCAAGCTCCTAACTTTACAAGGCCTAACTCAACAACCCCTAACTCTAGAAATCCTACATCAAGTAGGGTTTCTAGAGAAAGGGGTTGTAGAGTTAGGCCTTGCAGAGTTAGGTGCTTGGCTCCACATGAGATATGATAACTTTTTAATAGTGAAAGCGGTATAAGCTTGTGAGTCTTGGCAACCTTCTATACAGGAAATGTTTTTGGTGGGATTTCATTTCTTTTTGCAAGATGCTCTAGTTCTTTTTTTCGAGCAGTATTTCTTGTGCGTCAGCTATTCGTTTTTCTTCGTAGCCCACCCTCTATCGTTGCCCCTTTTTCTTGTTTGCTTATTATTTGCAATAAGCGATAAATCATGGTGGTACTTAGCAATTAACCGATTATATTCAACTATAGCTGACCGATTTGGATGGTTCCTTTGCTGTTGTATAGAGTATGATCCCACATTGCTTATAGGAGGATAATTTGGTTCTATGGTGGGGGAGTGGGAAGGGGAGGGAGAGGGGTAGTCTAATTTCGTAACGCTTGGACCAATTTCTATGATTCTTTGTGTATTGGTAGAGTATGTGCCCCGATTGATACCGCGAAAAAAAAGTTTTGGTGTGTTGAAGGATAGGTGGGGGGGTGGAACCTAACTTTTTAACGCGTGAACCGATTTAGATGGTTTTTGTTTTGTTGTACGGAGTAGAAGACACTTAAAAGTGATAAATAAAATAGTTTAAAAAAAATTGAACCGACTTCATGAAAAGCACTAAAAAGCATAAAATAATGTTTAATTTTGTATCTATTACGACATATTGAAGTCGATGCAAATTCAAACAAACAAAACAACCACAATTGAAGATAATACATAAAACTACCTGACGATTAAATATCTTTTGTTGTAGTTTGGTTTGTTTGATTTGCACCGACTTCAATATGTCGTAATAGATATAAAATAAACATTATTTTATGCTTTTTAGTGCTTTTTGTGAAGTCGGTTCAATTTTTTTTTAAAAACTATTTTATAACTTTAGGTTTGTCAAAGCACACATACCCTCACAAGCATAAGATTATAAAAACACCGCAGAATTACTACTAGCGAACACATACACAGTGTACCCGTTTAGCAAACACAGTGTACCCGTTTAGCAAACTTAAACGACTGACGCATAGTTTTAGGGTATTAGTTCGGCTATCTTCCATAGTAGGAGTTCCGCGACCTTTTTTTAATTGTTCCGAGGGATTTCTTAGAAATAAAATACATGGTCTTTTACAAGGGACAGTCTAGTTTTAAAATAATTTTTTTTTAAATATCGACTAGTAGAAAAATTCAATTTTGTCCCGCTAGAACATTTCACACTGTGCGGCGGCGACACATGGTTGTTTTCGGCTGCCAACAGATTACGATATAAAGATCATTGGGGTCATTATCGGTGGTTCGGAACTAACTAAAGGCAGTGCAGATTGGTAATGCCCTGCCGGGGCCGCGTTGCAGATTGGTAATGCCCCCTCACAAAAAAGAATTTTACAAGCCCAAAAAATTCAGTAACATCTTGCATCAATCTTTATTTTCAAATTTACAGAATCATTCGCAGTGTATACAATGATGTATTCGGCAGTCAAAACCTAGCCTTGCGAACTTTCGCTTTTACAAATGCATTAATTATTTCGACCAAGTTTCCCTTTAACGAGTTTTTACCTTACTGTCGATGGAAAACACAGTCAAGTCCGTCAGTCTTTCTTGTCCCATATAATTTATAATTTTCAATTTGGAAAACTATCGCTCTGTGGTTGCATCTGTCACTGTAATGGTCAAATTATACATTTGACAAACACACATTTGACAAATACATACCTTGGGGTAAAATATTTAATTCAAACTTTACACTGAACAATATATTTCTAAGATCGATTGATGGTGTTAAACAAACCGTTTCAGGAAATCGTTTTCAGGATGGGCCTCCTCCAAGGTGTGCCAGTTAAAATAGTCCGTTGGACCATTAGTGCCACGTAATATTTAATAAAAAAAACCCGGGGGCCCCACACAATTGGGTCGGTTGGACCGGCGGTAGTTACACCACTGACTAAAGGGTCGGCGAAGTAGAACATGTTGTATAAATACTTCTCAAACTTATAACTTTCTCGTTTTTGGGAAGTCGGTTAAAAATGTAAAAAATATGTGTGGTAAAAATGGTTCCTCTAAGCAAATTCTTTATATCACCATTTACTTAAGCACCATACAGGAGTGTGCTAAGTGCTTCTGAAGAAGCTTTCTCTTTAATTAGTTACAAAGAAAGCACCACTCTTATTCCGTTTTCATCCTTTGATCTATTCTTAACCCGTCCATCAAAATTTTTTTGATCTTTCGTTAACAAACACAATTAATTCCTTTAGGCTCGACTTTTGCCTCTAAGAGGACTTTGTAAATGTAGTAAACAACCCGAGTGTAGGGGCACGAAAATGTTGTAGGTAATTATAGAGAATATTTAAATAAGAAAACGGAAAATATACCCAAGCATGCCACGCAACCTTTAGCACTAGAGAGGCGACACAACAGGGTTATATATGAATACTGGAGTCACTAGAACCAGGAAATTTCTAAAATAAAATAGGATAATTTTTCGCTAGCTATCTCTTTCCGTGTAACCATCCTTTTTGCCGATGCAATTAAACGTGATTTTTAAAATAATTATTATTATTGTCCTAGTCATACCCAAGAAATTACATCAAATGAACCGAAATAATATAAAATGTTGGTTGGTAGATTTCTTTTGGCGAGGGGTGGAGGGGTTAGAGAGGGTCTGATGACTTCAAGTAAGGTAAGAAGTGAGGGCGGGGAGGTGAAAGTGAAAATTGGCATATTTTTTGATTTTGGTGATGAATGAAAATTAAATTGCAACACATCAAAAATATAGGTGGTAAAGGACGATTTACCAGCCTTTTATAGTGTACTGAATGAATACGTTTTGTATGTGAGCCATTTATTTTGAAAGTGGCATAAATTACCATGCAAAATATGCCAAATTTGAGACTTCAGATTAAAATAAAATTCTTATTAAGCGTCAGATCTCGCATAGAATTATGTTTTTTATAAAGGTTATTATCATTAAGAGTTCCAAGAATAAAAATATTTAAAGCTTATTAATATTTTTAAATAAATTGGGAGAAAAAACTTAAACTACTTCCAAAAGTGACTTATCACTTTCAAAATAAACGGCTCATATATAAAATTATAATATTTTTTTCCAAAATAAGGACCGGGTAGTATGTGTGGGGGGGAGGGGTGACGAAATTTACACCCTCCCCCGTCCGTTACCAGCCCTAAATTTTCAAAGGAGTGGTGGGGGTTCAGATATCATTCTTCACCTCCACTCCCTGCGCCACCACTTCTCCGTCACCACCTGTAAAACCATTAGGATTGAGTCGTTAACCCCCCCCCCCCCTCTCTTCCATCCCATCACAAGCAGCTTCCACCAACAGACGGTCCCTTCAGGGGGGAAAATAGTTTAATAGCACGTTTTTTTTACTGATTTTCATGATTTTTTTGTCAAGGCAGGAATGATCAGAATTTATTTAAATTTTGGTAATATTTTATACATACTTTCAAATAAATATTTAAATTTTTTTTAAATTTGTTAAAAATGTGGAACATATAAGCTGTCGCCCATCAAAGGTCACCATCAGACTAAGCTGATTGCGTACACTCTGGTTGCCGTAGTTTTAATCTTAAATCAACAAAGCTTAAAGATTACTTTAAGAACATGTCTTAAAACTTTTCCTTATGTCTACTGTTGCAAGTTTTGGTTTGTTTACATCACCAATGTTCAGCTGTTAATGTCAGCTTCCGGAATTGTATCTAGAGTAGCGCGTGAGTCACGGGAACATGAGAAATAGAGAGTTCACCTTTCGGAACTATAACCCCTTAAAGTCTCATCGACACAACATAGCAGAAGTAACGTAACCGTGGGTCCTTACACAATCCTACGTGTTACATATAATTTTACGTTTGGCTTTAAACTAAGTTGAAAGTTATTGCGAAGGATTTGTGTAATTTTAAGTCGGTTTAAGTAAAGCGAGTGGTAAATTTTTCTTTTAGTATAGGAAACCTATCTCTTTAGTTAAGACAAAATCATCTTCATTTTACAATACTTATATCCAAATCCTTCCATATTTTCTATGTGCATTTATGTGATATCTAAAGTTTAGATTTTTACTCTAAACGTACATCTACCTATGGCTGTATTTCATTTTTATTATCAATTTGTGGACCCAAGATTTTTTACATCAAAATCTTTCCTTAAAGCGTGTTCACCGTAAAAATTCAATCTTGCAAAAGGTACGTCACCACCCTTTTTAGCTTCTTGTAATAGTCTTTTTATGGCAGAAGCAGACGGGACCTTTGGTCTTAAGAGCTGATACATATATACAAAGAGTTTGACTTGAGAGACTAACCATTCTTTTACCTAGCCGTTCACAGATATTTATGAGCAACCCTATTTGCTTATTCGGGTATGCAACTAGTTTCCTGGAAAACTTTCACAACGTTGTAAATGGTATTGGTGGTTTGTGTAATGAATTCTCAGCTCTTCAGCAGTTTATTTTAAAACGTTTCACTAGTAAGATACAATCTTCTAAATTAATGCAGGATGTATGTATAAATATGATTAATAATCCTTATGCAAACTAAAACTAAAAGTAATATAGGCAAGCCTTAGATTTAAAAATTTAAAACTTTCTCATTCTAAGAAAAAAAATGTTTTTTTTATCTTTTTCTTTCATAGATAGCGCCCTAATTTATTTATACAATAACACTAATCTATCAGATTTTTTTTTTACATATTTATGTTTTATGTTTAACAGTTTAATACTACGTGGTAAACAATATTTTGGCACTTTGAAATATCTGTTAGAAGAAAACCAACAAAATTTCAAATAGTCATAAGGAAGGATGATTACATATTTTTGTTGTAGTTGTTTGGTTTGTTTGATTTGCACCGAATTAAAAATGTCGTAATAGATATAAAATTAAAAATTATTGTATGGTTTTAGCACTTTTTGTGAAGAAGAAAGTTGGGTTTTTTGAATAGGAAGGCGAATTATTACATAGTTGACAGTTTTTTCTAAAGTTTGTTGAAAAGTTCAACTTGATAGCTCATTTTGTTTTCGCTGCAGGATGCTTATCGCATAAAAAAAGTTTTCAAGAAAAACGCGTTCAAAGTTTTTTTTGTTAGTTTTTCTGTAAAACTAGTCATCATACAAACTATGCTTACCTATGTTTCTTAACTTTGATATTCTTGGGCCATCTTTTTCTAGAACGACTTCTAATCATCTGTACATCTCTTTAACTTTTTTAATGCGGGTGATAATGAGGTTTTTTGACGTCATTTCTATAAAAAACATATTTCTACGATACACGCACGTTTAACTGATGAAATATTTTTGAACAAATATATATGTATATAAATTAAAAAATATTTCAAATATCGACCTAAATTTGAGGAGTATTTTACTCAATTAATAAGGAATCAATTGTTTAAAGGAGAAATTCCATTTTTGGATGAGAAACCCCCTTAATAAAGAAGAAAAAACAAATAGTATAAAATAAATATAATAATAATAAAATATAATAGTAAAAAGGAAAATATGAAAATTCCTTCAATAAGATCTTCGTGTACGTAGATCTTTAATATTCAAACAAACTACCTAAACAATTTCTACTGATATAACCCCATCTAAGATGAAGAGAGAGAGAAAGTTCTTACGCTAGATAACTAGTTGTTCTGAAAAAAAGGTTGCGAAGAAAAATATTCCTCATTGAGATATGCGTCCAGAGTGCAGCCAATTACTGTATAACGTCTTAAGCTGAAGATATCGCGGTTGGCGTAATTAAAAGCAGAAGATGAATACAGTCTGCAGTTAATCTGATAATATTAACGGAAGAATGACTTCAGCAATAAAACGTGCGTATTAATCAGGTATGAAGTCACAGAAAAGTGAGCCATAAACCTAAACGTGGTTACATAAGATCAGATTCTTATTAAAAATTAGGCAACGATTTTTCCCAGAACTGCTGAATAAAATATAAATTTCATTCAATTTAACTATTGAGAATGTCGTAATATATAAGATATTCTTTTAAATAATAATGGTGTCCGATCTGGTAGCATTGAAACATAATTCATTATATTCTGTCCAATTAGATACATTAATAAGATCTTCATTCATATGGCAAATAGAATCCTCACTAAGTCCCAATAATTTTGAAATGTAGAGTTGAATGTCATTGGTATACAATTGAAAAGTAAAATTGCGCGGTACCAATAGAAAATATTTAATGAGTACAGAAAATAAGTGTGGTCCGAGAATAGATCCCGGCGGGATATTAAGAAAGCCTAATGAGATGTTATTACATATTACTTGTATCCATTGAGATAAGTTTAGATTATAGCGCATCCTGATTAAAAATTAAATAAAAAGTTATCCTGATCAAGTTAGTTATCCATTTGAACATGTTAGATATTCTCAACCACTTTCGATATTAACGGTAAATTGGATATAGGTTTATATGCAATTTCAAACACCAATAGCTCAAAATCATTATTCTGTGAGTTGAATCATTTCTGCGTAACAACGTCTAGAAGATTTTGAAAAAAAATTGTAATTTACAAGTTCGAAATTGTTTAACGCAAACTAATTTGTTAACTTCTTTCCAGTCTGGTTTTCAACTAGTTCATAACTACGCTTTACTAAAGGTTACTTCTGATCTTCGCAAGGTAAAAACTAGGTGTATTAATTACATGAATTTCGGAGAAAATGTGGGAAAATGCAGAATTTTAGGTAATCGCAAACCATATTTTTCGCTTTTGGAAGTGACTGTACCTGCAATGGTGGGTGTTGAATCAATATTGCTTACAATTTTGGAAAGGTCATTGGGATAGTAGTTTTTTAGCGTTTATTTGATGTGTGTTAGGTAGATCAAAAGATAAAAATAAAAGAGTAATGTGCATACCATTAAAAACTTAAATTTATGAATCACCCTGTAACTCCCAAACGGTTGAGATTGCCCCCCTCCCTGCCATACAATTTTTTGTTTGCCTAGGTGAGATCTATTACCCCACTCGTTTTGGCACGTCAGATCTGAAACACCCTGTATATAGAATTAATAACCTTGCAGGAATTCATACGTGGCCTGAACCAAATCCCCGTTTGCTTAATACTGTTAAATATAAGAATTAATCCTTCTAACTCAGAAGGCGCACTTCATAGGCAGAAGCCTAGAACCATTTGACCTATTCGTCCCATATAACAATATATGGAGGCGAATGAGGCTCCCACACCCATGCAAATAATATTAGTAATCAAATTAACACCCGAATAAAATACGCCACACATAAAAATATGAGGTGCATAGTCAACAGAGATCATTAAAGTAAATCCCAGTCAAGTCAAAAAGAGGATACATATACACGGGTCAACATGCATAACAAACAAAAACGAGAAATCAAAACAAAAAGCAGTGCGAGCAAAAGACTAAAATTATAAATTGTAGATACTCCTTTTAAGTGTCAGTTTGTCCACACTAGTATCAAAAACGTCTCCAATATCATTAGCAGACCTACACATGCGATTAATAGGCTCGAACATACCGTAATTAGTGCGAGAAAAAGCAATCTGAAAAACTGATCGATTACGCAGGGAATAGGAAAGTTCTCTAGGCAAAACTTTGGAAGCAAGCACAACACTGTCTATCTTTCCCTGCAGAAGCTGATGCAAAAATATCAAATCTGCAACCCAACGACGCCTCTCAAGTGTAACAAGCTGCAGTAACCCTAAACGCTCCTCATAAGGTGGTAGTATAAGAGGGTCATTCCAAGGCAAACAACGCAGGGCCGATCGCACAAATCTACGCTGGACGGACTCGATACGTTTAATGTGGGATCCGTAGAACGGAGACCAAACCTGACTAGCATATTCAAGCAGGGGTCTAACCAGGGACGTATAAAGATGGAGTCTTATTTGAGGGCTTGGAAATTTCTTGGACCATCGAAAAATAAATCCCAGCATAGAGTTTGCCCTAGCAACGACGTTATTAATATGGGAGATGAAGTTCAATTTAACATCAAGATACACTCCCAAGTCCCTGACCCCTTCCACCCGCTTTATAACAGTGCCTTCAAACATGTACTGAAAAGTACGGAAGCTGGAAGACCTCGAGAAGGACATAATTATACTGCATTGACTATCATACTAGTTTGGTTATAATAACTAATGGTATTTATTGGCTTGACAACGGGGTCAAGTTTGCCAATTTTAAGAATATTTAATACATATCGTTCTTTATGTATTATTTGTAAGCTGTGAGTTAGGTACTGCGCGAAAACTGTAACAAATATTCTGAAAATAGTAAAACTCGTACGAAGTTTTTGGTGACATTGTTGTTATTGTGTGCTACAAGCTCTTGACATAGGAGCGTGAACTTCGTAGATTACGTGGACGAATGTATAGACTCATTTTCCTTTATTTCGTCGTATATTTTGCGAGCGTATTAAAACTAAAAATGTAATTAGTTGACTCAGTGGCGTCTTATGAACAGTCGATGAATATTTTCAATATTATAGTCAATCCTTTCTGAGCTTCTTTGTAAGTTAGATATTCGGAAAAACTGTAAATACTACATTATTATCACTAATCAAAAATAACATAGATAATGTACATTTTTCTGTCTTACTACAAAGATTGCACTTTAGAGGCACTCTCTCACCAGGGCTTAGCAGCATTGTACCAACATTGGGCCTAGATGTATTAATACCCTTGGGTTAAGTTTCAGAGGCAGCCTTGGAACAAAATTTGATACAGGTCACTCTTCAATGTCAGGGCTGGCATGGAGTTAAAATCTCAATATTTCCGAGACATGCTTCAATGCCAACCATGTGCCAGGGTAAAAAAGAATTGGCGCAAGCTTCTGCCTTTTGTTATAATCTACCGTACCCGTGATATCTTTTAATAAAACAATCCTGCTCTTCATAGACAATGTTTCTTGAGAGGCAAGTTTATTAAACTATTATAATAATATTCTATCTTGCTGCGGTCCCACGAAATATTTTTTTTTAAATTTAATGGTGTGTTAAGAAGGCTTTGGGTATTCGCTGGTGTGTTCCCTTGGGACAACTATTGCGAATTATTGGAAAGATTCGATCATATATCTACCTGCAAATTGGCTGCTCTCTTGAAGTCTATTATATATTTTACTTTAATTAACTCATTTAAATGTCATTTAAAAAAGATATATAGAAAAAACCGAAAGAAACCATTAAACTTGTCATATTTCCGCAAATCAATGAAGTACACCCCGTGCAACAAAAAGAGCCGCAAGTTTAAAGTTAAATAACAACAATTTATTATGTAATTTTTCTGTATTTGCCATTATTCACATATAACCCAATTAAAAATTATGTTTTATGCAATATGTAATTTATTTTCAGTTATAAAAATTTAGTTTTTCGTTCGAAATCAAAAATGCTTCATTTTGTTCAAATTTTTAATGCAATGTTATTTCATAAAAAATTAAAAATACAGTAAGCCAACGATATCTCTTTATTTATATTAAACTTAAAAATGTATTTTCAAAATTTAAAAGTTTTAAAATTGAGTTTAAATAAAAATTAGTACTTTGTAGTACCGCTCTTTGCCTTAATAACGTCTCGAACCGTATGCATGTATGCAACTGTACATAGTGAATATTTTTAGCAGAAGAGTGCTATTGCACATCAACAACCGTTAAAAGCAATTTGGACATCTTGGAGACTATTTAGCACGAATTGAGCCGGGAAGATATGAAAAAGGAAACCACGTGCGGCTCTTTTTGTTGCACGGGGTGTAGGTATACATGTACCTAATAGAAAAAAATCGATTTACTTTTTTGTTCTCTTTTACTACCTTAGAGCCGATTTATTGGCTTTGCTCTTTTTGCGAGAAATACCTTGAGCGTCAACTTTCTAGTTTCCGGATATTCTGTCAAAAATTTGTTATGGGTAACGGTAATCGCGTAATTACAAGAAATAGCGCCAACCCAAAATCTTCCGAATTTCTTTAAGGGCAAAATTTTTTTTTCAGAAAAAAGAATGCAAAGATCAATTAGCTTATTTATCCAGCTTCAATTTGCTGTTTTTTATTTTCTCTACGTCGCTTTTTCGCAGATATCTAAATTTTAATGAAAAGGATCCTTTTGTTCATGATCATCGACATTTACCGCACAAAATATGTAAGGGCAGTTTAAAAACTGGAATAAATTTCCTACAAGATCCTTTCAAGATTTTGTAAGAAAAAAATATTTGGAAAAAAAATTCACGAAACAACACACCTGTTGCTTTATATCATTTGTTAAATTTTGAACAATCGGTCCAACAAAATGGTTCGATGGTGGATCGACTTCAAAATATACAGTGCTATTGAGGGTATATTGAGGGAGTTGATACGTGTAGATGAGTGAAAAAATAGTTTTATAAAAAAAAGTTGAATCGACTTCACAAAAAGCGCATAAAATAATTTTTACTTTTATATCTATTACGATATTTTGAAGTCAACCAAACAACTACAACAAAAGTACCTAATCGTCATTTCTTATAATCCCGTGACCTGAAACGTTCAGATGGTATTATTAATTGTGATTTAACTGCAGTTGTTTTATTTGTTTAATTGCACCGACTTCAAAATGTCGTAATAGATATAAAATTAAAAATTATTTTATGGTTTTTAGCGCTTTTTGTGAAGTCGGTCCAACTTTTTTTTTAAAACTATTTTATTTTTCACTTTTTAGTGTCTTCTACATATTCTATACAACGAAGAAAGAACCATCCAAATCGGTCCACGCCTTAAAAAGTTAGGTTTAACCCCTACCCCACCTCCATTCCACAAATTTTTTTTTCATGGTATCAATCAAGGAACATACTCTACCGAACAGAAAAGGAATCATCGAAATCGGTGCATGCGTTACGAAGTTACTACCCCCTACCCCTCCCCCCTCCCCAAACACCACCATAGGATCAAATTATTCTCCCATTAGCAATGGGGGATCACACTCTTTACAACAGCAAAAGAACCATCCAAATCGTTCCACGCGTTACAAAGTTAGGTTCCACCCTCCTCCTCCCCCCACCCCACCAACAGAAAAAGAATTATCCAAATCGGTCGAGGCGTTACGAAGTTAGACTACTTCTCCAACCCCCCCCCCCCCCCAAGCCCCACCCCTCACCAAAGGACCAAGTTATTCTCCTATTAGCAATGGGGGTCACACTCTATACAACAGAAAAAAACCCCATTGAAATCGGACCACGCGTTACAAAGTTAGATTCCACCTTAACCCCCCACCCCACAAAAATTTTTTTCTCGTGGTATCAACCAGGGAACATACTCTACTCAACAAAAAAAGAATTATCCAAATTGGTCCACGCGTTACGAAGTTAGACTACCCCTCCCCCCACCCTAGGCCAAATCTTTTTCTCCTATTGCTATGCCGGATCCATATCTCGCCTTCTTCTTCCTCGTACACAACTAAACGATGAAAAGAATTTAGTGTCGTACACAAGTACACAAGTTTACTTAGGTGCATGTTCTTAAGATACTAATGAATCATATTAGAAAAGAAAATAAATGGAAAAATTCATTTTTTTACACGTATCAACCGTCTAAAGCTGTAAAACAACCTGGAAACATTGGTCTCCTTAAAAAAGTCCTTTTTGGTATGTTTTCCAAATAAATTTTGAGGGTGAAAACAAATTTTCTCTTGAAAGGGTCTTGTAGGATATTTATTCCAATTTTTGAAACTGTCCTTACATTTTTTGTGCGGTCAGTTGCTAAGATATCGATGATCAAGGATAAAAGGATCCTTTTTCATTAGAAGTCAGATTTCTCAACGAAAAATTTATGTAGAAAGAATAAAGAAAACAAATTGAAGCTGGATAAATAAGCTAACTGACCTCTGCATTTTTTTAACTGAAAAAATTTTGCCCTTAAAACAAATTCGGAAAATATTTGTTTCGCGCTATTTCTTATAATTTTTGGCAAATATCTCTAGAAAGTTGACGCAAAAAGGATGGTGTTGTAACTTTAACGTGTATCTGTGGATCTGTGTGTCTGTATGTGACATCGTAACTCACAAACGAATGAATCAATTTTGATGGGGTTTTTAACCCCCGATGCAAAAAGAGTGGGGTAGCTCCGAAACGAATAGACCGCTTTTGATGTGGTTTTTTCTGTTTGAAAGCTGACGTGATTAGATTACGATGTTTCTTAGCTATAATTTATGAAGATCTGTTCAGGCCTTTTAAGATGATCAGTTCAATTCCTACTTCAAAAAAGAGTTTCACCAACTTTCACAGGTCCGGTTGATTTGAAACTTGGTGTACTGCTACTTCGGTGGTTATAGACAATCCCCCTAAACCGGCTATTGAACTGAATTTAATTACGTATTTACAAACAAATATAAAAAAAAGACCGAATAATAAAATAAATTCAGGTTGAAACTCAAAACCGCGACGTGCGCTGTTGCACTACCAAAATCTTTAATAGTATTTAAGAAAATCTCTTTTATGTACCTATTAGAATTAGCGGAGTTAAGCAAGCAAGATCTTCTACTGCAATTTTGTGTTTTGTCCCGAAAAGTATTTACATGTGTTGTCTAATAGTAATTCAAAAAGTATGAAATTAAAACTAAATTAAAAATTTAAATCATCACCGACACAAAAAAACCTATAAAAAGCAAAAAAATAAGGTTTGTTTGTTGGCCATTTAACTTTAATATAAGTGCTTAGTAATATTTTGATCCAAGCGTCGTCGCGTCGGGGGGCCGCTAAGCAAATAAAATAAAAACAGAATACAAATAAAAAGAAGCTTGGTAATGATAAAGTATGAAATTTTAATACAAGTACTCTATCTAAACAACGCAGGTAAGTAACAAAACAACCAAATCGTTTAGTCTTCAGTCTTAATTATTTTTACTCTGTTTTAAAACGCTTCTACCTGCTATAGGCACCTTTTAAGTTGAGATATAAGCGTCCTAATAATATTCACGTCTTCAGAGATGAATGTGTAAACATAGGTCCAATCAATTGTTTAACCTCGGCAGTTATGGCGTCATAGTCAGACCTATTCAAGTTATGGTAGGTGAAACTAACTTCTAGATCATCATGATGCATTTGGAAATACCGATGATACATGCTACAAAAAAGGAGGCAATGTTATTGATTTAAAATTGTAATCTTGTCAGGATGGATGACTAGTAGGAAATTGTGGGTGGGTAAGTTTCTAGAAAACATCCCTCACTACCTATTGACTTAGGGTTGTGAGGATGTTAAAGCGGGTTGGGGGGGGGGGGGGGTGGGGGAGCGGGGGGGATATTTTAATTAACATTATTTTACATTCCCCACAACCCCAAGTTAATAGGGAGCTGTACATATTTTCTAGAAAATTACCGCATCGTTTCAACATAAGTTTCCTGACATGAGCTTATATTACAAAATAACTCTGAACTATAATTGCGCAAGGCATTAAAATGATAAGATTTGCAAACCATAACCTTTCATAAGCTATCATAGTAAAGTTAATCAATTTGGATTACACATCAAATATGCCGTTGGGAAAGTTCTTGTGATGTAAAACATTTTCCATTGAAACACAGAGAAGGGCGTACCAGGTGAGATGCTAAATAGATTACATAGCTGATAATTAGATTTTGGAAATCGATCCAAATATTAATGACTCGTCCGTAAAAGTTGACCTTTTACCGATTTCATTTTCTTCACCAGTGTAGCGTATATTTATTATCATATATGTGTCCCAAAGGACTTTTCTCGCTATAGTACCCAGTTTTAATTTCGTTTTGAAAATTGCTTTTATTTCCACAATTTCATTAATTTGCATTCCGCATGAGTCTGACTACAACTCTTAATAATTTTAACTTTAATGACAAGGGATTCGGCGGTTAAGAAATTAAAGAACTTTCAGGGTTTTCAAAGACTTATTTCTTGGGTACAGACACGGGAGAATTGCTAATATCTGAATATGCAAATTAAAAAGCAAATGTAATTTATTTTTTATTTATTCGAGACCAAACTTTGAGTTTTTAACACTATTTTGGTATAAAACCGATTTCTATAAAATTAAGGAAAATCGAATCAGAAACTAAGAGGGTAAATGAACTCCAATTTCAATTTCTGCAGACACGTTCGAATTTTTTGATTGGCTTTTCGCCAATTATGTCGAAAGAGCAGAGAACATGTACAACACAACGCGGTAAACTACTTAGTTTATATTTTTATTAAAATAAACTCTCTAGCTTTGCCATAATACGACTAAAATTATCAGGCCAAAAGTATTTACCTTGTTTCGCTAATTTTAATAGAGTTGCCTGCACTTATATGAAGCCTTTCCAAGGGTTCCAACTTCCGGCAGGCATAGTAAGCAAAGTTCATTGTCCGCCGGTTTTACAGATTTTTGTGGCTAGGCCAGGATATAGTAAACGAAAACGACAAGTGGAGTAGAGGCTGCCGTTCCAGCACACTGGACGCATTTATTATAGCAGGACTACGTTTCAAAGATTGCTATCATCGAGCTTTTAAAAAGCTCAGGTCGTATTTTGAAGCGCTGCGCAATGCTTCATTATAGCATTCATTTCCCAGAATGTTTAAGATTTGGCAGTCCGTTATAGGCAGTCAACTACGGCAAAGGATAGGATTCGAGTCCAGCGAGAGTGATATTTTGTCGCGTGTTTATCGTAAAGATTTGCGTTTTGAATTGTCTCTACGGAACGGAAGTGTAAATAAATAACGAGTCGGCACTCAGTGGGTCATAAAATTTTGATAAATTTTTGAAATTTACATTAAGGTTGTGTTTATATGTGAATAAGTTGTATTTGTAGCGGCTTGAAGTGAGCATTAAGTGTAGCTATTAATCAACTTGAAGCAGCAACAGGATAGCAAAATGCCAGACGAGAGGAGTGTTATTGTGGAAGGATTAAAAGGTATTGTTACTTTTCACTCAACTGTTGTAAACTCCACTTGTTGCATGATGTAGATGTGTCTTACTTAATGGGAGACCGTACCACTTACGGCACGTTTATATCTTTGGAAAAGAATACGTAAACGCCCTTCTTTAAGTACGCAAATACATGGGGAAAGAAAAAAAATATCTTACCAACTTACCTGTGTGACACCTTTCAGTAAAGAAAACAATATCTTTTAATTTTACGACGACATTCTCAGCCTAGGCGTTAAATTTGGGGATTTATTAGGTTTTTCTTTTTTAATTTACTACAATCCAGCAGTAGATTATAAATAGAGTTTTATTAAATTGGTTTGGGTGAAATTTCAAAGTGAACAGCAGAACTGGAAAGAAATGAAATATTCAAATTTAAATTTTTAAATTTCAGTTTGAACATTAGACAAAGTGAAGGTATAGTTATCAGAAAAACTCGTATTTTCGGTATTATTTTCAAATTAAAATTTATTCAATTATTTTTTTAGCCAACAATGTGTTCTTACGTCAGTTAGAATGTCTGAGTAGGAAATTAAAGCAATATGAGATTACCGTCTTACTTTATCAAAGAATGTCACACGTCATTTTTATAGATGACAGAGTAATGTATATAATATAGTTACCTTTGTACGCTAGATGGAGCAGTGGGATAATGATGGAAAACCAAAAATTTATAGATGATTTTGTAATGCTTACTTGTATTCTTCCAGTGAATAGATTTCTTACTAGAGCATTCGTAGCTTTCGGTCGATAAGTACGTATAGATTGAATTTAATTGCATATCATTTACACATCAAAATCAACCATTTCAACGAAATCTACAACCAAATCAAAATTAAGGACAAACAAATCAAAATCAACTGTTTCAAATTCATAAGTTCAAACACAACCATTTCGACTTTCTTGGCAAATTTATTTATCCAAATTACAACTATTTCAAATTCATTAAAAACAAGCTAAAGTTTAAAAACAACGCCGTAGTTTGCATTTCAGAAAAAAAATTTCGATAAAAAATATTAATGGAAACTAAAACAATGTTTTCAGATGGTGATATTCTTGATTAAATACGAAAAGTGATTATTGAATATGAAAATGTTGCAAATGCTTCTATTATTATTGTTTTCATTGACATTTTATCCTAAAATAATTGTGAGTTGGTTGTATAATAATATTATGGTTGTATTTGATTTGAAACAGTTCAACAATATTTGAAAAAGTTGACGTTGATTTTGATACGGTTGTACGTATCGTTGAAATGGTTGCATTTCAAGTGTAAATGCTATATTAGTAGCGAACTGATTAGTGTAATTAAAAGGAACTCCGATTCAAAAGAAATATTTTGCTAGTTAATGCCAAATATGGCATAGAATTTTAAGAGCAATATTTCGTAGTGTATGAAAAAGCTAAACTTTTTTATACTTAATTTACTAAAAGTTTTGGGTACTAGCAGTGTTACTAATAGTTTAAACTGTTTAGAATTAGGGCAAACTGATTTAAATTTTGGTTGAGATGAGGAAAGAAATGATATTAAGATTTTTTCTTATAATATTGCGGGTTTACGCAGCAAATTAATGATCCCTGGATTTTTTTTAAATATATAACACCGTTTGACATAGTTTGCTGGTAACTAAGATATATATTCTACAGTTTATGCTGGGTGGCCGTTTTCTTGATATTAATAATGAACTAGTCTCTAAGTCCTTATGTGGGTCAATAGCCGACAGTATTTTAATTTAAAAGGTGTTTGAAGAACTGAACGTTCAATGAAAGAGATAATTGTGAAGATTTCCAAAAAAGACGACCTGACGAGTTGTAGTATTTGGCACGGTATCTGTCTTTTAACTGCAGTCTCCAAATTGATGGCAAAAATCATCCAGCGCAATCTTAATGATGAACAGGCAGGTTTTCGTGAAGGTTTTTTATCATCGATCACATTCGAACAATCCGCGGAATGGAAGTCCTCTTTAGATCTACTATTTGTCGATTTTGAGAAGCGTTTGACAGCGTTACGTGCGGGTATATATGTGCAGCTTTACGTAGAAGAGGTATCCCAGAAAAAATTATCATCATAATAAAAGAGTCCTACTTAGGAGCCCAATGTAATGTTCTGCAGCAACATAGTATGCCACTGTCCTGCCTTAGCAAGTAGGAAGCTGATGGGATCCCACTGGCTAGAGGACGGAAGGACAGTAGAGGTGTCTCATAAGCAAATTCTTCCGCTGACCCGGGAATCGAGATGGGGCTAGAAAGCTGAATTAGTCCGGGTCTCTCTCGCTGAGATGACAGTGGGTAGGGATGAATAGGAACCCGAATAAAGTGATCTGATTCAGATAATCCCTAAAGATGTGTTTTTAGTAAGTGAAAATCTCACACTACCAGAGACAGTCGGGTTTCCTGGTGTCTTTGGAAGATTTTCATCTCTCGCGTAAGAAAAAGGGAAAAAAACAACATTCTACAGAAGGGAAAACTGCCGGAGTCCTTCCAAGTGCTGATCGGGGTGAGACAAGGATACATACTGTCACCTTTGGTTTTCCTGATCGTCATTAATAACGTATTGTGCAGTGCGCTAGACGAAAACCCATCGCGAGGGATGGAGCTATAGCCGAGAAGGTCGCAGAGCAGGGTTTAAGATCAATGCTGCCAAAAGCAAATATTGAAAGCATGGCCGAAAATTCTTGTGGCATCAGAAAAAATGTTCATGGCAATGAATAAATGTATCAAGGCAGTCCGCATGATCTGTAATCGGAGGCCAAAACCAATGAAGACCTACAAAAACTTACAGGCCAAGATGGGTTTTTTTTTTTTTTATATATATGATGATGCCAAAGCTCAGGGGATGTCCTATGATGCTTAAGCACAGCCTTGGCAGGAAAGGAATTAAGGATGAGGGAAATGGGTTAGGAGTTTGGGTGAAGGAGGTGTCGATGCACGCCCCGTTTGAAAGTTTCAGGCTGATAAGACGAGGGAAAAACAGAAGATGGTAAACTGTTCCACATTCGTGTTGTTCTGCTTAGAAAAGATTCCCGAAATTTGACGGTACGTCCAAATTTGACCTGGAGAGTATAGGGGTGGGAGCGGCTTGTTGATCTTGTAACGCGCGTTGTCATGAGTCTACAAGGAATCAGGCTAGCAATTTCGTTAGAACAACGGCCATGGAAATGACGATAGAAGAGTGAGAGACAACCGACATTCCGTCGATGCTCCAGAGAGTCAAGAACCTCAGTGATTGAGGGATCGCCAATAAGCTTAACAGCTTTACGGTGGACTTTGTCTAACGCGGACAGTGCGGTGTGCCCGGCCCCTGCCCAAATATGGGAATTATATTCAAGTCTAGGCCTAATGTGGGACTTGTAGATCAGCGCTAAGTCAGGTGGGGTGAAATATTTCTTACATCTCTGTAGAAAACCCAAACATTTCATCGCCTTTTTAGCGATTGCAAATATATGATCAGTCCAGCTAAGATTGCTGGATATCTCGATACCCAAGATGTTTAGGGAGGGTGAATTGGGTATATTCACTCCGTCGACTGAAATGGGTTGGGGGTGAACTGGGCGTTTTTTAAGGGACATTAAACAGCATTGGGTTTTGGATGCATTAAACGTAACACGATTTGCTCTGCCCCAAGCAAGGACCTTGGAAATGTCGTTGTTTAATGATCTAAACATGCGTTCCCGATTGGCTTCTGTAGCATTTCCACGTGAATTCATTACAGAATCAAATGAGTACGCGAAATCAAGGGTGCTGTCGTCGGCGAAACTATGAATAGGATTGAGAGTAAGGGATAAGAGATCATTAATAAAAAGAAGAAATAAGGTTGGTGAAAGAACTGAACCCTGAGGTACACCGGCATTTATTTCGTAGGAATCAGAAGTAACTCCGTCAATTACTACACGGATTGAACGGCCTGACAAAAAGCTCTCTATCCATTTAACGAGGGTAGGGTGCAGACCAAATGTTTGAAGTTTGGCTAAAAGGGCAGCATGCCAGACTCTATCAAAAGCCTTTGAAATATCAAGAGCGACGATTTCAGACTCACCAAAATTATGAAGACAATGATTCCAACGTTCCGTTAGAGCCGTTAGTAAGTCTCCGGTTGAGCGGCCAGTGCGGAAACCGTACTGGTAATCGTTGATAAGATGGTTGTTTTCTAGATATTTCAACAACTGAGAGTTGATGAGTGATTCAAAAACTTTAGATATGATCGAGGTTAGTGCAATTGGTCTGTAGTTAGAGGGGTCGCATGCCTCTCCTTTTTTAAGTATCGGCTGGACATGAGCAAGTTTCCATACACTTGGAAACATTCCTGTTGAATATGACAGGTGAAAAAGTTTGCGCAGAGGTTTAGCCAAAGCAGAGGCGCAGCAGTTAGACACCAGTATAATGCAAATTTTTTTTATCGAAATATATACCATTTTTTTCTAGCTACCTTTAATATTTTTCTTACATAAAGTTCGATTTGAATAAAGGAATTTAAATAAAACGAAGAGAAAATTGGTTTTTATTCTAAACAAAGTGAAATTTTTTAAATTATTATTTCTTAAAATCCCCAATTTTTTCAATGGGTCACTGTTTCTAAGAACGCCTTACACCTTAAGATAACCAGCTCACAGGTCCACAACAGTCAGAGGTGCATAGACAACAGAGATCGTTACAGCTTATCCTTGGTAAGAGTCAAGTCAAAAAGAGGACACATATTCACGACTCTATACATGCGTTCTATAATAATAATAATAGTGTTTCCATTCGAATACAGAAATGCAAAACAAACAAAACCGAGAAATTAAACAAAAACTAGTGCGAACAAAAGAATGAATTACAAATTGTAGATACTCCTTTTAAGTGTCACCCAGGCTATAATTTACTAGGGAAGGTCCCTTCAACCCTATACGTATCCCTTAAATAATCCCAATCTCTCAGTTAAACCATCGCAACTAGTGTCCAAGAAGTTCAACCAGAAATAAAGTACTCACGGGCAGTGCTAAAACCCATCGAAAATCCAAACTCAGAGAAACACAACCAGTAATCAAGATAAATATGACTCAGCAATAGGGCTATTCTGGGTACTGCTAGGCATAACGGGGAACGAATTAGTGGACAAAAAAGCCGGAGAGATCAAACATCCGTAAGAGGAACCTTGGGTTGCTCATTTTGAGTCCTTTATAAGAAGGACATTCAGATTGGCAATCATTAGGGAGTAGGGTAGACGATCCACATTTCTTCGGAAACATTAGAAGACTCCCCGACCAAGCATAACCCCAATCTACCAAGGTGAATGGCAGTCAAGATCCTCAGACTTAGAATAGACACTGCCGCGTGGACATCGCGTGGCGAGGAAATCTGCAATCCAGATGCCTGGCATGCCGGACAGGTTTGACAATACAACATATACTTACTGACTGCAGGACGACAATACAGTCGTACGCTAGACGTTATGTCACAACTTGAGGGAACCCGGTTATTACTCACCTGCCTGTTCTATTCAAGGGTAGTAGAATATTGGCACTCCAGCAAAGCGAGGGAGCATAAAAACATACAAATTTATTTAACCCCGCTAATAATTGCCATCCCCAATTATTCAGATATGGCGAACTTATTAAAAATAATGCCAATCCTCGGAAACTACCCCCAATGCAACGCTAAAAATAAAAATATCTATTTCGCACTTGAAAACGCCTCTAGCTTTCAATCCTTAAATAACTTTTAGTTAGAAAGATTAAAATAAAATAGATACCAACCCTTTAACATAAAATAATTGTCTCTTACAGTAGACTATAAAAAAAAAGAAACCTTTTAATTTTCGGTGTTAAAATATCGTCTGATTGTATATAGGAACTTTCAAAAATTAATCCAGAACTACCTCTTTCCTTTAACGTTGAATTTTTTTCTACAATAAACTATAAACCCGGTAATATTTACTGATTAGAGTATTTTTAAAAATAAATCTAACCCCCCAAGTTCATCAAATACCTTACCCCTAGTGCAAGCCTTAACATCGAATAATATCTTTCTTCGCTAAAATATAGAAAAACGTCGTTGTTTTTTAAAACTATTATAAAACTAACTTTTCAAGTGCATCAGAAACTACACCGCCCTATTGCCACCCTTAACGATGAATAATTTTTTTCTACGATATATTATATATTATGTTTAAATATCAAGTGGCTAAAATTTATTTATTAAAAATAAATCGAACTCCCCAAGTGCATCGGAAACCACTCCTATTGCAACCATTAACCTTGAATACCTTATAAACAATAGACACTTAATTAAAGAAGTAGGGGTATTCTATATTTTGGCTTAGAAAATAATTGTTGAAAGTTAAGGGTGGCACTAAAGGGGTGCTTTCCGACGCTCTTGGATGATTAGATTTACTTTTAAAAAATACTCTCTAATGAATAAATGTTTAAAAAAAATAAAGTTTGTTTTCTATATTTTAATGTTGAAAAAAATTATTCCACGTTAAGGGTGGCAAGGGGTAGTGCCGATGCACTCGCTGGGTTGTATAAATTTTTGAAAATCACTATATCAAAAGATAATTTAGCAATGAAAATTAGCGTGGTTATTGCGTTTCTTTTCAACAGCATTTAATTTTAACATTAGGGTAGGAGTAGATTCCGATAGACTTGAGTGGTTGCCCGAGTAAAAATAATTGTTGAGTTGATATATTCACGCGCCCGTTGCGAGCATGCATAGCGAACAAACGCGCCCGGTAGTATTATGCACGATCTGGCTATAGGCCAACAAAAAAAAATACGTCCGCCACATGGGTATGCACGCTTCCACTACAGCCATAAAATCTAAAAATACGCCCGTCATATATTCACGCCTCTGTTACTGCGTTATTGGCATATTCGAGACTGGTGACTTACCGCATAGGATATGTAAAATCTCAACCGTATAGACACGTGTTCACTGTGTGGGTCATCGGATACATGATATTGAAGTTGTTTCCAGTTGCCGATAACTAACAAGGTTTTGATGACGATAATAATGACAATAATTACCTGAAATTTTTTATTTTTATTATTTATATTTTCTAGTTTCAGCTGTAATCTTTATTAACCCGAGTAAAAATAACTGAACTGCACAAACGTTGCAGGCTATAGATAGTTTCGTCATTTCAAACGTCGTTCTCGAATGAGTTAATCCGAGAAAATAATTTATTGTTTTCATTTAAAATTTTAGTCTAGATAAAGTGTGAGCGTCTTTAATTGATACGTGCATGATGCGGCCTGGTATTTGGATGAGTATAATTTTTACTCAAGCGAATCGTGCTTTATTTGAGTGCCATTCAGGCATGTTGACGCTGTGCGTGCCTGTTTCAGGCTAGAGTGGGCGAGTCTTATTTTTACTCGGGTGATCTGGTTTTTGAAAAATGTCTTATGCGTAGAAGCTTTTTTTTAACAAAGATTAGCGGTTTTTTTTATATTCTAGTGTAGAGAAAATTTATTTAACTTTAAGATTGTCGCTAGGAGTGATTTCCGATACACCGATACGGGTTAGGATATATAATATTTTATTATTTCTAACTAAAAGTAAGTATAGGATTAAAAACGAGAGGGATTTTCGCAGTAGCAAGTGCGAAATAGAAATGTTTAGTTCTAAGGATTGCACAGGCGGTAGTTTCAGATAAAATTAGAGGGTTACCATTATTTTTAATGTTTTAGCCATATCTGAATTACCCGAGGTGGCAATTATTAGCGGGGTTAAATAATTTGTCTTATCTTAAAAGCTGTTTTTAGTATTTCATTCTTTCAACGTTCAGTTCTTCAAGTACCTAAATTGAAGCACTATATACCTGCCCTCGTTTAAATACATCATACATTAATTGCACGGTCTTTTTAAATGCATTGGAGCAATAAGTAACGATAAGTTAATTATTCTTGGTGACGTTAATGAAAGAGTTCGACAAGAACAATCATTACCTGAAGAAATAGATGTAGGCCCACAAGTTGGAAACAAGAGAAAATCGTCTGATTTATTAGTTAATAATAGTGAAAAATGTATGAAGAATATGGCTTCATTAGTCTCAGTGGCTGAACTGAGGGTGACTTCGATGGTAGCATGACGTTTATAGGCGGTAATGGTTCATCTGGAAATGGTTATGTGGCAATATATCTTAGCATTACAAATCAAGTAATTAGTTTTCACTTTCAAGATGAGATCTATTCCTATCTGTCTTGATTTGAATATTAGCTCAGCTTTGACAAGGAAAGAGAAAAAGTTAGAACTAGTAACAAAACGTAATTGGAGTATCCATCAAAATATTACTGAATACAAACAATATATGTACGGAAACTCCAAATAATATTTTGGTGCAGTCTATTGAAAGTTAAAATGATGTAATAATGGACAGAACGAAAACAATTATTGCATATTGACAGCGGTTTGATTGAGAATGTTTACGTGCCAGAAATCGATCCTTCAAATGGCTTAATTTGTTTAGAAAAATAAACTCTGATCTTGCAAGAACTAACTACTTAAAAACAAAAAAGTTTTGAATTTTGGCGGTTACGGTCACATATTTTTAAGGTTTCTTTATTTCGGTACCATTTAATTTCTGTCGCTCTATTTCGGTACACTTTAAATTTCGGTACCGAAATCAAAAACAACCTAAATATCACAGATTTCGGTCCCGTTTCGACTCCCTTCATATAACCTCCGAGAGAACTCCAATATTTAAAAAGGGGGATGCTAATAACGTTGAATATTATTGCGGCATCTCCTTAAGATAGTATAGTAACATTTGTTAACTTAATGATTTACGAATGATTGATCGTGTGGAAAAGATGCACAGACTTCTTACGGAAAGCAAGATTTCGTCATAGATACTCTACAATGGATAATATCTATATCCTTATGGGCATAGTTAGATTAGCACATTATTACAAGAAAAAGGTTTACGCTTTTTTTTATTGATTTCAACTCGGCTTTTAACACAATTGTTCACAGCGCTCTATTATATAATAAATTGTGTAACTGCCGAGTCCGCTTGAAATTAACTCGTAGGTATTCTTAAAGGGCTTTGCAGTGACATCACAGCATAGGTATTAGTTCGGGAGCTGGCGACAGTTTTCATTGTCCCATTCCATAAAACTTGATTTGTCGTTTATTTTTTAATATTAACATCACTGATCAAGAAAATGCATTTCTGCCATCTCGTTGGCGGCAGAACGATTGACAGCGGTATGCCAAATATGTTAAAAAAAGTGCAAATGTTAAAAATAATAAAAGTTGAAACTTTTTTCTACTTTTTAATAACATTTAAATAAGACATAAAATGACCTCCTGCCACTTTTTCGGTAGACTAATCTACTCCTGCCATAAATTTATTTATGTGAACAAAAATTATCCATTGATATAAATTATAAAAGTTCAAAATTGTTTTATCATTTCATCAATAATTAAGATAACTAAAAAACATCCTGCCAGTCATTTAATGACATCTGGCTTCGGCAGGAGCAAAGTTCTTGAGCACGAACAACTTATATATCCACAATTTCTAGTATTCCAAATTTCAAATCCAAAGGTTCTCAATGCGTTAGACATTAGATGGGGCCTGATGTAAGGCAGATGTTTGAGCATTTTGCATTTCAAATGGATGACTGATCTTCAATTCGTTTGGTGCTGTTATACCTAACAGACGCGCAAACTACGAATACGACGCATTTACAATATTCCATGATGCCTACACTCAAGCCAGTTAGTGTTTTTTGCAATTCGAAAAAAAGAAAAAATTATTTTCTTTGCACAAGAACGCCATAATTCTAACAACATGTAACCCATCGAATCCAAAACAGCTATGGGACTCCTTCAAAGAGAGTATGAGTGATGACATACTGTAGCAAATCCGACAAGCTCATCCAGAACTGGCCATCGAATTCAACGACGACTTCTTCAATGAAACACTCATTCGCTTAGAAGATAAATGTTTAGCAATAAAAAAAAACAGACCTTAGTACAAGACAAGATGCTTTCAGTGTGCTAAACTTCGAAATTACAAAGGAAAAAAGCTATAACATCAACGAACTACTTCAATACATGGCTCACAACAAACCACTCCTCAATGAAAATCAAAAAGAAATTTACAACATTATCATGGACCGGATCAATAACAACACTGGCGGAATTATTTACTTGGACGCACATTGGGCGGCACCGGGAAAACGTTTCTAATAAATTTGTTTCTGGCAGAAATACGTGCACTGGCATTTATCCTACTGACAATACGACCGGGCTCATTGAACTCAACAGTGATTTCTGCGACATAGCTACTACTGAAAATGAACTCGTCGACCAAACATTTACCCAAACAATCTTCACAACTATACCAATCCCAAGAAGGCAATTTTAATAACTAAAAATAATATTGTCGACGATATCAACTTTAATATTCAAAAGAAAATTCTCGGTGAAGAGAGAATATCCAAATCGATCGACACGATGGTAAACGTTGAGGAAAGTGATCGGCCTACCAATCCGTAGGTCCCAGATTCGAATCCCTCCGACGGCGACTCATGGTTGTTTTCTGCTGACAACAGATTGCGATAAAAATACCATGTGAGTTGCAGAGAAAATGGCAGTGGTTCGGAATGCACTTTAAAATTATAGGTCTACTTGTAATCGTTGTCTCGAATCGGTTGAAGTTGTTCTCTAAGCCGCGTGCTGAGGCTTGTATCTTTTGCCACTTTGTTGACCTTCTGACTCTTCCTGTTCCTCTTAGCGGCTCTTTGGCGCTTTTCCCTATCCGGCCTCCTCTTACGCTTGAGATCTTTAGTCTGAAGCACAGAGCCAGGACACGTACCTCCTCTGGATTGTCTGTAGCCAATTATTTTGAGGGCAGATCTGCATTTTCTGCTGGTGCATTTTCCACGGAGATAGCCAACTCGTGAGCTTCTAGCATCTCTGCCATCGCCGCACTCGAGGAAGTGCTGGCAAATACATTGTCAATAGCGCCTTTTTTAGGTACGGCTACAGCACTTTCAGCCGGCACAAATTCTGCCTCCATTGCCGCCGCAGAACCTTCTGAAGGAAATTTTCCCAGAGTTTCATCTGTTGTGGGTACCGTGGAGATAGGTTTGAGTCTCGCATCAACTCCACCTCCACTCCTTCAAAAGTGTCTGGATTTTCTGTTTTTTTTTTTAATTTACCAATAAGTGGGTCCTGCAGAGATTGAAACCACTGCATGTTCGGCATGGCCTACTACAACCTGGGAGTTAAGGTATTTTTCCTCTCGCATTAATTACTTAGCTACGTTCTAGGATGCATTGTCCGCTTGGAGGTGTAACTACTACTTTCAAATGTCTAGATGAGAATCAGCGTATCCTAGAAGGCTTTCGACTCTTCCATCCATCCTCCAGCAACCAGGTCAAGTATTTTATTGAAAGATAAAATATACAAGCAAATAAAAACTCAATCTATTAAATTACCCTATAAAATATTTGTAATATGAATATTTTTTTTCTAAACTGACTTGGGACCCAACTTCGGCCAAATGAAAAAGATTTTCGGAACAAAACAAATATATGTATTTAACGAACAAATTGAGGATTTTGTAGGCACTTGGTAGAATTTATGGTTATTCACCATGATGTATAAATGAAAACACTTGTTAATTCTACAAAAAATTTTAATTTATTTATAAAAAGTGTAGCGACGCGTTTCGCCCTACTTAGGTATCTTCAAGCCACTACGACTAATCTGTGACTCACAATAAATAAATTAAAAAATTTTGTAGAATTAACAATAAGAAACTAATATCGATTTCGATGGGACCCTTTCAACACGGTTTCTGGGCGCACTGTTTCTGACGTTTTCTTGAAGTAGCCCACTGATCAATGAAACACTTCTTTTTGACTTTGTCAATATGTCAATAAAACGACAGCGAATATCTATTAAAAACATTTTAAAACAGGCTTTATTTAAAACGCTTGGATGCCTTTTCTCAGAAAAGACACCAGGAGGAGTGGTCTACAATTGCTTTATATTTCTAATTTTTTCTTTCCTTTTACCCGTCTCTTTAATTACTTACATAAGCTAATCTAGTTGAAGGCAACATTAAGAATTTCCTAATTTATCAGATTGACAAAAGTAAAAATTATTTTAAATGAAAAATGATATAGCACGCGATGTGACATAGGGATTTTTTTTTATTTGAAAAGAAAAAACTATTTTAATTTTTTTATATTGATTTCAATGACTATTTTACAGAAAGAAGCTTATACAGTAAAACCTGGACAGTATAAAGGCAAACATAATAACGTTTGAACGACTCCGTTCATATAAGCAGGTGAACTAGCTAGAGATGTAGCATGTAGCCTTAGAATCTGGTGGTGCATTTTTCAAAAACCAACATCCTTATTTTTCATGGAAAAAATGATAAAAGTATGAACTTGAATAAATTCGCACTAACTTTCTCTGGCAATGCAGTTTGAGTAAGTAGCGATGCAATTACACATTACCCGAACTTACTCTATTATAAAAAGGAACCTTTCTCGCAGAAAAGTGTTGACCCAGTATAACAAGTAACTAAAAATGCACCGGATTGTGACAGAAGTAAATTCTCTAAAAGACTAAAATGAATGCACATGTATTCCCAAGCAGAATATTTTTCCTTTCTGCATTTAAGTGACATGTTAACAACGACCTAAAACTTATTTACTTTTTCAAATAGTATGCGAATGAATCCTTAAACAATTTTATACTTGCGGCCACTAAATAGCACACCAATTATGTATTAGTACACAGAGCAATAAAATATAAATGGTAGCGCAATGTAATCCTACGTAAAGCTGCCCTTATTTAACTTCGATCAACGCTGTCAAACCCCTTCTCAAAATCGATGAACATTCGATGTAAAGGGGACCTGCATTCGGCGGATATAGCGCTGATAATTCGGAGGGTGTTAATGTGAGAGAGAATATCAGCAGCAGCAATGAGATCCGCCCTAAGTACTCCCACTGGCATTCCATTTATCCCTGGAGCCTTACCGAAGTCTTTCGACTTACTTGCGATATCCAACTCCAATCTTGTCGGAATTCTAATGGAAATGTTCGCCGCCGCCCACAGTGGTTCCAAATGCCAAAAAAGTGGCCGAAAGTCTTTGAAATCAATGATTGGGGGACTTTTTGTGGTCTAGTTATGTGGGTTGGTCGCCTATTAGAAACAGTGTTTTATAACCGTCAAACTTGCACGTTTAGCTCTCGACACCCATTGTTATCCCAGCGCCGCGAGCACGAAGGTCTGAGCGCTCTATAGCCTCGAACCAAATTTTTCGTGTAAAAGTGGAACCAAATGGATTCTAGAAATGAAAGTGAGTAAACGTTATAATATGTTGACAATAAATTTTCTTTCTTATTTTACTAATGTAACATTTAGAATAAGTTTTTTATAAGTTCCAGTTTCAAACTTTAATGTTTAACATTACACAAGTCGAAAGTTTCACGAGATCCCACTCTCTAACAAGTTTTCCCGTAATATTTTACTATTTTTAAATAATGTAATAAACAGAAGTCTGTACAAGTTCGCTCATTTTTGTTTAATTAAATTTTAAATATTTTCATATAAGATCGCCAATACTATCATTTTGAAAAAAAATGTTGCTATTATTTTGAGACCTCCATAATGGATCCGCCATTTTGTTTTTTCGTAAATTTTTAATTAAGATTGTAAATCAGCAACCTCTAAATACACTTTATACGAAATTTCATACAATTTGAATAACGTCTTCATATTTTGGCTACCTTTTCAGTATTTGGAACCGGCGCACCGGCGGCGGGTTTTCAAAGGGATCCTTTAGTATCTCGTATAGAACGTTCAGGTGTAAGAGTATTTCCAGCCAGCTTTTTGGCAATCTTGTATAGATCTCCACTATTACGCGGTAGGCAGCTTCTTCTGCTTTTTTTGCTATTTGCGTTTATGTGGTTGCGCTTATCACATCTTACACTTCTTTGGAGGCCTTCCTGCAGAGATCGGTATGCAGTTCTGAGATGTTGTTTAACTGCAATGTCGGTAGCAGAATTAACGCGGTCTTTAATCTTCTTTGTTTCCTGTGTCTTGGAGCATGCGGCATCACTGATCCATGGTCGACTTCCGGTCTCTAATCGTCTATTCTATACCACATCTCACAAAACATTCCTTCGCCCTATCCACCATATCCACCGACGACAAGTTGCCGTGAGTTAAAAAATTCAACAAACAACTCTCCGTTTGCGTTTATATTTCTGACTCTAAACTTTCCCATTACATGTTCCAGATCGACGTTGTTAGAGCCAATTTTAGCGTTGAAATCCCCCATAATTAGTTTTATATCACCTTTAGGAGCATTATCAAAGGTGTCGCCAAGGAGCTGAAAAGGCCTCCTTAGTTGTACCCTAGTCCGAAATCTGGCGATGATAATTCAGTCGGATATTGGTGACCATTCTATTAGGGATCGGCGAGCACGCTTGGTTAGCAACAAGCAGCGTTGTGGGGTGTATCTAATCATTCCTGGCCAGAGAATAGCAGCAAGGTTTCAGATGTAGGTGATGTAAACTCTCCACTTGTTCTCCATTTAGTTTCGCTTAACTCTAAAATATTTATATTTTACTGGCCCATTTCCCGTTCCACCTCCATGATCTTCGTGTTTCCACAATCGTGACACAGAGTTCTCACGTTCCATAGCCTATGGTTTCTATCCTAGAAGAAGGGTTACTAGGCGTACTGGGAATCACCGGTAATGTATTTGTATAACGCATAGATTCTCTCTAAACCGAGGTGTCGTGGATGGCTTGGGATTTGCTATAGCAGAGTTTCATGCGAAACAGAAAACAAATATAGGTCGCTGGCGAGGGGGTTCGAATCCAGGACCACCGGGATGAAAGGCCGGAACGTTAACACTGGATCCACAGGCATTTATCAAGATATAAAGGTCGGGATTTCGCGGAATTATACATAACTCACACTATAAAATGAATACTGAATTGTATAAATTAAAAGAGTCAGACTCAGTTCGATGTTGACCTAACTTGGACTAGAAGACAGCAGTACTTCGACTTTGCCAAGAAATAGATTAAAAAAGACACGCAGAATAAAATTATTAATTTATTTCTCTAATAACGCAATATTTAGCAGAACAAATTTCAAAAGTTTGAAGGAGTTGAAAATAACATAAACATCATATTGATCATGAAACGTAACTTCGTAATGTGTGGACCGATTCGGATGATTCTTTTGTTGTTGCATAGAGTATGATCCCAATTTGCTAATAATCAAAAAATATGTTCCTAGAGTGGGGTGGGAAGATGGAGGGATAGGTTAACTTCGAGTTGGATGATTCTTTTCCTAAGGTATCGGTAGGTTCCCCCATTGGTACCGCGACAGAATTTTAAACGGTGGGGTTGTATTGGGGGGGGGGGGGGGGGAGTTGGATGTCAACTTGTTAATGCATAGGCCGATTTGGATGATTCTTTTTATGTTATATAGAGTATAATTCATCATTGCTTATATGAGGCTAACTCTGTAATGTGTAGACGATTCCAATATAATATAACAAATTTCTACGTAACAAAAATGTTAATACTAATAAAAGACTATTTACCTAATTCACAAGCGTATTTACCTGTAATTGGTGCTCATTAAGAACTTAAGTGCACTTTGATTTGATCTACAGCTGATCTCATGTACTTAAGCGTCGTGTAATTTCTTTCTTTCAATTTCTTAAAGGAAAGGGAATAGAAAAAGAGAACTAGTAGAATGCGATAAAGTTCTAATTTTGTGGGTGATCCTCTTATCGTAAACGACAGCAAATGAGTATCGTTAAAAGTTTCAGGGTCCCGCTGGAAAGTCATGAACTTTCACAGGAAATTGTTGAATGTGTAGTGCAACACCGGTTGTAACTGAATTAAGTGGTAGCCCAGCAAATATGTAAAACCATAGTCAAAAACAATGAGAAATGCCGAATATTTACGGAGAACATTTGGTATCATCAGAAGAGTTTCAAAATCACAGTGTCGAAGAAAAAAATCAGCCATTAGGAAGGTATTCGAAAACACCAGATTTGGTGACAAAGTCCGTTGAATTGGCATCACTGTATGGAGTGTGGTGGTGTGCTGAAGGGGCGTTACCCAATTTCTTAATGCACACACCTGCTTGAATGATTCTTTTTTGCTGTATACAGTATGATCCCCCTATTGCTACTATATGGAAAAATGTTGACCTAGGGTTGGGGTGGGGGGTGGAGTAGCCTTACTTTGAAAGGGGCCGTTCAGGTATTACGTAACGCAGTTTTTGAAGATTTCTGACCCCCATTCCCCCTTGTAACGCGCCGTAATGTTTCGCGTTACCCCCCAACATTAGGTAAAAATACCGGAATAAGAAGCAATGTAATTTAAACGAAATTTAGGTGGTTTTGCTTGACCGCAACGGTCGGAGTCTTAGAGTCCAAATTATGGACTTGTGGTTATTTTGCATATTTATACTTCTGTATACACTCTTATACTTCTGACACGACTCTTTATATATGTAAAAAATATATGTGTAGACATAAGTAGGTACCATATAAAATGAGCCGTAAGTCACGAGTTAGTACTTTTATTTTAACAATAACTCAAGCAACGCGTTACGTAACATTGTAACGCGTTGCTTGACCATTTCCCCCTATATAACGCACCGTAACGTTTCATAATACCCTCAAACCCTCCCCCCTAACTGCGTTACATAATACTTGAACGGCCCCTAACGCGTGGACTGATTTAGATGAATCTGAATGCATAGAGTATCTATTTATATTGACAAAAATTGTGGCTTGTGGTGAGAGTTGGAGGATGGGCGGCGCCTAGGTTCGCAATGCATAAACCAATTTTGATGATTTTGATTCTGCTGTAGAGAATACCTTGATGAAAACTTGATAAATGATAACAATTTTGTACCTTGAGTGACTACGATGATTCTCTGACGACGATAATTCTCCCTTGCTATGTCCATGTTAAGAATTTTCTAAGGTGAGGGTATGAAATGGTGACCATGACTTATTTCGTAATATGTGCTTGGATAATTCTGTTTCCATTCTTTACAGTACGCTACTTCTACAACTGTTAAAATCGATTTTTTCGTACGAGCAGCATTCTTCGTGTCGTACATCTGAAGACACTAAAAGTTTTTTCTTCTACAATTCTATGAAATAACACGATTCCTTTCTGCAACTTTTTCGCATATTTACTTCTACCGTAGAATCGGTGACAGCATGAAGCAGCACAGAAAAATAAAGGAACATACCTAAGGTGTTTATTTTCTACTCTTTAGAACTTAAGAATTATTGAAGATTCCAATTAGTAATCAAACTAATCAAAGCAAATGCTTTTTTAAACAACCTGCTCTAGCAATAAATAATTTCACATCACAAACTGAATGAAAATATCTTATAAAGGACTCACCCAAGTCTGCGGAGTTGCCAGTAAAAGAATTTAGGAAGAAAAACTTAATTACATTAAGTCTTTCGAAAGCACGCAAGCCACAAATTCCTTTCACCTAAATGATTAACATTTTGGAGATTTCTATTTAAAATTTTATGAATTCTCCCAGATTTAATATTTTAATTGACTATTAGTGATTTATTTCCATGATAAAAGGATACAGATTTTCTAAGCAGTCTTTGTGAAGAGACATCAGAAAAATATTCCTGAAAGTAATCCTTGACGGGAAATTGCATTTTATTTCAATTGAAACGGTTCATGCTCAAAGACTGGAAATAACCGATGAACAAAATTAATTAAGCAAAGTTCATTTCCTTAATTATAAAAGCGAAACCGGTAATGTCAGGGAAATTTATCAACTTGAATATTTCTATTTGCATGAACTGATAAAGATTTCTGAGAGTTTAGTTGTGCCAAGAATGGATGACTGGTAATTCAAATTAGAAGTGCCGCAAAGCACACAATCGTGATGAACCCTAGGTTTCCTCAATTGATGTTTTCTTTAACAGAAAAGTAGAAACAATTGCCGGGAACTTTTGATGTGGTTGGGGTTTTTGCTATCTCTAATCAATTTGTCGCTGAATGTTTCTGCGTCTTCTGCTGCTTTATAAATAGAAGATATAATTGGAGCGTACCGATTTTATCGCTTTCATGAATTTCATTCCTGAAGAATCGCGAACAACTTGACACCGCAAATATGCAAATTACTATTACAATAATGATAAGATTGCTTGTATTGAACTTGATGCCAGTTACTTAAGTAATATGCCATTTTAATAAGAATATTTGAACAAAGGTCAAATCAAGTAAAAGAATAATTTTTGTAATTTAAATTTTGTCAATATAAAGGCCAAAACAGCAATTTTTAATATGTTTTTCTGTCTATCACACGGAAACCACATGTTGAGATCTTGGTAGATTATGTCCTGGGTCCACATATGGGATACTTTGTATCTCGGCAAAAACGGATTTCAGCATACAGGGTGTCTCACATAAGGTGTGCCAAAATAATTGGGGTGATAGACCTCACCGAGACAAACAAAAAATTGTCTAGCAGGGGAGGGCAATCGCAACCGTTGGGGAGTTCCAGGATTTATAAATTTGCAATTATCATGGTATGCTCATCACTATTTTATAGAGATGGGAACCGAATCGAAAAGTATCGATACTTGGCATTGCAATATATTCGCATCTTTCGGTACTTAGATAAAAATATACTGTTGAAGAAGTATCGATACTCAAAAGTATTGGAACCATGTGGATAAAAAATAAAAAAAATTACATATGGTGTAGAAATTGCATAGAAATTACAATTATTATCTTATTGGTTTTTTTTGTTGTTGCGAAACAATTTGCAACAACTTTATCGTTCAGAAATATCAAAATATCGATTTGCTCAAAAGATATATGCATTTGATTGATAATTTTTTTCAAATGAATCTTGTTAGCAAATGAATAATTTGAAATTTCACAAGAACAACTAAAAAAGCAGATGAAATAAAGAACAATAAATTTTTATTTCAATAGAAATCTAATTTTAGCTTTTGCATACTGCCACACGACTAGAGATTGGACCCATACACCAAATAATGAGACGGTGTGTGCTGGGCTGTCAATACTTCGAGTATTGAAAGAAAAGTATCGAGGATCGGTAGTATCGGGGGCTGGTAGTACCGATTACAAAACTTTGAAGTTTTGAAAGCAAAGTATCGATACTCCGGTATATCGATACGGTATCGCCCATCTCTACTATTTTATTTTGATCTTTTGATCTAATCAACGCAAAGAAATCAAACAAACGTCAAAAAACTCTATTCCAATGACCTTTCCAAAGTTGTCAACAATATTGAGCTACCTACCATTGCAGGTACCACGGAGGTATATGGGGAAGGGGGCGGACCAACCCCCCCCCCCCCCCCCCCACCACGCTTTTTTAACATATAAATACAAAATTATCAAAATACTTTTATAGTTTCAGTACAGTTTCAGTGAAATTTGAATTTCTGTCAGAGTTTCATGTCAATAACTTTTATATTTTAATCTAACTCTTCAAAAATAATTTTTTTCGGTACGTCTCCTACTTCTGAAAAATTCAAATTCAAATACTCTCCCATGCGGCTATGCCATTGAGGAATGGCCACATAGTACGTTGCCCTCCAGCGACAATTGGCAGTTGTTCCGAAATTATCGATCCAGTGGTGTGTCAATTAAATCTAAACGAAATGTCCCGCGGTTAAAAACACATGATGAAGCGAAAAAGTCAGCAATCTCTTTTGGATTTTGGTACGAATCTTGATATGGCAGTACAAATAAATTGCGAAGAAATTATAGACAATTTAATAATGTAAATTAAAGTTCTTGGCTATATTAGCTTTTGATTTAAAGGCAAACTAAATGCCAAAATCAATGCCAAACTTAAATATAATCTTTGATTTAAATATAAAACAAAGAATACGGTATTCAATGATATCTTAATAATGTATTATGAATTATATAACGACGAAGATAATAGTATGTAATATTCTGCTGTTTAAGATTTGTTGTTACTTTTGTGTTTCTTTTTTATTAACAAATTCCTACTGCTATCCCAGAATATTCTTGGTACATTCAGAAACATTTTCTGTAATGTGTTGTGTGATGTGTTTCGAAAAATACTTGGTACTTTTCTGATATATGCCCAAGGTAGCGCGTCGGCCTCCAAAGGCCCGTTGCAAGCTACCCCGAAGAGGTTGCGCTCGCCTAACGAGCAGCAGCCATCTTCCAAAAGGATTAAGGCGATAGGCCCCCAAGTGTCATACGGCCTATACTCATGTATGGGGTGATTGTCTGCTGGCCGGCACTTAATATAGCAACCCATCTCAAAGCAATGAACAAAGTTCAAAGGATCGCAGCACTGCTGATAACAGGTGCCCTGAGAACCACACCTTCCAAAGCCCTATTCTCCATCTTCTACCGTTGGATCTCTTTGGTAAGCAAACCGCATCGTCAGCCGCCATTAGGCTTAACTCAATCCAGACCTGGAAGCGAACTGATTTCGGTCACTCCAAAATATTGCACAATAGAACTGCCAGCAATATCGACTACACCTCGCCCAAGCCTTTCTTTGGAGCAAAATTCGATTCCTTCTTTCCCACCAGATCGGAGTGTGAGAAAGGTCCTCCCCAATGGGAGAACTCAGTGCATCTCTACACTGACGGCTCCAAATTGGATGGCAAAGTGGGTGGAGGAATATTCTCGGAACACTTGGACCTCGATGTCTCATTTCGCTTACCTGACTACTGCAGCGTGTTTCAAGCAGAAATCATGACTAGAAAAGTAGCTGCGGACCGCCTGAATCAACAGGCAATGTATGAATTTTCACAGATAGTCAGGCAGCTATTAAATCCCTTTCGGGAGTAAACACAACCTCTAAAACGGTCATTATATGTCGCTCAACACTAAATGACATAGCTGAGCATCTGAAAGTACGGCTCATCTGGGTGCCTGGACATAGTGATATTCCGGGCAATTGCAGAGCCGACGAAATAGCAAGAATCGGTACCACACGTCCTGATTCGGACATTAACCACCAGCCGGGTAAACCGCTAGCTCCATGCAAAATGGAGCTCTCACAGGAGGCTCTCAAGATTGCTAACAATAACTGGCAAGAAGAACACACCTGCCTGATTACCCGACAGATATGGCCAAAGCTTGACCTTAAGCGGTCAAGAGGGCTCATCCTACTCGGACGCAAAAAAATTAGCACTACAGTAGCCGTAATCACGGGTCACTGCCTCATAGGTAGACACGCCGATAGGCTGGGCGTGCCCTCCTTCTGTAGGAGTTGCCACGACGAGGAGGAAGAGGAAACCATACTTCAACTCCTCGGTAGCTGCCCGGCCCTAGCCAACCGTAGGAACCGGCTTTTGGGCTCCCCCTACTTCAAAGAGCTAACCGAGCTAGGCTCCACAGATGTCAAAAACCTGACTCGATTTATCGGGAGTTCAAAATGGTTCCCGACGACGAACTGAGGGCCTCTTAGGCCTAAGTGTGCCTTTTTAGGCAGCCACTTTAACCTAACCTAACCTTTCTGATATATACTCTGGGTATACTACTCAGAAGTATTCCTGGTTTGTCCCTGGAATGTTTCGAGTGATATTTATATAGTTATCCAAATAGATTAATGATATTAATTTTAAAAATATTATAAGACTGTTAGAAACTATTGAATATCACTAAAAAACGATAATGACATTTTTTTTTTTTTTATTTAACGTATTCCATAGATTTCGCATTTCATGAATAATGACGTCACCAGCTCTAATAGCTACTATAGAGAAGTAAAATTTTCCCTGTATAATGTGCAGTGTCGATCTCCCCCCTCCCCCACCCCATCCCTTTTGAAAGCTATATCTACGTCCGTGGCAGATACAGTCACTTCAACATTAAAAAAAAATTTTTGCGATTACCTAAAACTCAATGAAGTATGATCTGAAGATCTAGCAGGCCAAATCTATGTCTTTGTCCAATCTAGTGGTCAAAAAATTGTTTCCCCTAATATTGCCTTCATGATGCTAGCAGTATAAGCTGATGCTTCATCGTATTAGTAAAAAATTGGCCTAAGATTATCCATAGTCCTCTAGTAGATTTGGCAATGTACCCTCCATAAAGTCTGCTTAAATTTGGATATTAAGCACTTGTGGTAAAATGAATCGTCCTATGAAATTGTTACCAATGATACCAGCCCGAACGTTGGCACAGATTTTGGACTGGAGTGAGGTCATGCTTTTCCTATGTGGTTTAGTTTCCAACCAGGTGTGGAGGTAGTAAAAGCTTGCGATACCATCGCCGGTGAGCTGCGATTCAGCCGTCCACAGAATCCGGTCCAGCAACCCCCTGTTCCCAATGTTGTTGTTCATAAGACAAATGCAAAATTCTAATATTTTCTCGTAATCTCCTTTCAGTAGTCCTTGGACTGGAATATAATGATATGGACGTAACCCTCCTCGATTAATAACTCCAAAATTTTGCTAAAGGCATTCCTAATCGTATTGCGATTCGTCTCGTACTCGCTTCCGAGTCTGGCATAAGGGGTTATACGAAGTCAGAAGGGCGAAAAAAGCGGTCTTTCAAGAATTTTTTGGAGAGGCATTTTAATTTATTAAATTGTAATTTTTTATGCACATAATAGGCACTTTATACAATATTGTCATATTTTTTATTTGTAAAAATAATTATTTTCAAGGTCACAGCAGACGGTCTCCGAAACCTCCTTGAAAAAAATGTGTTTTGCGGTGTACACGAGATCTCGTGTCTGGGTCATCTGAAATCAAAAATCAAAAAAAGAAAAGTATTTATTGCATTCGCAAATCCTTCGATTGATTTCTAAAAAATATATTCAAAAAGCTTGTGTTAAAATTTGAGACCGATCGGTTCAGCCGTTCTCGAGATGTCGTGTACACCGACTTTAAAAACATCGTTTTGAGAAAAATGAGTTCAAAGTTTCAAAAACATTTTACATATTGAAAAAAATTTTTTTAACATACACAGAGTCATCTATTCTAGGACCATATAATACGTAAGAGAAATAAAACAGAACGTATAAACGAGCGCACGAACTTGCTGCTTGGCAATACAATAAGGTAATAAAAGAAGGGCGCTCCAGGTAGACAGATGCCGCTCGGATCTCTGCTCCGCACACTTTCACTCGCGCCGAGGCATCTTTACAAATATGATTGTAATTGAAATTTTGTGTGTACAATCTTGAGTATATGTGAATTCAAAAAATGAAATAAAAAAATCAATTTTTTCAAAATCTTGACTGCGTATAGCCCCTTGAAGAGGGTGATTACCTGCTGCTGACGTAGGCAGAATTATCCCATGTTCCAGATCGCAATTTCGTGCAGTTTGAAGTTACACCTCCGAAAGTTACACTCTTAACCAAATCCGGAAGATCCGCGAAAATACCCCTATTTGGGGTGTACACTGATCAGGTAATCTCATTTGATTTTACAGCACAGCTGCTCTGTCAATTCCGTCTACTCTTTATACTAATATCTCGGATGACAATCTGCAAGCTTATTCATTATTTTTGTTGCACCCTGGTTCAATGTTAAAAATGACATTTAATTTTTTATTGATGAAGCTGAAATATGATTTATTGGTTTTTGAGGGTGTATAGGATGAATGGGCCTCCTAGTTGATACGGGGGCGTAGTCCCTTTATTTTGTAGAGCCTCCAAAGTCCTAAATCCTCCTTGTACCTAGTAGGGTTAGATACATTTTATTTTCAGTTCGTTTGCTCTGGCTAGACTGAATTTCAATTTACAATTAATACATAGATAGTTTGTTTATAATTTTCTATGTATAGAATACAGTATTTTATTGTCAATGATTGAATGATTACTATATTTTTTAAAGTGCCTATGTTTCACACTATTCAAAATTTATCGAAGTGCACAGGTTGACCAAAATATATTTGACAATTATTTTATCTGTACAGTCTTATTGAACATAATCAAAGTGGATTTATTTAAAATATTTTATTGAAATAATATAATCAAACTGATAAAATTTTAATTAATAATTAAATTTGTGGACCTACTATTTAAAGTGGTTTTCGAACTACTGGCATTTTCTCTGACTTTTTATCGTAATCTGTCATGGGTCGCCGCCGGCAGGATGCAAACTTGGACCTCCGGGTTGGTAGGCCGATATGTTATCACTTAATCCAATGACGACGTTGGTATATCGTTTGGCATAATAAAACAAATGGAAAAGGAAGCCTTAAATGCACTGGATTTTGTAGAAATACTGAAGGAGGTTGGGACCTTCTTTCCGGCTACAGTAAAGACTATTCTTTTATCTCTATCCCAGCCGTGTAACACAAGCATCATCGAAAGATCCCCCCTTCCCCCAAGAATATCCTGGTTACGCGCTTCACCCCAATTCCCTTTCGGCAATTGCCATGCTAACCTAGTATAGGTTTGACACCTGAGCTTTATCTACATCATAAAAATATCTCCGGAATGGAAATGGAACCAACAAACAATAATGTTTCTGCTACTCAAAAATAAACAGTTTTACAAAAAAAATTAAGTATAGAGTAAGAGCAAAATAAAACAGTAAAAGGAAGTAAAAACACAGAAAGACAAAACTTAAAGATAATAGAATAGTAAGTTAAATGAAGCTTTAGAATCCCTTAAATACATACATGTACAAAAATCCATGTGGATATATTTGTATGTTTTATATATGGAGGTGGGATGGAAGTGACAAGTTAAAATATTCGAAAACGACACTCACTTACCTAAAGTTCAAAGAAGCTGGGCGCAAGCAGCTAGTTCTAAACATAAACAGAATTTCATAGTGCTAAAATAGGTTACAAACTTATTTTAGCACTTTGAAGTTCTGTTCTATGCTTCTTCTCAGTTCGTTGTAAGATGTGCTTTTTTATATTCCATGTCTAAGAAGAATTGAAAATGATAAAAGAACCTTATCTATACAAACTCTGTTAAAGATAACCCTGCTTTATTTTGCACCATATAACTTATCTTCGGACATTTTTTGACAACCGTTTCTGTTCCGCTCAAATATGCCCATAAGATGAAGGATTTCAACTTCAAACAAGTGATAGAATGCATTAAGGAAGTAAGATTTATAAAATATACTCACATCCTTGCAAATACACCGAGGTCCATTAGGTTCGCATTTAGGTTACACAGATATGATCATATAACCTCTTTCTGATATAAAATTCTGGACTGCTCGTTGGAAGTATACCTGAAACCAGCTTCCCAAAAACAAAGAGGTTCTAAGTTCGACGTGTATTTTTCGAAACGCGTTGACTGAGTATGAGAGTATGTTCACCGATTGGTGTAATGTCAAAAATATTTTTGGTGGAGTTGTGGTGGTGGTGGCGGGGGACCTAACGTTGTAACGCGTGGACCGATTTGGATGGTTCTTTTTTTCTGGTATACAGTATGATTCCCCATTGCTAATAGGAAATTTTTTTTCCTAGAGTGGGGGGGAGGGGGGGAGGGGGGGAGGGGAGAGGGTAGTCTAACTTCGTGAACAGATTTGTATAATTCTTTTTCTGTTGGGTAGAGTATGTTCCCTGGTTGATACCACGAGAAAAAAATGTTGGTTGGGTGGGGTTGGGGGTGCGAGTGAAACCTAACGTTGTAACGCGTGGACCGATTTGGATGGTTCTTTTGTTGTTGTATAGAGAATAACTAATAAGAGAATAATTTGGCCCTATGGTGGGTGTGTGAAGAGGGGGAGGGGTAGTGTAACTTCGTAACGCGTGAACCGATTTCGATGATTCTTTTTCTGTTGGGTAGAGTATGTTCCCTGATTGATACCACAAGAAAAAAAAATTTCTGGGATGGAGGAGGGGGGGGGGGGGGGGGTAGAGGGTTGAACCTAACTTTTTAACGCGTGGACCGATTTGGGTGGTTCTTTTGTTTGCTGTACAGGGTAGAAGACACTATGAAGTGAAAATAAAATAGATTTGACAAAAAGTTGAACTGACTTCACAAAAAGCGCTAAAAAGCATAAAATAATTTTTAATTTTTTATCTATTACCACGTTTTGAAGTCGGTGCAAATCAAATAAACCAAACAAACCAAACAATTTCAACAAAAGTATTTAATTGTCGTTCAGGTAGTTCAGGTAGTTTTATGTATTATATTCAATTGTAGTTGGGTTAGTTGTTTTGTTTGTTTAATTTGCACCGACTTCAAAATGTCGTAATTGATATAAAACTGTGTTTCCCTGTCCTGTAATATCCTCTCTAACCCTAATCCGGCATATCTTTTTTGAATTAGTTAATTATTTACGTGGACACAGACGTTGCGTTTTCAGTAGAGCATTCCATAACAATTTTTTTTAAATTAAAAATAACTAAACAATTTTTAGAATATATAATGTCGTCAGTAATCAAGAAAAATTATCTAAGAATAACGCGATATTGAAAAATAACAAAACTGGAACAACTGTTTGTTTTGAACACCTTTGGCTCGATATCCTACTTAATTAAGCACTTATTGATTGCATTATTTATTAAGTTCAAAAGATCTACCAAATTCTATTAAAATTGCTTATGGTTAGCTTACAAAGTACAGTACAAATGAATAGCTTATTATGCATGCCTCTAATTGCTATTATTATCGAATAAGGAAAAACGTAATGCCAACTCTTATATAACAAATAATCACTAGACCTTAAAGTGAAAGTTTACAAAGCAATCATATAAAACATTGATAGGTTATATTTTTTCTGCTATTTATTCTTGAAGACAATTGCTTCAAATCTAGCGTCCAATATGTTTAATAATTTTCTAAAAATCGTTTTTGATTGCTATGAAAATTACATAATAGAAGTAAATTAAAATGACAATTGTTTCTACCTGACCCTTGGCCAAGAATAAATTTTACAATATTTCCTGGGAAAGCGCAGTTGCTATCATGGAATCAATTTTCCATACAAAATCTCTTCTAGCAAGAAATATAAATAATACCCACAAGGAAAATAAAATGGATAATTGCCCAGAAGAAGAAAAATAACATTTTACTGCCTAAATTTTTTTATTTCGTCGTTTTTTTTTACAGAAAAAATACCTTCTTGAAAGCAGCTCTTTACTGCGGTCCTCCTTAATAGGATTTTCATTTGAGTTTTATACAGTAGGGAAGGCTATTTTCTGACTACGCATCATGTACGTTCTTGACATTTATATTATCTTGATAAAATGTCTTTCTTTAGAAGATGTGGGGGAATTCAGGGTAGTAATCAACTATGAAATTAATTTTTGGGGCCTGAAAATATTGGATAATCAATAATTGCCGGGACATGGCAAATTTAACATGTCCATTAATATTCTTGAATTTAGTCACCAATGTAACTTGCAATACGTCTTTCAATAAATAAGACACATTTCTGTTCTGAACTCCAAAAGTATGGACTTAAGTTAGCTGTCGGTATTGTATAGATAGCAACCTGCCCCAGTATAGCAATTGTTTGGATGCATCTTGATTTTTTAATTGACCAAACTTCGCCTTGGATTTACATATATATTCCAGGATCGTAGGTGGAGTAAGGGATAACTTCCTTCCAACATGGAAGTGCCAGGATTGAACGCTATTGCTGTCTGCAAATTACGCTCATTTTTGGGTGCAGATAGGGGTTAAAAGTAATGGCATCCGCTCCGACGAAACGTAAGACTTGGAAATGACGACTCATTTCATGACTCAGGGGTCGATTACCGTCCCTAAAAATACAACCGAAATCTCCTAAAGAACCATCCTAAAAAGTGGGAGAGCGTAAATATCAGCTCCTGCGATTTTCTAGAACAGGATTATAAGTGGAGTTACAGTTAACGTGGATTTCGATCCATCGACATTCCTCTGCAACCGCCGAGACAACGATTACAAGTGGATTTACAGTTAACGGTGGACTTCGAACCACCACCAAATGGCGGGTGGGATTCGAACCTACAAGCTCCGGAAAGGAAGGCCAATACGATATCAGTTATACCACCGACGACATAATGAGATCAGGAATGGTTTCCTCTTAAGCGAGATAAGCTCTTTTGACTGCTTTAGCTCGAAGGCCGGCCAGATTTATTGGATGACTATTCAGATATGATCTCTTTACTGGTTCACATTGTCATTCTTTATGAATGTTCTTTTAATGTCCAACTTGCAGGTGGCCGGCGATGTTAGTGGGGAAAACAAAAGAGCTAAGGAGTAAATGGTGCAAAAAACCAACACTGGCTTTCAAGTGTCCGTTTATTTCTAATTTGCATTTAGTTAATTTTGTATGTAATATAATTTTCTGCTTGACCGACTGAGTTGAACTGGTTGCTAAGCCGGCCTCCAAACCCTTATTCCTCTTCAATGGAGAATCTCTATAGGTGCTGAATATAATTCCAAAGCTCTTGGTCATCTCTTGTAGGTATGAGCAACCACTTGCTGATCGCTGAGAAGGAGCGAATTTTCAGCAAGCGGTTCGCCCAGCCTGTAAGTTAATTTCTAATAAAAAAATAACCGGAAATTCTAAACAATCCGAAAACGGTTAAATTATTCTTTGATATTTATTTTGTTCCCTTCAAAGGGAATACTCTTTATCACCTCAATTGAATCGTCTATATTCGCTTTCCGCGAAGTAGTAACTTTAGGCGTGGAAACAGGGAATAGCCACAGAGTCATGCCATATGAATTCGGAGCTGTTTGTGTGTAGGATTTTCTCCCCTTGTGTAAATTACTTCCCTAAATTTAAATGAACATAAGGTTGGTTGGTTGAATTTTATATGGGCCTAACCTAGTTTTCCAATTTCTCCCTCTACCTCTTTCGTCTCCTATTCTTTAGGGCAGTAATTTCGACGGTGGGCAGGGCCCTCATATTGAGGTGAGTGGTCCCTCTCTCTCTGCAGGTTTTACAAGGAACCTACACATTAATCCGAGCTCATGCGTGCAAGGGCTACATATTTGGGCACATGGTTCAAGGGAAATGGCACATGTTGGGTAAGTGGCAACGCCTGCCAGATGAAACTTGAGTGATCAAGTTAAAAAATCTTTGTGAATTTATTATTACAATGATTAAGTAAATAATTCGAACAACCTGCTCTCGATTTAAAAATGTTAGTATTCTTCCCTCCGTAACGGGGAAACTCTCTGGTTAGAGGAGTGTCCTATACTAGGAAACTCGATGATATAGGGTAGGCGAGATACCGGGAAATTCGTCGGTTAGAAAGGTGTCCTGTACCGGGAACTCGCCGATACAGGACTGAACGATATAAGCGGCAAGCTCGCAGGTTAGAGTGTCCTTTATCGGTAAACTCGCCGATGTAGGAGTAGGCGAGATAACCGGGGAATTCGCCGCTATAAGAGTAAGCGATCTAACCAGGAAGTCGCCGGTTAGAAGAATGTCCTGTGCCTGGGAAACTGGCCGATTAGAGGAGTGCCGTGTGCCGGGAAACTCGCCGATGTAGGAGTAAGCGAGATAACCCGGAGCTCGCCGATGCAGGAGTAAGCGGGAAACTCACCGATATAGTAGTAAATGAGATAAATGCTTAAACCTTACCCGACGGATTAAATTTGATCCAATACTCTGTCGTTGCCAGAAATCCCGCTGATTACTAAAACTTACTATACCTCTCAGTATGCTTACCACATTATGGCGAGCTCCCTTGCTGCCCGTCCGATCGCTGGTCTCCAACTGACGGCGATGTGGTGCTGGGCCTACTTATATAGCCCGAAATTCTAAGCTCTCCCTAGAATGACAGTTTTACCTTATCTTGCTGCTAGTCCGGTTTAGCCACTAGTCGGTTCCAACTTCTTATCCTGGGTCGTCTTGCTGCTCCTCGGTGATCTGTCTGCTAGCGGAATTTCCTCCTTATATACTAATCGGATGGAAATTCTCTTACCTCATTCCATTGGCTGCTCCCCGGTGAGGTCTTGCTGCTTGTGCCGGTCGCTGACGACTCCTCGATCCGTGAAGCCAGCCCTCCTTATATAGTGCCGGGGAACTCTGGCGGCACACCGAATTCTTCTTCGTGCTGCTGTTGACAGGTTTGGTACTCTGCTATTGGTAGATTTTGGGATTTTTGCAACACACAGACTTTTCTCGAGAACGATGTTACGTAGAATTGTTCCACAATGTTAGGTCCTTGTGACGCGCACATAATCTATAGGCAAAAATATGAAATATTGTTTCTATTTTTAATGAGAGAGATTTAGAAATATATCTTTCTTTGGATCGTGCGAGTTATCGTTTGGATGAGCTATTTTTAAGAATTCCCAAAATATTTTTTTTTTAATTTTTGGTGATAACCAAGATATAGCTCAAAATGTGCGAAAAACATCGTTCCCCACCTGATCTTATAGGTTTCGAAAGCTTAAAGTTTGATATTATCAAGGTTAGTACAGACGAAGTAATAATTAAAAGGAAAATGCATTTGAGTCCGCATAATGTAGGAACTTTTAATCAGCGCTGTAAAATTTTCTTTTAATTCATATGGGGCTCTGAACTTAATGGTATTTGTCATAAGTTTACATTTTTTGTTTTACTACACTTATTCCTACATCAATGTGCCAAGACCAAAACAAATGTGGAAGCACAAAATAAAAAAATATGTATCTACATGAAATCAACAAATTTTCTATTAAAACTTTAATAATATTATAAATTTTGCATTTATTTTTGCATTCTTTTTAAAATCTTCACTGCACAGAATCGATTCACAAAGTAAACAAACAACAATTTTATAGCGAGGACAAAAATGACGGCATATATTAAGGCAAGAAAATATCAAAATAGCCACAAACACAAACGATTTTGGCTACGTTCATGAACGTGTATCGTATACGCGGTTTCATCTCCTTTAGTTTTTATCTTCTTGGTTAGTACGTATTGAGTCATAGATAATAAGATAACCTAACTAATTTAAGTTCAAGATTGAAGGTTTAAAAAAAACCATGGTTTGGATATGTTCAACAAAACAATACACTATTATGGTCATAAGTTGTATATAAATAAAAATCGAACAATTGTATATAAAATAGAAAATGTAAGCAAAAATATTGAGATATTTTAATTCTTATTAATTTTTGAAAGGTTCTTTAATTTTTAATATAGTTTCACAAAAAAACCAATGAAATGCAGGTAAAATCTAAAGGTTTACCTCCTACCCGTTACATAAATTATATAAATCTATTTAGTGCCAATAGAATAAAACTTAATCCATTAATTGTTAAGTAGTTTCTATAAAATATTCCAAACAATTTTTGCTTTTGAAAATAACTTAAGTACGGAACCATCGAAGCATAAGCAATGTTAAGATTTGAATTTATTTTTTTTTTAAATATAGTCATTTTATGAAAATTTGTTTCTTGGATGTACTAATTATGTTAGAATACTTTAATTTGATGTTTATTTACGGTGGTTGCATCACAACAGTCGCTCGATTGTTTGCGACTAAAGCTCAAGTAAGACATCGATTATAAATATTAACAGTATTATTTTTTATACGATGTGGCCTAATCCTAGGGGACAACCCTTTGATGCGTTAGCATGGTTTGGGCCGGAAGGGAATTAGGGTAAGGGAAGTGAGGAAATTTGAAAGACTTGTTTTTGCATTGCTGCGAGCTAGACAACAGCCCAGAGACGGAGTGGATTATTTTAATTTCTTAATAAAAGCTAACGGGGAGACCTGGTCTCGAACCCGGGACCCATGGCATGGTGGTCGTGCGGCTAAACGAATTGATCCAACTCCAACTACATCGATTATAAATATTAAAAATAAATTCCCTTAAATAATAAGAATAATGTACATTCCCATATAGTTTAAGAGATAGACCGATAATTAAAACAAAACAACCCATGCCAATTATTTATCTATAGACTTCGATTAATTTCTTCATTCATTCGCCTTCAATATATCTATTCCGGCACACTCCTTGAGGATTCATGATTTCCTCCACGTAACTTACCACCGTTCTAACTATGGTTTTATGGGTTCTCTTTCCTCGATGTCTCGTTTATTTAATAACAATTTGAGTTTAATCTTTCGAGAAATAAGTTGAACAATCAGCTCATATTAAACTCCTGGCTTTAGGATTCTATTGATTATGGTATGTTGTTATTTTTTAATCTATTTATTGATGATCATTAAAGTTAACCCGCTGAGCGAAAACCTAGATCTGCGCCTGGCTCAGTTGTATATTTTTGGGCAGTTTTGGAGATCATTATATACTCCCATGTGAGATTAAATAGTAGGTTGGATATTGGTAAAGATGCAGATGTCGCTTAGCCACATTGCTCTGTTCTGCATACATACTACCTGCATAACAATGAATTTTGTTTAAAAACACTTCAGTTGTCTCGCAAGCGAAATGAAATTTTTAGGTCATGACATCCAAAGGAAAACCCTTCCACTCCTAGCAAAACCTTCCCCTCATTCCATCCTCCTATGAATTAAAGAGTCGAATTGGCGTTGGTGTACTCAATGCTTTTTTGGATACGTACATTCAGAATTAGAGTATCTGTATTCGGTACGTATCAATGGCGGACTTAATTGTGGATGAGGTTTTCTTGTCAAAGGGCCATTCCACACGAGTATTCTTGCAGTTGTTGTCGAATCAGTTTTCTGGGGAAGACGTAACAGAAGCAGAGAGGTATTTCTACAAACGTGTTGCACTTTGTAGAGAAATGTGCATCAAAATCCAAACCTATTTCACCTGTTGTCAGGCACTTATACAACCAGAGCACAATTTTTCTGGTTTGACAACAGCTGCAAGAATACTCGTGTGGAATGACCCAAAGAGTTCCAGTGGCGTTAGGTAGACGATAGTATAAAGAGCATTGAAGAGTGTTGTTCTGAGGGTAGATGTGATCAGTTGTACTGCTATCACCTCAACTTTCTTTAGTGTCTTTTGGTGGTACACTCTTCCAAGTGCAGCCAAACGACGTACGCCGTACGTAAATATATATAGGCTCAGTGCAAAATTCTGGTCTCCGCGCCAAAGCCTATTGTATTTCTGTGCGAGTACAAGGCTCTTTGCGTCCTTTTTCATAATGGGTTTCCAGTTTAGCTTCCTATCCGAAACAAGACAATTACTTAAGTTTAGGCTGACGTCAATTAATATGAAAGTGTTGAAGGGAGAAAGTTTATGCTTCCGAAAGAAAAATGTCAGCCCTGTTTAATCCGGGCTTATACTAAGGCCACACTTGGTGCTTCAAGTTGCATTACCTTAGCGAAGATATTTAGATGCTTACTCAAGGTTATTAAGAAAACGTCATCAGAGAAAAAGAAAATCGTATGTCCAGAGCGCTCTAGAATCAGAAGTAGATGGTTAAATACTATATTTCATAGAACCGGCGAGGGGAACCCTTCTTGGGAAGTTTTTCATGTAGCGGGTCTTTGTCTGGTAGATCTTACGGTTCTGATCCGAAGCAATTCTGTAAGTTTGACGAGTGATCTTTCTAAGTGCAGCTTCTTAAAGATGACGTTATCGCCTCTGGTTTAATGTAATTGAAAGCAACCCCAATATCAAAGTCAACTGCTAGGGTGAATTTCCTATAGATGTTTAATCATTCTATTCTATCGAACAGACTTACCCTAGTAATATGCATATTAAGAGAGAGACAACTTAGTCGGTCCAACTATTTTTTTGGTATATACATAAATTAGGGTCCAGGTTAAGAAGAAAGGAAGACAGACTTTTTGGAATTGATGGTCCTTCTTTCTTTGGAAATGAAAACCACATTGATTTTGTCTACGACTGTGAAATCTATGTGAGCCTAAAGAAGGATTCAAGAATGACCCACGAAATAAATTATGGTTATATTATATCTTTTAAAGTAACAAATATGTTGAGAAGATAAGGAAAATGAAAAAAAAATAATTAAAATTATTATTATATTTTATTTTTGTATGAGTTATAGCGCTATAATTCAAAAAGGCAGATCCTCATAGTTATCAGAAAGTTTCCTTTCAAAAGACTCTTGGTGGAAGTTATTTAATTTTGAAAAAAGTAAAAACACTTGTTTCACTTCCACATAATAGGAGTAGGAAAAATTTTTTGGGATGGTGATCGCTCAAAAATATGAACGCTAAAAATGTTTTTTGATGGATGTTTCGACCCGAAAGTGTGAGCTGGTCAGCATCAGCGTAGTACTCACGTACTTAGTTTTCAAACTGAGTACTTATAGGAGTTGAGGTTTAGACCTTCCGTCATGGATGTCCGTGGTGGAAAGTGTGAGTACTTCGCTGATGATGACCAGCTCACACTTTCAGGTCGAAACATCCATCAAAAAAAATTTTTAGCGTTCATATTTTTGAGCGATCACCATCCCAAAAATTTTTCCTACTCCTATTATGTGGAAGTGAAACAAGTGTTTTTACTTTTTTCAAAACCTCATAGTTAATTTATTGGTTACTGCTTTTGCTTCGAATGGAAGCTTTGAGGCATGCCGACGGAAATTCATATTTTTTTGCTTATAACTGATAATGCTTAAACATTTCACTGGGGATGGTGGAGTAATATCTTCGGTGTGTCACATTTAGTCCTTCTAATCGAATCAGGTGAAGTTTCTTCTTACGTCTTGTGCCCCACAAGGAGTTAAGGACAGGATTCGAAGTTATCTTCCGAAAAGTATCAAAAGATAAGAAATTTTATCTTCAAATAATGAAATAGTATTTGAGTGAGGAACTCAAAATAAAAGTTCTTAATTAAATTCCACTGGGAAAGCTTTTCAAATTATATTTGTAAATTGAAAAAAATTTTCAAATGATATTTATCAATTGAGTTTAAATTACTTATTCAATTATTTATTTATTCACCAAATTCGTCAAGCAGCAAGAAAAATCAATCAATCATATTCCCCCGTTAATCTGTTTGCTTACGCCAACTCATTCGCGTAAATATTAAAGTGTTTATGCGAAGAAGTTCCCAGCAACGTTTTTGTAATAGTACAGATCAATGTCGTCGGTGGAGTAAGTGACATCGTGTCCCACCGACGGCGAAACATGGTTGTTTTCTGCTGACAACAGATTACAATAAAACTGCCATGGGGTTGCACAGAAAATGTCAGTGGTTCGGAATCCACTATAAATTGTAGGTACACTTGCTTATTGTCTCGAATCGGGTGAAGTTGTTCTCCTGCCTCATGCCTTACAATGAATTACCGGAACTTGAGAGACTCGAGAGAGATCAATGTGCAGCTACCCTAAAGGTGCTAATGTTTCTTAAAAACAACACTATACAATTTGCCATCCTTCTAATGATTTTTATTGTATTGCTGCTTAGGACGAAGGTTCGAACCTCAGGCTGTGTAAGTTTTTGATTTAGTTTTTCTGTTGCTAAACGTGAATTAACTTGACCACTTTTAGGCCTTCTGAATTCTATAATCCGAATATCCTTTGAAACCGAACAGATACTTGCGGCTCATCTTCCAGTACGGTGCTCTTCTGTAAAAATTAAGTTAGCTGAGAGACACACTTACAGTTTAGAACCATCATTTTTGCTATTTCTGTAAAGTTGGCTTACATTTTGTTAAAACTAACATTTAGCATGTACCACGGATGCTGGCATTAAATTATTTTGTCGTGAAACGTCTTCTCCCTCGGAATGTTGGGAGGCGGTTTGGGATCAACAAATAGTATTAATTTGAAACTCTTTACACAAGTTTGATGGGCCTTGTAGGTTTGTGGCATTTCAGATTGCATTGCTATAATGGCTATACACAAATATTCTTGCGATAAGTACAAATGCTACTTGGGGTACTGTGTAGGACAAGATTATTCCAAAAGCATGGCGTCGACCAAATGTGAGACTAATCACCCTGTCTAAAGTGCTCATCCCCAAACCAAGTTGACTCGATTTGTTTTTCCCAGTTCATCTAGAGGTACCTGACATTCCCAGAACAATTTTGATTTGGTTACGGAGGAGCCAATTACTTTGAGCGCCGGCTGACTGTAGGAGAAAATAAATATGTTCCTACTTGAGTAGGTTATCGTTTACAAATGCAAGTATGGCATAGACTTCCGCATGGAAAATAGTGGCAAGTTCCCCTAGTGGCAATGATGCACTGAATTTAGGGAACTCGGCCTAGATGCCCGTTCTTAACCCCACATTGGTTTTCGACCCCTCCGTATACCATATGAGTTAACCCTGGAGGATAGTGGGAAAGTTCAAAATATCACTTCTCTCTGTTTTATGGTGGGTGGTTGAAATGCTGAGAGTCTGGCCGGCATGGCATTGGAGACCATAGTTAGCTTATACACCCTATCTGGGGTTTTCCTTATTGTCGAGCTGCTCTTTTCTATTTTCGTAGCAATGAGTCTTGCACCCTCTTACCTGTAGGCAGTATTCATTGCCACACCCTACAGCTCAAGTTCTGCAGGGTCTCAAGTTCTACATTTGGTGATTGGCATCAGTGCTACTTCGGCAGACCATCTGTTGTAAGGTTTTCTTTTGCTTTTTATGTTGTGGCCAACGGTTAGGGAACACCGCTATGATGCTGTAGCATGGCTTCGGACAGAAGGGAATTACGGTAAGTGTTCTCAATGTTCCACAACACTGTTACCGGTTTTTCCGATTGTCACGATCACTATGTGTTCTAGCGCAATGTGCAAAATATGGCATCCTTAATTGTGCTAAAGCTTAAAGTCGAAGCAGCCTCTTTGGAAGCCCATTTATATGGTGGGCCATCAGGGCCTGGCATGGCCTTGTCAACATCCTTTTCAATCTCACTGCCAGCGAAGTGTGTTTACAGCAACACTTCGAGTACGGGTAAACGTTCCATGAGGCTTCCTGAGCGAGCACAGGTCTCGTGAGGTCATCTTCATTATTGTTAGTCTGAATCCTTATTGATCTGTCTTTTCGCCCAGCGCCCCAGTCATGGTTTGTTCGCACACTCATGCCTTTCACATTCAGTTTGATGTTATCGAAAAAGTACTCTGTTTTGATCATACCATCCACAGAACTCTCATAGTTACGTCAAGTCCATCAGGCTTATGTTTTTCCAAAATTATTAGGCTGGCAGTTTTTCTGCTTAACTCAATGGTCGTAATTTCAACTTTCAGTTTTGTATGTTTTAAAGTAAAAAATGTTTCTTTAAAATCCCTGAACTTTTGTATTATTAAGCAAATAATTAGAAATCATTTAACTTAATCCAAGCAATTATTGTACTAATTATGTTAGGTAAGATTTATTATTTTTGCCTTATTTCTGTGTTAATTAAGTTTTTCACTGCTGCAATCACGTTAACAGATTTCTATTTTTAGATATTCATTTTCGTTTCATATAGTCTTTTTTATTAACAAATACAACATGTATACATATAACCTTTCAAATCAATTTCACCTTTGTTGGTCACATTTTCAGTAAACTTATTAAGGAAGGTTTTCACAAGAAGTGCGCAGCCAGGAAATGCCAGTCCTTTTAGTCCACTTAAGATCCTACTTGGAGATCTAATATTTACTCGTAAACAGTTCATTACTTCAACTTGGTTGCTTTATGGTTGTCCAACAATTGGGTTGATTATTTATGGGCCAGCAAATTTATTTCTACACATTGAGGTAAAACGAAAAGGTCTTTGAATGATGTATGTGTTTGTATGATGATAAAGTATTGAATTATTAAAGAACGCATTTGTCCACATTTCCCACTATGAAACAACAGATTTGCTAACTATGCGGAAAGGTCTGGGACTTCATGAACCATTTATAACATGTAATTAATAAGAAATAAATTTATTTGGAAGTACGTAATCCTTCGGATCTATGAATCTCTTTAGCAATTACACGCCTATCAGTCGCAATCTTAACAAATCCCTTTGCGGATTTTTGTACGGAAGGAAATATGTTCGAAAGAGAGAGCAAACCATGATTCAATTTAACAAGTTCGGAATTATTTAAGGGTTTCTGAATATTTGCAAATATTACCAAGCTAAGGAATTTTTGGTTAAATAATTTTGAAAAATATTTCCGATATTTTTTATAAAAGCTTTATACAAACGTGAAATCCCAACACCAATTATCATTTATCTCAAGTGGAAAGATATATTTTTAATAATTTTTAATTTATACCAACCCCATCCCCGTTGGATCTCTGTTGATGAATACGGGTACGTCCCGGTATAAATTTTTTTACATTTTTTCATTATGAAACCAAACTTTGTTAACATAAATTTTCCGTGAACCAGTGAACTTTTGCCAGGTTGCTAGTGCCAGAAGCACTTGTTGTAAGCAAACAATATAACAACAGGAACATTAAATTTTTAAAGTATGCTCTTGGGCAAATCTGATTTTACATTCTGCTCCTTTACATCACTTTAGAATTTCACGGTAGCACTAAGACCATATGTACATCCAATAGCTATCTTGTTTTATTTGCTTTTATATCAACTGGATATGAAGCGCTATAAAACACATCGCCATGGTTGCCTTTGATCCAATCTATAGGGAGCCAAATTTTATTGTCGACATTCCTTCTGAAGCATAAGGGAAATCCAGTTTCCCAGTTCCATTTGCAGGTACACACATAAAACTATGCAAATGGAAGTTTTCAGGACACAAATAATTTAAAATGACTAAGAAGAAAGGTTTCGATCCTCTCTATACATTCGAATTATAGAGAAAATAAATGTTTTTTGCTTATCTTCTTTTAGAGGATTTATGTTCAGAGGATTAATATTCTTGTACTTTGACAGGTATGTTTTGAGATATTCAAGTACGAAATATTTATAAAAATTTTAGTTAGGTTAGGTTAGAGGGGTCACCTCTAACAGTTGTCTGCTAATCCAGCATGTGTCCCGATTTAGTTAGTCTTTACTGTAAGCGTTGCTCGCAAAATCTGCCGGATACTGGGATTTTAACATATGTGCTTTCGCCAGATCTATCCATTTCAGTACCCTCTTCCAGATACCCAGCATAGGGTCACATTGTGACATCTGGAAATCTGGCCTAGGCTGTTCTTGCAGAGGCCTAGATAGTATCATAGTCGCTTGGTAATTCGCTATTATTTGCGCCTGAAATACACTGCATTTTTTGGCGATTTGTACGATTTGTGCCAGTGTCATTTGTTGGAGTATACTCTCGTTCCTATGCCCGCACTTATTTCACGTCTATCCATGTATATGGAGATCTCTGAGACTTCCACCACTTCGTTCCTGTACCATTCCTCTCTAGCAGGTAACTTTAAGTCTAATTGTACATGTCGATTCCATGCTTTTGCAGTATATATCCAGTAGCAACAGCGCTAGCATGACGTCCACGTATATTTTCGCTACTTTTCTTGTAATTAAGTTTGGAGTCTAATATTACATCAAGATACTTAGCTTTACCAGTAAGGAAGAGACTCTTACATTCCAGCACTGGGAGCATAAATTCTGACATCTTCCTCTTCCTGTCGAAAAGCACAAACCGGGATTTGACGCGTTAACGCTCACTCTACTGTTGGAGGCCCAGTTTTCCAGCTTCAGTGAGTACTCAAATCTTTCGCTGATCGCTGTCATGAATCGGCCGGATACCGATACCGCCAGGTCACCCGCATATGCAGACACCACGAAACGTTCTCTAGTTTATCCGGGATTTCATCCATTACCACTTACTACAGAAGTGGTGGGAGGTCATCCCTCCTCTCTGTGGTCTTCCTCTTCATACAGATATCCTTAAAATTGAGTCGCCAATGCATCAGCAAACATTCTGCTGCGGAGCATAGAGTAATCACTGCATGCAGCCCTCTCTCTACCGACTTCAATTTAGTCTAGGCATACTGGCATTTTAATTTAAGATGTGATAGCCTTGCCTTACCTTTCATATATGTACGTCCGGTAGCCTCTATAGTACCACTAGCATGAAGGATGAGAGACTAACTGGTCTTTACCCGTTTGCTGCTACATAGCTTGATTTTCCAGCTTCAGCTTTCGGAATGAAGATTACCCTCACTTTTCGCCAAGCCATTGGTATGTGCCCTAGCCAGATATTGCTTCTATATACTAACACCAGCCATGCTATTATATGACTTTGTGCCTTCTAAAGCATGTTCGTCCTTATACCGTGGCAGTCCCTGAGTATATAGGCGAAGGGAAAAGTTTTCGTTTTATAATTCACAAGCAAGCTATGACATATAACGCTTTGCTCTTTTCTGACAATTTAAACTAGAAAAACTTGAATTTAATGTTCATTAGAAATTTCTTTAATTCACCCTACTTGCCGGGATTCGTTTTAAGATCTACTCAGATAAAGCTGAACACCATCAGCCAACAGATGAAGCTATATTGGACTATCGTAGGGAAATCGTTAATGTGCATACCAAATAATAAAGGTCCAAGAACAGACCCTTGCGAAACTCCACGATAAAGAAGTAAAAACAAAGATAACCTGTCGGTTATTTTCACCCGCTAAAACCGGAGTATGAGGAAATTACTTTTCAGAACTGCAGCAGAAGTTAAAGAACTAAATTTACTATAAGGATTTTCAAGCAGTGTCGAGTGAACGATGAAATCGGCCAGAACCAAAACATTAAGTCCCATTCAAAAATCCAATGACACCTTCAACTATCAGCAGATCCACAGTTTTTTAATGACCCTAAGGAGGTCGTAAATCTAAGCTTTCACTTCCTAAACCTTACCGACTCGGTCTAGAGTAAGCTGTACCCAACCACCGATATCCACCCCTTTCTGTCGCGCACAGATATACATTGACTAAATAGTGACCAAACATGTTAACAAAGTGGCACACCTTAGCGCTAATTGGACCCTGGGCGAGGAGTCTGGGTCGCCACTCCAACCAAGCAACCCTTGACTCTAAACAACAACTGCGTAAACCAAATAAAAAACAAATTTAAAAAGGGTAACAAAAATTTACCAGAAAATTGCATAGACCTGTCCAGTGAAAAAACTACTTGTGAGTATAAAGGAAATAAGCTGGTAGCCTGGAAGTGGAAAGGAAACCATCATATACTTACCGTGTGCCAAACTAAATTTAGACCGGGATACTCAACGGTTGAGAGCACTTTTAACTTATCTATATAATATTGTAAAACTAGGTAGGACCAGACATAAATAAATGCGTCTTTTTGTGGGCCTTAAAACAGTTTCTGACTCAATAGACATGACTGCACTATTTTGCAAACTGTACCAATGAGAAAAATCAACAAAAATAATTAAGCTTTCTCAAAGTTTATGTAAAAACACCACGGAACGGAGACTTCCTGATCATATTCTACTTGCATTTGAACAACACTACCCTATAAGTCGAATCATCATGGAGACGGAGTTGAATCAATTGGTTACGTGGCACGATCACAACGCCATGGTTCCAGGATTCAAGCCTCGATCTCCCCGTGACCTTAGAATTAAAATGAAAAATTCACTCCGTCTATGGGTTGTTGTCTACCTTGCAGAAATGCAAGACCAAAACATTCAGGTTCCCACATTCCTTGCTTTAATTCCCTTCTGTCCGAAGCTATGCTCATGCAACATGGGGTTGTCCCCTGAGCTTTGAAAACCTCATAAAAAATCATCGGAACATATTCGAGAACTTCGCACATGATAAAAGAAAGTAAAGACATGGTGAAAATAGGCAAGGTTCTAGACCACCAACTATAGACTCTGTTTTTACATATAAACAGTAAACACACGAATATTTGTATTGCACGTTTACGACTAAAGCAATACTTTGGTCTCTATGATAATTGTTACGCCATCTTTTAGATGAATTCGGTGTTAATATCAGGTCTACCGAAGCTCTTAACACACGATTAAAACCTTAGTAATCCAATGTAATACTAATATATCAATACATACAATCTCTGGTTCCTTTAACCCAGGTATAGGTCGTCTACTACACCGATTCTTCTCCTGGTCCGGTACCGCGCCAACACTTTCAACTGTTGCCACGATTTGTTGATTTGGCACCTTTCTTCTCTACGGATCTTCTCCGTGTGTTGCGCGGTCGTCTATTTCGGCGTCTTCCTTCGGCCCCGTGTAGACTACAATCTAGAGCCTGTTGTGCGACTTTGTTTGGCTCTTTTCTCAGTGTGGCCATTGCTACTTTTGCTTTTGAACACTGCTGTCAGTCCTGTTTTGGCCTATAAGTCTATGTCGACATTTTTTGGTAATGACCTCCGGCCAATGTATGTTAAAGATATGCTTAGATAATATTTGATAGGTCACTTTCCATGTTGAACAGCCGTGCAAGAGAAAATATTTTTCATTCGATTCGAAGTTTGTGCCTTTGGAGATATGGTTTTTGCGCCAAATCTCAACAACGGTATTAAATAGAACTCGAGCCTTATTGATGCGAGCCCGTACATCAGCTTCAGCTCCGCCACCTGTTGTAACTATGTTCATAACATATAACTATATATAATAACAAAATTTATCCACTTGTTCTATTTACTGCTCTTCAAGATAAATTTCATTTTGTCCCCTGGAGTCCAAGCTCATGGTTTTAGCAGCATTGATCTTAATCCCTGCCCTATGATCTTCTCTCCGTACTACATAATATCTGCCTATATCCTCTTATATGTTTATTTACGCGATCAAAAAATATCAAAAAATTTTCTCTTAAAATTACTGTCCGTCGTTTATATTTTGTCGGGCCTGATTTAGGCTAATATGGGTCCATGAAGAAATGTATAGCCCCGAAAAACACTGACTGAATCAGCTAGTATTATATGTACGGAAGCATCAAATCGACGTAATTCTAACACTGAAAAACACAAAGGTGAACGATATGGAACACCTTCTATAAGTCAAATAGACGGGGTTGGATCAATTGGTTGAGCGGCACGACCACCATGCCATGGTTCCCGGGTTCGAGACCAGGACTCCAAGTGGGTTTTTAAAATTGAATTAAAAAATCCACTTCGTCTCTGAGCTGTTATCTAACTGGCATAAATGCAAAAACAAGAAATTCAAGTTTCCTCACTCCCCGTACTCCAAATCCCCTTCCGGGCAAAACCATGCTAACGCATCAAAGGGACAACCCTTTGAGGCTTTGGCCACATCGTACAATAATTTAAAAGTTAAATTAAATGGAGAAATAATGTAGCTCTAATAATATGGGTTGGAGTCTGCTTTAGCTACAAGCCCGATGTCATATTCGAACAGCTACAGTTTGCTGGAGAAAGACACAAATTAGAATTATACTGTGTCGTTCCCCTTGTATATCATTAATCATAAAAATTCGAAGTTTCTAATTTTCCACATTGTATACATTATTATTATTACATTAAATATGCATATATACACCTATATACATATGTATATGGGATTCCTAACGATTACTGCAAAGTACCACGCCCGGCAGCACTAAATAGCTTGACTCTTTAAAGGAAAGTAATAAAATAAACCTCCGTTTATTTGTTCGCTGGCCGTAAGACAAGCAGCACTTATTTTTCATCTACCTATCTGAAATCGTTTTTTTAATTTTTTTTTAAATTCTATTAAGTATTTATAAACCTAGTTTATTTTTCTTTATTAACACGAGAAGTTTATATGTATAACTCAGAAGGTAATTAAAGTGAAGTTAAAATTATTTCGATCCTGGTTATGAAGAGACACAATTTTCATTCAAGATGTACATAGTTTTTTAAGGTGTATGGTGACTCATGCGGAAGGTTTTGAAAAGTGGTTAATTTTGGTATTATATTATTTCTAGACATATATCTAGAGTAAACTGTGCTTTTTGTTTTGAATATAAAAAAAATTTCCAATGACTCCAGCAAATTTAGTGTTTTACATTTATCGCAGATATGTAAGATTTCTGGTCGTTAAATCAGATGTGTGTTTAGTTTATGTAGCGAAGTTAGACTGAACATTATTATTTTCATGGAAGTGACGTTCTTATTTATTCTTTCTTTGAAAAATCGTCTACTCTGTCCAATATAAATTGACCACCATAAAAAGCCGTACAAGGGCAAGGAATAACACTTATCCGTCCGGTCGAAGAAATTTTTGCATTAATATATTTATTAAACAGAAGCATCTATCATAATTTGATAATGAAAGATTTTTGTCTGGAAAGTATTATAGACCAATTATTACTTACAATACTCGCGACATGCACATAAGCTTGGGACCATTTTATTTTCCATTCAATGTTATTTTCATAGAAAAATAATTATTGATTATGTAAATGTCGGTATACCAATCCGGAGGTCCTAGGTTTGAATCTCGCCGACGACAACCCCTGGTTGTTTTCTGCTGACAATCGATTGCGGTAAAAAGGCCATTGGGGTTGCAGATTAGATGTGAGTGGTTCGGAATCCACTTTAAATTGTACGTTCACTTGTAATAATTGTCTCCCATCGGGTGAAGTTCTTCTCCCGCCCCATGCGAGGGGTTACGGGACCTGGAGAGATAGAAAGAAATGTTTACCACCTATCCCCGTATTAAACGTTTAAGGGCCTCTCTCATTGAAATGACGGTAAATTAAACAAAATTCATACAGTAATAAATCTATCTGGGCCTAAACACATTGAGCTAACTTCAATCAGTGTGTTCAGGTTCTTTACCTAATATACATATTCTCAAAGCAGTACAAATTTGGAAGTTATTCTGTTGTGTATAAGAAATGTAAGTTTTAAATTAGTCTGATATTTATCCTTATAAAATGTCTAACTTAGATGAAAATATCGAAATGTGTGCAAATAACTTATCGGACTTATCAGTTAGTGATATCTCAAGTGACAGTCCGGAATTTTGTGATAGTAACGATAGCGAGGACGATTTGAATTTTACCCAACAAAGATATCGTCGACGAATTATGCGACTTTCCTACGAATCAGAGAGTAATGACGAAAATGTAATAAATGTCCAATATTGGTCAAATATTGATGCTGTAACTCTCCAAGGGTTATTCGGGAGTGAAAATTAGTCCGAATTCATCAGATAATATTAGTGATGTTGTTAATTTATTTATAGATGATGATTTGTTTACTTAATTATGTTTGAAGAGTCAAATCGTCATTACGAACAGTGTCGTCAAACATATAAAACCGGTAAGAAAACCTTAAAGTGGAAATCTATTACACTGTCGGAAGTTTTGTGGACTCATAATTCTAATTGGGCAAGTGCGAAAAGACGTTATTTATGATTACTGGTCGACTGAACCCAGCAGAAAATCAGTCACCGTGGAATGTGGATGGAAAATTTACCCTTATTTCCTCTTTTAGATTTTAATTTTCTAAAAGAGGAAATAAGGGTAAATTTTCTATCGACATTTCATGGTGAACGCAATTTTATTTCACTCCAAGTGGTAATTATTTTGTGATTAAACAAAGTTATAATTAGTAAGCATTTTAAATAGTTTGAAATTTATCTTGTAAGTATTTTGTTGATTTATACATTTTGGTAAAATGGTATCAAAAAGATATTATCGACGGCTACCCAGCAGAAATTCAGTCACTTGAAAACTCGGAGGAAAATGTACACAAGTACCACTTGGAGTTGATGTGCCAATTCCCCGTAAACTTATATGCATAATTCCTAGGACATCGGTATACAAAATTCAACTTACTTTCGACGTAAAGTTCCACATGGAATCTTCCTGTATTTCACGTGTTTTTTTTACTGGGAACCATCTATTAAAGCCCCTTTTTCGAAAGTGATGACTAGAAAACGTTCAATCTGGCAGTTGTGGCACTTCAATAATAATAAAAATTTAAGTGATAGTTCAGATAGATTTCAAAAAAAAAAAAAAACCAAATCCTCTCTTATTTTCAAAAAAATTTTAATAATGTATACAGTCGCGAAAAACAACTATCTCTCGACGAAGCCATAATCCCTTGGCGAGCTTTTAGTACGTACTATCCTGCAAAAATAACCAAATATGAAACTTTCCTGCGCGCGTATTCGTGATGGCAGATACGTTTATATATGTAACTTTAAAGTGTCCTGCGGAAGTGGACAAAAACTCGAAGAAATAATACTGTCAATTTTGGAACCGTATAATAATCTGTGGCATCACTTTAACTTAGATAATTATTACAATAGTGTTCATACTGCTACAACTCTACTCAATTTGAACTTTCGTATTTCTGTGAAACATTATTTTTGAAGAAGATTTATTGTATGGCGTCCCAAGAAAACTCATATGTTCATGACATCTACAATTCTGCAGACATGAAAGATTCAAACCATCTCAATCGTACAATCGGTAATTATTATTCAAAAATTGGAATCTATTTTAGAATATAACAAATACATGAAAAACGTAGATAGGGCTGACCAATATTCATCGTACTATAAAATATACATACGTACTGTAAAATAACATACGACCAGGGCCTTCTAATATTATTATCCCAAGGACTCCAAAATATGATTCTAATGAAAGATTATCAGGATATCTCAAAAACTACAAACTTGCTAAAATAATTACAGGAGAAAAGTAAAGTGTCCCCAAAGGTAGTCTTGAGTATGTGCTGAATCAAAACAGAAAACTATCGCCAGTTTCATGTGGAAATTGTCCGGTATTCCATTGCATGTTTTGAGCGATGCAATACAAACATATTGAATACTTAATTTTAGAGTTTCCATTTTAGCTATAATAAATAATAATAAAAAGTTTCTTTTATTTACCTGTAAGGCTCTGTTCAAGTGCTATGTAACGCATTTGGGGGGGGGGGGGGGTCTTATGAAACGTTACGGTGCATTATAAGGGTTGGGGGCGAGGGGTCAAGCAACATGTTACATAACATTAAGTTTTTGTTAAAATTAACAGTCCTAACTTTTAATTCGTGACTCACGGCTCAGTTTATATGGTATATCTACAATACACATATTTGTTTTACATATGTAAAAAGTCGCGTCACTGAGTGTACAGAAGTATATATGGATGTGGCAAATAACCACAATAAGTCGTGTACTACGAGTCCATAGTTTGTACTCTAAGAGTCCGACCGTTGTGGTCAAGCACCCACCTAAATTACAAGTCATGAACTTGCGAACATTAGGGGGGGGGTAATACGAAAGGTTAAGAAGCGATGCAAGGGGGCTGGGGTCAGAAATCTTCAAAAAACTGCGTTACGTAATACTTTAACGGCCCATACATTTATACTTCGTGCCATTTCGAATAGTGTACCTAAATATAAATAAATAGGCATTTGTTTATACAACGTCTTGTCGGTATATATTTCCGTGTAGTTCCGGCAAAAATCACTGTAGAAATTACTATGAAAGAACGATGGAGGGACTTATTTCCAGGAATCAACCCGTACTTTTTACTGTGCAGTTAAAGAATTTACTACATTCACGAACAAAATTTTTTAATTATTCTATAAAAAGTAAAAATCCTCATTATAAGCAATATATTTTTCTGAGTAATGAAATATTGTCATAATTATGGAATTACCGGATTATAATCCGGTATTAACTCTTAACTGAACTGATCATTTTTTTGTAGCCGCTTGACTTGGGTTTTCTACAGAGATTTAAGAAATGCTCCATCTGACTTGGCGCTGATTTACAAGACCCACATCAGTCTTAAAAGTGCAATATAATATCATATTTGGGCAGAAGCTGTGCATAGCGCATTGTATAAAGTTCAAAAAAGGCTATAAAATCTATTGTCGACTTCACTATCTCTGAAACATCGACGGAATGTCGATTGTCTTACGCTATTCTATCGCTATTTCACGTCTATTGTCCTAACGAAATTGGTAGCTGAATTCATTGTAGGCACATTACATCGCGCGATAGGAGAATAGTTTCAAGTTGCTGCCAACGCTATGTTCTTAAAAGCAAATTTGGGCGCACTGTCAAATTTCGGGAATCTTTCCTAAGCAGAACAACACGCATGTAGAATAGTTTAACATCTTCTGTTTTTCTTCCGTTTTATGAGCTTTCAAACGAGGCATAGATTTTCCTTACCCTCAATTTTTTGGTATTATGATTAAAACTTTTTAATAATATGATTAAGACATTAGTTAGGAGAGTTATTTCTAAATTTTTATAAACAGTTTTTTTACTGCAGTGTTCATTATAGTTTTCATTGAAAATAAAAATGTTGAATTTCTGGAAGTATTTTGCATCAATAGTTTAAACATTATAGCAGGAGAGGGGGCGTTCTGATAACGAATTTGCAAGCAATGAACTGTTAAAATCGAAATGGTCTAAGGCATTCACTCTATGAGAGGGAGATCAAAAAAAATGTTGTTTGCAAAAATCTCATCAAATCGGTTTGGTAACATATACAAATATATATAATTTTATCTTAACCGGGTTAATAAATGAGAGTGTGGAAGGGATGTGACGGGCAAACCGAAACTGTAATGGTTTCTAGTTCCGACGGAAACATAAAACCTAGACCTCACTTATGCAAGCGCACGGATGAATGTTAAACTTCCTTCGACTTTGTTAATTAATAAATTTAAATTACGCAGGTGAAAAAGAGTAATGTACACATTAAATTAATTTTCAAAATTTACAAAGGTTACGAGTGGTTTACTGGGTAACCAAAATGTGATACAAAGATTCGTATATTTACTGTTTATATGTAGATAGATATCTGGTGAAATACAGCGTCTATAGTTTGGTACGGTACGGCTCCGTTCCTATTATCACAAGTCTTTCGTTTTGTCTCGTGAAAAAACTTTGTATACCATACGAATACGGCGATGATTCATTTTATAAAGTAGACAAACAGAGCGATATTCAATTGCAAGTAGAGTATCAGCCATTTATTTTGAAAGCGGCACTACTCGCTTTATAAAATCTGCCAAATTTGCGACTTCAGAATAAAAAACACATTCAACAAAATTTTTATCCAATTTTGGTTTTACACTCATAACACAGAACCAGATACTGCCCAGTATTTCCAGCAAAAACATTTCTCAAATACCTATGGCATCATCATCGGTGCAAATCAAACAACTACAATAAAAGTATTTCGTTGTCTTTTCTTATGATACCGTGACCTGAAACGTTCAGGTAGTATTATTACCTTCAATTGTGGTTCTGTAGTTGTTTTATTTGTTTAATTTGCACCGACTTCAAAATGTCGTAATAGATATAAAATTAAAAATTATTTTATGCTTTTTAGCGCTTTTTGTGAAGTCGGTTAAATTTTTTTTTTAAATATTTTATTTTTCACTTTTTAGTGTCTTCTACTCTATTCAACGAAGAAAGAACCTTCCAAATCGGTCCACGCGTTAAAAAATTAAAAAATTAAAAAATTTTTTCTCATGGTATCAGTCAAGGAACATACTCTACCGAACAGATAAGGAATCATCGGAATCGGTCCACGCGTTACGAAGTTAGTACCCCTCCCCCACCTCCCACCATAGGACCAAATTATTCTCCTATTAGCAATGGGGATCACACTCTATACCATTTGAACCATTGAAATCGGTCCACCCGTTACAAAGTTAGGTTACGCCCCACCCCCACCCCCAACCCCAATCGGTAGACGCGTTAGGAAGTTATGCCCGGTCACACAAAGAAAAATACACATCGAACTTAGAACCTCTTTGTTTTTGGGAAGTCGGTTAAAATGAGAAAAGCTTGACAAGTTGAGGCAAGGAACAAAATAACAGGGAGACTGATGCCGATGCTGTTGCTGCTCCTTTCCAGTTGACCAATGTATTTAAAGTTCAAGTAAATTGTTACAATATCACCACTTTAAAGAATAATTACGTGAATATTTAAAAAATAATAATTTTACAGATATACACAAAGTGTGCAGAAATTGAAATTCTCGATCTTGAAAATATGAAAGTGCCTGACAAAGCACGCACTGAGAGGAGAAGAAAGGGGTCAAAAACAAAAGGAGTTTCAATCAAAATATCCAACAAAAAATTTTTCGACTAGGAGCACAAAAAATTTGTTAAAGGTGTTGGTTGCAACCTTATCACCGCTACTCTGAGTAGTATTGGGAAAAAAAATTTGGAAAATCTAGCTCAATTACTTCGTGGAAATAGAACCTGGTAATATGAACATGAACAATGCCCTTTGGACCGATGATATCAAGCTAGATAATATTCTTGGAGACTTCTCAGAGGAAGAAGCGATAGAACTTTTTCTAGGTCTTGCGGAAAAGAAAAGTACAAAGACTCCTTGGCCTAACGTGATTTTCCAGACGAAGGTGAGATGTGGATCCATATTGATAAGGTGGGACTCTTTTCTCAATGGGCTCATATAAAATGCTCCAAAGTAAAAAGTAAAATGTTGGAAGATTGATTCTTTTAGAATTTTATTAACTAAAAAAAAGTATTGAGTTAACCTTCACGCTTATCAATGAAAATGACGACTGGAAATGCAACTATCTAAAATACTATGTAAATATACACCCTTTCTTGAGACAAATCAAACTTTTCCTTGCGGCAAATCAAACTGAATCCTTTATAAACTTCTGGGAATTTCGTACCTGCGCCCAAGATAATTGCAAGGGTAATAAAATATGATCGACCGACAAATTTCTGCACTCTTGAGAATACCAGGAAAAACGTATAAAATTGGCAAATGGAGTAATAACACTAAATATTTAGGTCAGGACTATTCCCATAATTTTATTTAACAATATGATAATAAAAAGAATACTGAAAAAATTAAATTTCTTAACAATAATTTTTTATCTAGTACCGGGTCGCATCTCCTTTCACTTTTATGACCTCGGTTATTCGACAAGGCATTGAATCGTAAAGATTTAACAATAAAACCTGGTCTATATCGTTGCAACACACCTCCTTAATTATCCTTTTTAGTTCACTTATTGTTTTTGGGGCTTTATCCGAAATTTTTTTTGCCTAGTATTGCCCATAAATTTTCTATTAAATTCATGTCTGGGCTATTGGATGGTCAATGAAGAGACTTTGTACCCAAAGTCTCTTTGAGATTGATTATCTGCAATAAATAAATATTAAAATTAGTCTATTATAATCAATGTGGTAATAAAAACGTACAATTTTTGCTCGGTGCTGAATCGTCCTGATATATCAGTGTGTAAATTTTCTCGGACAATTCTTCTATCATCGGTATAAGGTCTTCCTTGATGATCCCTTCGTATTTCACGGCATTCACCGTCCCTTCAAGAATTATTATCCGCCCAACACCGTAGGCTATGATGCATACCCATACCATAACGTAGGGGGGAAATTTCACACTGAGAGTGATGCATTCGGCGCTATATCTTTCCCCAGTTCTGCCCTCCCCTCCCTCGTCTGCTCCTAGTAAGTTAAATTTGGACTCATCCGAAAAAATAAAGGCTTTCCAATCGTAAATCCAACAGTAAGATTTTCGTACTGCTTCGCCCAATCTAGTCGTTTCCTTTGCATGTCCCGAGTAAGTGACGCTTTCCTTTCTGGTCTTCTGGCCTTAACTACGAGCTCGCTGAGCCTCCTGCGAATTGTCCTGCTGGAAACCTCTGTCCATGTTTCCTATATAAACACCCTTCAATTGGGATGAATTGGCAAAACGATTTCTGATACTTAGATGATTCGTTACAGGTAAACCTTTTAGCTGTATCGACATTTGATAGGCTTCCGAAAATCTTAGTATTTTAACTTTTTCCCGTTCGCTTAAGGGATCGTCTCAGTGTGACCCTCCGAAAAATCACTGATTTTCGCGATTTTTTTTTTGTTAATGTTGAAATAAACTAATCGGTCCGGTTTTTTTTTATAACTAGATACATTCATGACGAATACAAAATGATTTTTTTAATGTTTATTTATTGGGTGTATAATAGTTGAATAAATTGTTGAAATGACATGTAAAAAAAAGGTCCTGTACGATGTCCACGATTGCGGCCGCAATTTTGATCTGAAACAAAAATTTCAAAAAGATTATTTATCTGTAGGGAAGTCGCTATCGCGCTATGGAGGGTTTTTTTTTTTAATTTGACAAAATGGCGGCGGTTTGAACAAAAAGTGTCGAATTTGACCCTTTTTTTCGACAGTTTTTTGTAAAAAAATAGGAACATTTCAAAAAAGAAAAAAAAACTTCCATAGCGCGATAAAGAATGACGTTTAAAATGTTCTCTCCAAATTGGAACTAGATATCTTCAAAACTCTTCCTTTGAGAGTGGAAACCGTTTTGAAAAACACCATTCTGAGAAAAACGCGTTTAAGGATTGAAGTTGGAAAATTTTAGATAAATCGTTTACTTACGATCAATCGGCGATGCCAGGTCCATACAATATCCTTGGAATGCTTGGCCAGTTTATTTTGGAAAGTTATAGAACGTAAGCACCTTAGAAAGATACACACGCAGGTAGAAAAATAAACAAAAGGAATAACGGTCGAGCGGAGCGCAGAACGAGGCAGATGTCTCGCTCCGTTCCCCACTCCGTTCCCTTTCTACAAGAAACGCTGTAGCGACCGTAATAATTTGAATTTCGATTTGAAAATTTGAGAGAATGTTTATTACAGTGTATACTATCCGATAATGCAACAAAAATAATATCGATTTTTCGAAAATTTCACACTGAGACGATCCCTTAAAACGATTTTTGTTGGTAAAGTTTTGTATATCAAAATAGAGTCCGCACGTTCAACTCTTAGAGCATAATAAATATCAATTGCAAATACGACTCCATTTTATAATTCCGCAGGTTAGGAGTCGCTCTAATTATTTTACGATACCCTAATTTAATATCTTTATTCTTTTATGAAAAAAATTGTTATTTCTAAGAAAAAAAACGTAAAATTTCCAATTCGGCCTTTTTTGGCCAGAGGTGTATATTCCAATATTATAAAATGTAATGACAATGCATATAAATAGCAATATGTATTATTAAAATGCATAAATATATTAATAAATAAAATGAACTTATCACATCTTACTGCAAATTTACAAAATAATGCTGGACGTCAACGAAAATTCTCTCATTTAAGCATTTAAGGTTGTGTTAAGACACAAAAAAGTTTAGAACAGAAGAACAATTTTTTTTTCAAAATATTCTCTCAGATCAGACAATTGTATTACAATTATTAAAAGTACTGTGGGTTACTATAAATATCTAGAACTTCATTTTATTTTTCCTTCTATCAGATATTCTATTAATAGGAATTATTTCAGAATTTTGTTTGACTTGATAACTTCTGTGATAAGGGGATAAGTATTTTTTTCCACATTTTTTGAGCATAAGTCAAAAACTAATGCGGCTTAAAATTAAAAAAAAATAGTTTTTGAAGCCTTAAATCAAGCCATTGCCAAGCTCATACTGCATATAAAAAAAAACTGCTTCTGGTTCTACAGTCACCAACCACCGCCCCCCTGTGTAAAATTTCAAAGTTGATAGCAATAGTAGTTACTGAGAGAAAGGACTGTGACATACAGACATCGAAGTCTCACCGGAAAGGTAAATATAAAAGCTTAAAGGCGGTTGAAAACATAAAGAAATCTTGGAAGGCAGGGACATCTGAAAATTTGATTGGAGCATGGAAGTCGTCAGTGGAGTAAGTGATACCGTATCACCCTACCAAACCGGAGGTCCCACATTTGAATTCCACTGGTTGTTTCCAATGGTTGTTTTTTGCTGACAACAGATTACGATATAAAGGCCATTGGGGTCATTGTCGGTGGTTCGAAATTCACTTTAAATTGTAGATCCTTTTATAATCGTTGTGTCGAATCGGGTGAAGTTCTTCTGCAGCCACATACTCCACAAGAAGTTACGGGAACTACAAACAGAGGTGGAATAAGCTCTGGCCTGGATCTACTAATGTTAAGAAATCAAGTGACGTTGCAAATGTTTATATCGTTATTTCAAACTTTCTGAAGAAATGGATTTTCACCTTAATGACAGTAGACAGTAGTAGAGTAGAAGTTCTGGGCTCTCATGATGAACCCATGACTAATGAGGAGATTATTCTAATTGCTCGAGACTTCAACCGATCCGATTACAGAGGAGTACTTAATTTCAGAAGATGCAATGGGAATATTTGGCAGTCTTGATCCGATGTATTCTTATAGATTACATACGTACTATGTTTTTGCATATGTTCTTGTTTATTTTTGTTTGGATTATTGCCCGAGTATAACTGAGACTCTTGAATTCTTAGCCTGAAACAGGCACGCACAGCGTCAAAGCGCCTGCATGGCACCTAAATGAGGCAGGATACGCCTGAGTAAAAATTCTACTTTTCCAAATGCCAGCTCGCTACAGGCAGGAAATAGCCCAAACGAAGCACGGTACGTTCAAACTTTTTCTAGACTACAATTCAAAATGAAAACAATTTCATATATTAACTCAATCAAGCTCGAAGTCTATTTAACTGCAGTATCTCTAGACTATCTGGAGTAGTCGGCAACGTTTGTGTGGTTATAATAAAGATTAATTGAAACTGAAAAATAGAGGAAGAAAAAAACACATAATTTTTTATGTGAGTCATCAACTATTAGGAACAATTTCAATATCAGATTGTCGATGACCCTCACGGTGAACACCGTTTATACGGGTGATATTTTGTATAACCCTCGCGGTAAGTCACTGGTCTCGAATGTGTTAAAATTAAAACAGTAACAAAAGCCTGCGTATTTTTCGATTTTTGTGCCTGTAGCGGTAGCGTGGCAGGCGTATTTTTCGATTTTTGTGCCCGTAGCGTGCATAATAGTACCGGGCGCATTTGTTCACTATGCGTGCAAACAACGGGCGCATATTTACTATTACAAATATTAACTTCTGTACTTGATTTGGGTGAAAATATTCCAGCTAATTTATTCTTATTTGGGCATGTTCACACAAATTACAGACATACATAAACATTTAATAAATAATACATTTTTTTATACATTTGTATGCATATATAGTACATATATATGAAAGTTGAATATTGTTTTTTTTCAATTTACGATTGAGGTCGCGTTTTCCTGGAACCAATTAGGGGCGGTAATCGGGTATCTCATGTACTACAAAATTACCGGAACATTGTCTCTACGATAACTAAGAAATGAGAATTTAATGCATGGTAACATTTTAAAGAATTTAGTATGGTAATTTCAGTAGCACGTTATCTAGAAATTCTTTGCAGTCCTAATGCATGATGTTTCCTGGCAGGCTAATATTCCGACGTGTTGGACACATTCTTGCCGAGCTATTGTTGTACCAAAGAAAAGATGATTTTTCTGATTTTTAAAATTTTAGAAAGTGTGTTTATCAAAGCTTCACATTGAGTTCAGTAATTTCTAAATTATAACTTTATAGAAATATTTATAAAACATTAATGAAAGGCTGTTTTGAGGTGGTTTCAAGAGGTCATTAGATGATGAGATAACTTGAAATGAAAATAACTCACTTTGAGTGATAAAAAGTGTATGACTTTTACCTCTGAAATTAGTTTGAGTTCTTTAAAAATTCTTCAGTATGTGCAAAACCTTTCATAAAGATGTTTTTCACTTTCGCAATTCCTTAAGAAAAACTGCGAACTTAAAGTTTATATAACTTCTTCTATGAATAAGGAAAATGAAAGCTCACCTTCAAGCAGCATACAGCAGCAATGTGGTACACTTTTAGCGTTCCAAGGAGAAATCCGCTTTTATGGCTGTGAGTTTTTATTTTTCGGATGACTTGTGCACTCTATTTATACTATATTTTATAAAACATGTTCTTTGTTAGCTAAACATGAAGTAGCATTCGTAAGTTTGTACCAAATATAAATTTGATTATGCTTTTGACGACGGTTTCTGAGAGTTTTTGCATAGTGGCGGAAGTTCCAATCAAATCATAGGGTTTCCGAGTTTTCAGAGCACTTTAAGAATTTAAATTTTAATAAAATAATGCTTTCTTAATGTCTTCGTTATTGGTTAACCATGTCCATTTTTTGTAATAATTTCTAAAACTTACACAGATGCTGTAGATGTATTACATATAATAATTGTCTTAAAACGTTAATAACCGAAAATTACTCAAATCGTTTCGATTTGTATTTTATGCGGTATCTAATCTATATAGAGCGACCTCAACCTATTTCAGCCACCATCAAAGTATTTCAGTCAACGGATTGAATATATTCAATTCACCCTCTTTAAACATTTTGGGTCTTGAGTTCATATATTTGCAAACGCTAAAATTGCCATGAAATGCTTGAGTTATCTATAAAATTGAATGAAGTATTTCACTCCATCTGACTTGGGGCTGATCTGACTTGAATATAAATCCAATATTTTAGCATGGGCTGGACATGCCGAACTGTCCGCGTTGGACAAAGTTCAAAGAAAGGCTATTAAATTTATTGTTGACTCCACAATCACTGAAATCGGCGGAATGTCGGTTTGTCTCTCACTTTGCTATCGTTATTTCCGCGTCCATTGTTCTAATGAAATTTCTAGTCTGATTCCTTGTAGACACATCACAACGAGCTTCATGTCAATCTAATCCATATACCCTCCAGGGTTATTTTGGACGGAACGTGAAGCCTCGGCAATCTTTTCTAAGCCGAACAACACGAATGTGGAACAGTTTACCATCTTCTGTTTTTCCCTCGTCTTATGAGCTGAAAACTTTCAAACGAGGTATACATCGACACTTCCTTCACTCAACCTCTTAACCCTTTTCCCTCACCCTTAATTCCTTTCCTGCCAAGGCTGAGCTATAGTAGCATAGCGTATCTCCTGAGTTTTGGCATTATCATAAAAGAAACCAGGGTTGCGCATTAGCTTTTTTATTCTACATTTAGCATTTGATTATATGGTTCGATATTTAATTTCAAATTAATAAGCAAATTTTATAAATTATTAAAAATTATTTTTATTAACATTTTTATTTTTTACGTTTTATCAATTTAAGATATCCCGTTTGTATAAACAATGTGTTTGCAAAAGTTGCAGAGTTATACCTCTAAAACCGTCGCCCTAACCTACTTACAAAAATTGTATTGTAGGTCCAATTTAAATTGGACTCAGGACTCTCAGGACTGTTCCCCCTAACAGCCCAATAGTGTAGGCGCCACCGCCATCGTAAGGGTCCACATCTCCACCAGTTCCTGTTATTAACAATAACAATCATTCTCTTCCTTTTGTGGTTCCAGAGCCCACTGGGTTTAACGAAAGGAAGTGTCTATTTACCACTCGTCGCTGTGACTTCCAGACCTGCTATGCCTCCTTGTAGCGTCTTTGTCTCCGAAATTCATCCTGATACCACCGTGGAGAACGTTGTACGTCATGTTTCATCATACTTTGGTACTTTGCATGACAGTAAAAATTGCCCACGATTGACAAATCACGCAACGATGTTCCTGTTTTTTTTTTTTTTTTAAATCGTCATTCTTGAAGCTATGTTTAACGCTATCGTCTCTCCTCAGATTTAGCCTAATGGAGCCATTGTCTGGAAGTTTATTCCAAGAAATTATTCTGATTCCAGATCCATATACTCCAAAAAAATTTTCGACGAGATTACGTTCTACTACGCTAATGTAATTGGCCTTCGATCCAAGACGACCAGCCTCTATATCGGCTCTACTTATTCCTGTTTCAATGTGGAATTCATTTCGATGTTGTCTGAAACCTGACTTTGTGGAGTGATTGCCGATGATAAGCTCCTCGGCCGGAATACACAGTCTTTCGCCGTGATCGACATCTGTCTACTTTGAATGACCCTGTCGGGGGAGGAGTACTGTGTGGTGTTCTTTGTGATGTCCCGTGCACTGTTGTTGAGCGACCTGGAATTTTTATGCGTTGTTCTGAAATTGCCGGACATGAATGTGTTTATTGCAACAGCTTACATTCCTCTTGGAGCGTCCACGAATACTGCCGATCTACTCTCCTCTCGCATTGATACTCTCTGACGAACTATTGCTCTTCGGAAATTTTAAGGGGCGCGTTGAATAACGTAACTAAAGTTAACCATGCACGACTTTATAAAAGGAAGGTAACCTCGATTTAATGTACCGTTGATCGGGACGTTCTTTTCCGCCATTGCCAGTAATCTTTAGATTGATAAATTTTTTTTGGTCGGTGTCCTTTTTCCAATGCCTGGCTTGTTTTTCACGATCTTCCTTATTGTTATTTTTGCTGTAGGCGAAAGAGTTATCGGTCTACCGGAACGACTGTTGTCCTGTACATCATAGCCTTTCTTCTTTTTAAGCCATAACTGTATGGTCTTTCTGTCTACACCTAGTGTCTTTGATATTTCGGAAACGGATTTCCCCATCTCGCAAAGAGTTTGAATTTGAATCCTCGTCTGTATCCTCCTGGAAGCCATCATAACGAAAACAAAAGCCTGTAACAGGTTTCAAAAATGTAATGGTTTTTTAGAAGTCTGTAGAAAATTTTCGAAGAAAAATCACTGCTTTTTTTCCTCCTAGTTTGTGGAAGAAACAAGTGCTTCTACTTTTTTCATTTTTTAAATGATCGAAAGGAAACTTTCTGATTAAGCAATATTTGACCAGTATTGGTATTTTATGAAATTGATGGACTAAAAATTCTCTTCATAAATAATTCGTACTTAGATTTAAAACTGATTACTTATATGAGTTGAGTTTTTAAGCTTCCTCCATGGATGTCCGTGGTGGTAAGTGCAAGTACCACGCTAATCATTCAGCTTGCATTTTTGGTCGAAACATTAATCATTTTCTTTGAGCGATCACCATCCTAAAGTAAAATTTTTTTCTCCTAGTTTGTGGAAGAAACAAGTGCTTTTAGTTCTTTCATTTTTTAAAAAAAGAACCATCCAAATCGGTCCACGCGTTACAAAATTAAGTTTCACCCTCAACCCCACCACCCAAAAATAAAAATTTTTTTTGACATGGTACCAATTGGTGAACACAATCTACCCAACAACCAACAACGCGTTATGAAGTTATGCATACAAAAAAAAAACGTCGAACTTAGGTTAGGTTGGGTTTATGTGGTTACCTTAAAGGACACACTTAGACCTCAATAGGTCCATTGTGATGCCACGGGAATCCAAGAATTCCCTCCACCTCCTCATTGGAACCATCTGGAACTCTCGATGAAGCGCCAGAGTCTGCAACGTTAATCGCCGATTAATCGCAGAGACTATCAAAGAAATAGTTATCCCAGAAGGACTTCCGCCTGCGTGCCAGTGTAGGGCACCGGCAGAGGTAGTGGAAAATAGTTTCCTCCTCCTCGTCGTCTATGCAGCTTCTGCAGAAGTCGTTTGAGAAGATACCCAGTCTCTTCGCGTGTAGGCCAATAGCGCAATGGACTGTGATTACCCCAGTAATTATACCAAGTTCAGATCTGCCCCTCGAAAGCAGACACTTGGAGTGCCTAAGATCCAGCTTAGGCCAGATCTGTCTGGACGTATGGCACGTAGTGCCGTTTGCCCATATTTGGTTCGCTAGATTGATTGCCCTTGTGGTAAGCAACATCTTACAGGCGGCCAGAGGCCTACCAAGAGAAGTATTATCCGGCTGGATCTCCAGGTTGGTACCACGTCTTGCAAACTCGTCTGCTGCGCAGTTTCGTCGAACTTAGTACGTCTTTGTTTTTGGGAAGTCGGTTAAAAATAAAAAAGGAGCGCGATATTTAACGACTCTCTACCTTACCATATAAAATTACCCAAATATTTCAGTTCGTCAGATCATAAGGAAGGAGTATTTATATGTGCTTTAATAGATTAAATATCTCCCATTGTAAGAAGGTAGTTGTTAAGTTGGTTTAATTTGCACCGAATTCACTATGTCGTAATACAGGGTGTTTCAGATCTGCGTCCAAAATGAGTGGGGTGATAGATCTTACCTAGCCAAACAAACAATTGTATAGCAGGTGGGAGTGAAATCTCAACCGTTTGGGAGTTACAGGGTGATTCATAAATTTCAGTTTTTCATGGTATGCACATTACTCTTTTATTTTTATCTTTTGATCTATCTAACACAGCGACATTAAACAACCGCTTATATTACTACCATCTCAATGACCTTTCAAAAATTGTCAACAATATCGTTCTAACCCCTACCATTGCAGGTACAGTCACTTCCAAAAGTGAAAAAAATGATTTGTGCTTACCTAAAATTCAGCATTTTCCCAAATGTTCTCCGAAATTCATGTAACTAGTACACCGATTTTTTATTTGATTGAATTTGTTTGGTGTTTCTTAATCTGATGTATTCGATCAACATGTCTGGCAATTACACGTACTGGTTATTGAAAATTCGCAGCAATCGGTATTGTTACTTTCCTCCGGTCAGGCTTATACATTTTGTTTTGTGTGAAATCGCATGAAGACGTTATGATTAATTTTGAATTTGCAGGTTTGTAAATATTTGAAATAGTAATTGATATCCAGATTAATTGGAAATCGCTCTCAATTCTCAGGCCACAATACATGTGCATTCACTCACATGATTGTAAGCTCCGGTGAAACTATTTCTAGACTGCTAGACTACAGGAGCACGTGCTTGACGTACGCAATTCACATGTTAATCCCACTTTGCTCTAGAACGCCAAATGCATCTTTATAACCCCAAACAGAAAGGTAACGAAATAAAATTGCTAATATGTATGAGTATATAATAAAAAAAAATTCCATAAATTTCCGACGAGATGCCATAGATTCTATGGCATAGAACCACGACAGCTGTAACAGAGAATTTCATAGAAGAATTTCTGCAAAGTAAATGTGAGTTTTCAGATTTACCTGAGTGGAAACCTAAAAGATATTTCGCTGCCATCATGACAGTATCCCTACCTCATAAAATTTAATAACCTCCAATTGAAATGCTTTAAAGCAGAAAAGATGAAATTTTTTAATGGACCACTCCCAGCATTGTAGTATTCATAATGACAAAGAAGAGGGGTGGTTTCTGAGGCGCAGTTTGTTTGCCAAATATTTGTGAAGTTTGTTTAGGTTATTAAAGGTAAACAATAAATGATTTTCTGGCGAGGGCGAGTTGATTTTACAAGTGAAGTTTAACATAGTACTGGATTTCTTAGTTGATGAACAAAAGTTAGGAATTCTTTTGCCTGGTGTCTTCAGATTTAATAGTATTTAATTTAAGTTAGTTTACCAGGAACTGTAGAAAATAAGGTGCGCATATAGATACGACATGGACTTCTCTCTTCTGAGAATATTTTAGGCAAGCAATTCCCCAGGAATTTTTTTTACATAAATTATTCGTTTCACGGACTTCCTTGGAAACTTTTCTCATTATACTACATATATTCAAATGTTGAGAACATATTAAAGTTATCCGAATTCAACTTCCGTCTTGTATGTTTATGACAAGTTGCGACAGTTCAGAGTACTTTTGGAAAATTTGTTTTTAGCATGTCCTTATATATGTGTACATAAATTGTATATTTCTTATAAAAGTTTGATTAGATTAGTAATTTTCTGTGTAAGCAACATACGCATGTAACATCAAAGCAGCTTTTATACCAAGTAAAGTAATTTTCAATTAAATATCCTTAGAATGGGAAAAGGGTTTTGATACTTGAAAACCTGCATGCAATTTTAAGGATCCCTGAGGTGTTAAAGCATGTGTGTTCAGTGTAATCAAAAATTTATCTGAACTTTAGTATTAATTATTTAATCTAATTATTGCAGCAACAGTTTCCAGGAAACATATTTGTAAGTGTCCAAAAATTTTTAAATTTGAAACAAATTTTTAAGAAACATTTCATAAATTCATGTTAATTTCTTGGTAAATAATAATGATAGTTTTATTTAATAAACTTTCCGGTAAAAATTGTATAGTTTTTTCCATAGATTTTCTCCGGCTTTAAACAAAATAGAAAAAATGCTGGTTTTCGGTGTTTTTGGGTGGCATGCTGGGTGGAGAGGGGGTCAGTATATAATGGCATCAAATCAAGTATGCAGGACTATTCGGAATACCCTCTGCGGTATTTCTGGTATGGAGTCCTTAAACAATAGGGAATTGTACACGCCAGACAGCGGTCAAATAGCCGCAATTCCGCAGATTCGGAGGACTAAACATTTATTAATTTGAATTGAACAAAGTGACAATAAAAATTAAATTACTAAAATTATTTTTCGCAAATATTGCGTGATGACATTTTCGTTCCGTATACTGTGGTGCAGGTTCTACTGCATATCGTTAGGAGGACAATGTGAATCCTTTATTTCACAATTAATTTGTAAGAAAAAAAAAGTCGAAGAAAGTTGGTTAATAAATATGTAAAGGAAAAATATACATATAAAAGTGAAAACGTCAAAAGCTTTACGAATCCAGTAAACCATTTCGGTAAAAACGCAAAACACATTAGCGTAAACCGATTTTGAAAAACTTGTAAAAATTCAGAAGTCACATTTTTGTTTTGTAAATTTATAAATGTTTTCAATATCCTAAGGGGACTTATGATATTTTCCTAACATTAAAAGAGTTTCGTGTACTGCTTTTGCAATACAAGTTCATATAAATTGACTTAGTATGTTTGGCCTGTACACCGACGATATAATATAAAATCCCAAATAAGCAAATATAACAGAAATTATGTCCTTTTAAATGAAACATTAAAGCGTATTGGTATTGCGAGTGATTTTCTTTTACCTCTTTTAAGGATAATCATTACTTTTTCAACCTGTTCCATATGTATGAAAAAAGAAATCTTTTATTTTTTCTTGTATTTTTTAATTTAATTTATGTTCTACTTTCAAAAAATGGATCCCCGAGGATTGGCATTTGCAAATTCTATATAACCGAGCACTTTTCCTAAATGCTCTTTTATGGCAGAATGAAATAAAAAAGTTATGATGGAAGACGTCTGGCAATCCTTCAGCCAGACTAAAATAAAATGCCGCTAAAACAATGTTTTCCCACCATAACTCTGGAATCTCTCTCTATCTCTGTTTCCTTAAATCCCTTGTGGGGCATAGGGCGTCCACTACACCGACTCTGCATCTGGTCCGATTCTGCGCCAAAGCCTTCAACTGTTGCCACGATTTGTTGATCTAGGTACCTTCCTTCCCTTTTTCGCATGCCCCACAAGGGGTTACGGAAACTAAAGAGAAAAGGTAGTGGTGACGTAAAAGTAATCGAACGTGGCCGATATTAGTGACGATTTAATAATTTTCGAGGTAGCTGAGATTAATATTTACACTCTCGATGTGATATATCGATGTATCGACCCTTTGTCCGTCCCTCGTCCCCGTTATAGAGGTTTTGATTTCAATATTCTATTTACTCGATAATCACGAGTATCGATAAGTTTTGTTGCTGATACTCGCCATAGTATCGAAAAAATTATCGATTGACCACAAAGTGAACTGGAGAGATAAGAGGCCATAGCGACATAGTGTTTTGGTGCTTTTAACGCATTTCTCGAAGATTTAATGAGAAGGAAATATGTTCGCTTAAGTACCACGACATTTTTGTTAGTTTTGAAGTTTTTTCGGAAATATAAACAATCCAAGTGTTAAGTTATCGGCGTATGTTTGATGCTAAAACGTTAAAAGACTTTAAGACGAATCGCTGTAAGTATATACATACATGTGGGATTGAAGTTTCTACATAAAAAAACTTTTGAACCGAGAATCGGCAACGGACCTGGTGGCCCAGTGGTTAGGGAAATGGAGTATCATGCGCATGGTCTCGATTCAAGACCAGCTCGCCCAAAGGTTCATTTTAACTCCTATTCTCCGATTCCTAGCGTAACATAACCTGATCAGATGAATGATGATCGCGTAAGTAAATCTTGGATTTTAAATTTATTTACTTTATTTACGCCATTTTCGGCTGTTTGCAAATAGATTTTCTTTCCACGAAAGACTAGACTAGACTAGAAAAATAGTACTTAGAAGGTCGGAAGGGAATTAGGGTGAGGGGTGAGGGGAATGCTGGAAAATAGCTCAGAGACGGAGGGGATTTTTTATTTATTGCATTTCCTTTATATCGCTAATAGGCAGGTCGAGATTTGAATTTTCTTCCATTGCGTGGTGCTCTTTCCGCTCAGCCAATGATGCAACTCCGGTTCCGAATTCATGATTATTTAATAATACAAAATTGTATGCTAAATTCTATAAATGTAATCATTTGAATACCGATACTTTTAACTATCGATAATTCTCTTTAAATGTGTCGATACTACAGTATCGCAACATTCCGATACATTGCAATATAAAGTATCGATATTTGTGCTTTCGATTCCCATCCGTATCGCAGATATTGTGGCTATAAAATACGCCTAGTGCACTAACTTCAATCTGGTTCGCCTACACACGGCAAGGGGCGGTCGGGTCTTATCTTTCAACTGTCGATAATTCTTTTTCAATGTATCGATACTCCAGAATCGCAACATTCCGATACATTGAAATATTAAGTATCGATATTTGTGCTTTCGATTCCAATCCCTACCGTAGATATTGTGGCTATAAAACATAAATATGTACTCGTAATATTGCAATAACTTCAATCTGGTTCGCCTACACACGGCAAATGGGCGGTCGGTTCATATCTTAATGTGTCGGGTTAATTTTATTTCTCAACCAGACTTGATCCATAGCTATCTGAGTTAGTAAAAGCAAAACTGGAAGTTCTAACGAGTTAGCCCCGCCCACTTGTCCACAGAGAGTGGCGCGAGAAATTACTATGCTATAATTTGCTACTGACTTACTTGCGGATTTAACATTGCCACGTTACACGCTGTCTTACTCTGACAATTTTATTTGGAGAAATTTAGTTTCCGTTTTACTTTTCATTATCGTAAACTTTTCACAAACTGAGCTTTCACTATCAAGCCTAAAGAAGTTTGATGTTTGGTGAAGAACTAAATACAAAGGCTTCGTTCTCTAACATCTAACAAAGCTCCAGTCAATCATTAATTTTTGAATCTATGTTCTTCAGTCGATGCTTTTGACAACCTTTGAAAAAGTGTTTTTTGTTTGACGATGCTAATTCCGTTGGATACCAATATTGCCGTTTTAAGTCCTTTGACTTAGCGTCGGTGAGCCGCAGAAGTTTCATACTATCCTCAACAAATTCGTTCATAAATTTCACGGCCAACAAAAATGTAGCCGCTCATCGTAGGTAATTTTATTCATTCAATAAGCATCGTCGGCGGAGTAAGTGATAACGTGCCGGCCTACCAGTCCGGAGGTCCCAGGTTCGAATCTCAGTAGCGCCAACCTATGGTTGTTTTCTGCTGATAACATATGACGATAAAAAGAGCGGGGGGTTGCAGAGTGGATGTCAGTGGTTCGGAATCCACTTTAAATTGTAAGTCCACTTGCAACGGTTGTATGTCTGTTAGTATGTAATTTTATGCATTATCACGAGCCGACCCGGTGTATTTTGAATAAATATAGTTTTGAAATTTTAAACTAAGAACTATTTTAAAATTTATAAGGATAAATGTCTACTTTGTAGCAATATGGCACCACACTCTGAACAAAAACTGAGCCGTGGATATATTACCTGATACTTCAGTATCTCAACCTTTTTCTTCTTCTTTCAGTTCTTTTTTTGTTGTATGATCCTCTATTGCTATTATGATAAAAAATTTGTGATTTTGAAGGTAAGATCTAGGTGATTGTTTTCTTGTTTTATAGAGTATGATCCCCAATTGCTACTAATAGATAAAATTTGAACCCTAGCTGGAGTGGGGTGATGTAGGCTGTGGACCGATTTGGATATTTCTGTCTTTATTATTAATTGGTGACATGACCTAAATTTATAGGGTAGAGTGCGGTTGGTGTAGTGCCTAACTTGCTTCATTTATATCCTGACAAAAATTGTGGCTAAGAGTAAGAGTTTGCGTAAGGCGTAGATCGATTTTGATGATTTCAATTGAATTTGTTGAAGCAAAACCAGTTTTATGGGATCATATTATCGTACTATTAACAAAAATGTCACAGACTGAAAATTAATTAAAACTACTGAAATGTACTTAATACAGGTCTACAAAACATTGGGTCTGTTGTTGGGCAGTTGGGGAATATTTCCGAAGTAATTTCCTGCGTAGAATCCAAATCCGAGGTCAGAATTGGGCCATCACGTCAGGATTTGGAGATATTTGAGGTCATGTACTGGAAAAATTGGTTTTTTGCTAATTTTGTACAGGATGCAAACAAAATGTTTGGTCTGTTTTTCTGGTTGCATAATATCCTTCAAAATAACCTATAGAGCGGTCACCTACGATTTTTCTTGCAAAGCTACGACGATTTTAAGTTATAAAGCTCATAAAACATACAAACATAATATATCTACTTTTATATGAACTTTAGTTTATTTTGTAGTTTATTTTGTAGGAAAAGAGTAGTTTTAAATTATGCAACTAGAAAAAACGACCAAAAACTATTGTGCATCACGTACATAACCTCAAAATAAACAAAATACCCATTATTTGAGTACATAACCTCAAATATCTCAAAATGCTAACGTGATGGCCCAATTCTGACATCGGATTCGGATTCTACGCAGCAAATTACATCGGAAATGAAACCCAGCTGCCCAATAACAGAATCTTGTAGATCTGTGTTATACCGATTCAAACCTGCGATATGACAAATGAACAACGGCAACGACACCGGGATTGCAGCGGCGTAGCATCCGTTCTTTACTCAAGTGTGCAAACTGCAATTGTGAGGTTTTTTCAAAAGATATATCTTTAACAATAATTATTGTTTTCCAATGGAACTTCTAACTAGCACTTGTTGGAACTGTAACATTTTCAAATTTTGTATTTACAAATAAAACACTTGAATTGTCCCAAAACTGAACTTATTTATAAAACTTTTAACAACTTAATTTCGCCACGCGAATAATAATAAGGCGAAACGCGTTGCGAAATTAAGTTGTTAAAAGTTTAATAAATAAGTTCAGTTCTGGGACAATTCAAGTGTTTTATTTGTAAATACAAAATTTGAGAATATTTAATGTTTTTATAACTTATTCTTACCCAAACTATCGCCCCTACGGTCATATGTTGCTAATCACGCTTGAGGCACTATGAACATTTAAGCTTTACCTAGAGTTTTATAGCATTGGTCGAGGCTTCAGCCAAATTTTGGAACCATCGTAGGTTCCCTCATGATTAGCAGATTTCAAAATATGGAAACAATTCAAATGGCTATTACATTTTGTGATATTATTTTTTGTTCATTCCAAAAAGTTAATATGTGTACATAACCTCTCTCATCTGTAGTAAACCATTGCACCTCATTCCAAATTCACTTTCATGAATCTCTTCAGTAATGTATTCGAAATAGAAAAAAGCGAAAAACATAAAATCCTAAACAGAAGCCAAGCCTCGTCACTATACTTTAATACAAAGAGGTTTACGTCGTTTGCCACTCGTAAAACATTTCCCAAAGGATAAAATCACCTGAGTCGTCATCAATCCTTGTAAAGCACTGAAATCGGCTTAAATAAAACATAAAATAAGAAAAACACTCAAATACGGCTTCCTTTACAAATCCGCAGAGAAATCTTTTATTACACAGCATTTGTGGTAAATGTCATTGACAAAACTGAATTCTCCTAGGACACTAATTTTAAGGAAGCGGGGAAGACTAAAAAATGCCTATTCCGGCAGGTTTGAGTGTATCCTTGAGCCATTATATCATTTTTGAATGTAGAATGTTGACCTGAGAAGACAGTGAATAAATCATGACGCAATACAAGAAATTTCTATCGCCCTGCGAATTTGCAAAAATTAGAACTCAAACGCGCATAAAGTGATGGTCTGGATGTTGCTACATCATTGCTGTACAAAGGCCTTACTGCTCGAATGAAATCATAAATATTTGTCATGTTTATGCACAGAACTTATGTTTTCATGCTTCAAATTTCTTTTCATAATATACCATGTACGTACCGACGATTGCCCATGCTCCCACTTGAAAGCTAATGACCCCGCTTACTCCGATTATTTTCTTTTCGGACAATTATATAAAATGCGACGTTGATTGTGCTTCTGTTGAAGGAAATCGCTTTTGATATAAAGAAAAGCTTTTTTTTCTCTTGGAAGGTAGAAAAAATACTGACGTTTATAGCTAAAGATTTTAAATACAAAATCAATATGAGTCTGCTTTTATTTGCGTTAGTTATAATATGTAACAGCTTTCAAAATCTTCCATCAGCGGAATTTTTTCAATTGGAGGCGAAGTTGGATCAAATGGTTGAGCAGGACGACTAGCACGCCATGGTCCTCGGGCTAGAGACCAGGTCTCCCCGTGGGTTTTTAAAATAGAATTTTCAAAATCCAATCCGTCTCTGGCTGTTGTCTAGCTCGCAGCAATGCAAAAACAAGACATTCAAGTTTCCACACCCCCTTACCATAATTCCCTTCCGGATTCCGTTCCGGCCAAAGCCATGCTAAAGCATCAAAGGGTTGTCCCCTAGGCTTAAGCCCAATTGTAAAAAGAAAATCCTCTTATTAACCGACTTCCCAAAAACCAAGAGGTTCTAAGTTCGACGTGTATTTTATTCCTTTTTTATGTCTGACCGGGCATAACTTTGCAACGCGTTGCCCGATTTGATGATTCTTTATTTGTTGGGTAGAGTATGTTTACCGATTGGAACCCTTTCAAAAAAATTTTTGGGGGGTTGCGGTGGTGGTGAACCGAACTTAGTAACGCGTGAACCGATTTGGATGGTTTTTTGTTGTTGTACAGAGTATGATCCGCCATTAATAGGAGAAAAAAATTTGGCCTAGGGTGGGGGAGGGGAAAGGGGTAGTCTAACTTCGTAACGCGTGGACCGAATTGGATAATTCTTTTTCTGTTGGGTAGAGTATGTTCCCTGGTTGATACCACGAGAAAAAAAATGTTGGTGGGGTGGGGGTGGAACCTAACTTTGTTACCCGTGGACCGATTTGGATGGTTCTCTTGCTGTTGTATAGAGTGCGATCCCCCATTGCTAATAGGAGAATAATTTGGCCCCCTGGTGGGGGGTGGAGCGCGTGGACCGATTTCGATGATTCTTTTTCTGTTCGGTAGAGTATATTCCTTGATTGATACCACGAGAAAAACCAATTTAATGGGATGGAGGTGGGGGAAGGGGGTTGAACCTAACTTTTTAACGCATGGACCGATTTGGATGGTTCTTTTTTCATTGCATATAGTAGAAGACAATAAAATATGAAAAATAAAATAGTTTTTAATAAAAAAGTTCAACCGACATCACTAAAGTCGGTGCAAATTAAACAAATAAAACTACAGTTAAACCACAATTAAAGGTAATAATACTACCTGAACGTTTCAGGTCACGGGATCATAAGAAATGACGATTAAGTACTTTTGTTGTAGTTGTTTGGTTTGTTTGATTTACACCGCCTTGAAAATGTTGTAATAGATATAAAATTAAAAATTATTTTATGCTTTTTAGCGCATTTTGTGAAGTCGGTTAAACTTTTTTTTAAAAGCTATTTTTAAAGTTTTATTTGCATGTTCCGTATTAAATTTGGAAAAACGCTCTGTCCTCGATATCAGAACCAAACAGTACAACTACAGGTTAAAAATTCGGCATAGTTAAAGCTTGTTATGACCCAATGGATTGATATGGATAAATCATTCTGATAAATATGGGTGGAAATAGGGGGTCGAACAGCTTAAACCTAATTAAATTCATACAAAGACTTGTGAACTACTGCAAATAAAAATACAAGTGTCAACCCACAGATAATATTTTATCTACTTCCAAATTTGACAAAATTTTCTTTTCCAGAAACTTTAGTCGAAACTCTTTTAATTCCAAACACCTTGTAATAAAGTGCTAAGTATTCTCTCCTCTCCTAAGTCGACGGTGGGGTAAAGATAAGGTGTCGGCCTACCAGTTCGGAGGTTCCAGGTTCGAATCCCACCGGCGGCAAAACCGGCGGCGGTTTTCTGCTTACAACAGGTTACGATAAAAAAGCAATGGGGGTTGCAGAGAAAATGCGAGCTGTTAGGAAAATGCGAGTGGTTGGAATCATTACCTCTAATTGGGTGAAGTTGTTCTCCCGCCTCACGAACCACAAGGGCTCTTGATATTAAATTAATTTTACAGACATTGTTTCTACCGCAGAAATCACTAACATAACTTTGCCCATATAATTTCCTGAACACATCATGTCTACACCTTCTTGCTGTCCTTACTTTGCCGATTGTGGATTGCCCTTTGCACGAGCACGATCTGCTCGGTTGAAAGTGTCAGGAAATTTATTCGGAAGGATATCCATTCGCTCTTCTACCACCTGGCTCTTGCTTATGCTCCGTCTTATCGTTCCGCGTCCTCCTCTTATTAAACTTGATCGCACTAGCGAGTATTCCTCTGGACGATTTCTTTTGGAATTGGTCGGTCCTCCTTAGGTGTCAGCACTAATTTTCTAGCTGCCTTTGGGTCATGTACCTGTTCCGGAAGCCGCTTTTAAAATTTTTTCAGCATCACTGAGTTTCTTACTCTTTGGGTTGTTAATGTCCATGACTTCCTCGTGACACTTACCTGAGTCCTTAGCATCCTCATCGGGCTTGTCTACCGTTTCCATAACAGTCTCATCCGACAAAAGTGCAGATCAGTCAGCTCGGCAGGACTTCTATTGCTGTCCTGATCCATAAGCAGGTCTTCTGCCATTATTGTTATCGCTTGTCTCCATCTTTTAAACTCCACGAGTAGGGGAGTTATTGATCTACTGCGACAGAGATCCCCAATATCACATTAAGTTAAAACCAATGGTTGCCTTATATGCAGAGTTCGTATACTAATGACCAAGCTCCCCCTTTGCCACGCATTTCTTGACGTATGCTGTTCTACCTTTGATTGTTGTATTTGTTTTTAAAAGAATATCCTTCTATCCGCCCGACTACACTTATCCAGTACTCCTGAATGTTTCTGTTTCCAGCCACCACCACGTTAGGTTGTATTCGTACTGCCATCAGAGTACACAGTTAGGACACGTTAACCAATTCGTTACATGTTGCTCCCCCTAGGTGCATTACATTTTGGACAGGATTGAAATAGCTGTCTCGAGCATTCGGCCTTCAAACTTACTCAAGCGTGTGATCGTTAATTTATAAATATAAAACGCATTACATTAAGATTCGTCATTTATTATCAAAACATGATAGGTTATTTCTTGCGCACGTTTTAGAATAGGTGCAGTTTTGCTCTTTAAATGCCTTATATTTTATTTTACACTTCTAGCAATCAAGGAACAAAATTCTAGTCTTTTTGGTAAGTACGAATTCAAGCTGTCTACTGCTTGCATAACGTTAGATTAAAGCATTTGAATATTTCTTCATGTAACATTTATCGTTAAATAAAATTCGTTAAGCAAATAATAAAAAATTTTGAGGTTTTTAAAGATTACGTGAAATCTACCTATGATTTGTACGATCTTAAAAAATAAACTCGTATGGATCCCAATAAAGGCTAATTTTTTTTTAGTGTTGGTCAACATATTTACACTTACATTAAGATTACTACTATGATGTCCTTCCTAGGAAGTTCTATGAAAATAAAAAAGCACGTTTGGTTTTTCTTAAGAGGTCAGCTATCTCTCTGCAACCCCATGACCTTTTTGTCGTAATCTGTTTTCAGCAGAAAACCACCATTGGACCCGCTGATGGGATGGGATTCGGACCTGGGATCACCGGATTGGACGACACTTTAACACTGGATGACTTGTTTTGTCGTTTTTTAAGGGAGGTGAAATGAACACTGGGCATTTGTTCCCTAAAGCGTCCGACTCATGTGGAGCAGTTTATCGACTAAAACACCTCCGATACTCTCCCGATATTAACCTGGAACCGTTTTGCATATTACTTCAAGCTAGGTCCCTTTATTTCTGACCCCGTATCCTTCTGGCGAAGTACGTCTTCCACAAAATAAGCTGTCCTGTCCTCGGTTTCTTTTCTCGCGATCATTTCTTGCACTATAGTGTCCGCAGAGACTGTCCCTCCTAGGTGAACTCTCAGCGCTCCTTCATTGGGAGCCCATCTCTGGCATTCAAAGAAAATGTGTTCTGCGGTGTCGGTTTGGTCTAGGTAGTAGAGGAATGCCGACTACTCTGTTTTCCTCAGTTGGCAAAGGTAGAAGAGGAAGTACTCATTGCCACTCAGGAACTGGGTTTAGAGTTTGGATTTCTCACGCTCGTCATCAGCCTGCTCAGCGATATGACCACCCTTACTACTTTGTTTGCGTTTCACTCAACTTGGTGTCAATCGTTACACTGATGTGTTTGTTTGTATGACGTCCTAGCCGTCTCGCACTGGAATGATGGTCGGTATTCTTGTTTTTGTTAGGACAAGAACCTCCATTTTGCTGAAAGCCAGCGACGGTCCGTGCTTCGTCATCCAGCTGTTTACGGCTTGTATTATCTGGTTGGGCTTAAGTTGTGTCAAATGCAAGTCGTGCACGCCAACATCATCCACATGTCCGACCAGGCTCGTTATTCGGGCAATTCTGTTGGTAGTAGACTGTCGTAAGTGGCGTCCAAAGATTTGGCTCTCGGTAGTTGGAACGGAACCTCTACCGCTTCCAGCATATCAACCCATTCCGCGAAGTTGAAAGCGGCTTTGATGTCGAGTATTTCCTAGGGCACCACTCTATGCGAGCAGCTGTTATGGTCTTCGGCTTTCCTAACTACTTCGGTAACTTGTAAAATTGCATCCACCGTGGATAACCCCGCCCTAAATCAATACTATCTAGGCGTTTAGGATCGCTGACGTTAGTCTCGACCTGATCAGCTTCTCGAAGATCTTTCCAACAGTGTTCTGCATGCACAAGGGATGGTAGACAGATGGCTGTCCGCGGTCTCCCTTACCCTAGCTTATCAAAACCTAACGCAACACTTTCCAGCGTGAGCTGAAGACCTCCGATTCCAAGCGTTGTGCATACGCAGAGCAGCGCCTGGCTTTGTAAGTACACCGTTGTTATGACTTCGCTAGCAAAACCGTGTGGGCCTGGTGCCTTTTTGTTTTTCATACTGAGCACAACTTTCTAACTCCTCTGTTGTAAAAGTAGAAAATCTCCGACTGGTCCAGATCAGAGTCGCCTGGTGTGGCGGAAAGAGTGCGTCCACGATTTTCTCCATGGTGGTGGCCCTCATCAGACACGTAGGCTCCTAATTTCTGGGGCACCGGCCTGTAATCGTGGCCACTATGAATCCCTTCTATGAATCTTCTATTAAGCCTCGCCACCATCGTATTTTGCTTAGGTTTATTGCCCGCCAAACTTTCTTTTTCATGGATTTGTTACGTGGGCTCGTCTCTAGCCCTTTCTTCAACGCGCCGAAATAGCATATTCTGCGTAGACTCACGATCTCCGGAGTTCAGCAATACACGTGGCGTGATTTTCTCTTAGGGATAGAGGCATCGCATGCTTTCACAATGTAGTACATCGTTAAGACTAAGAGGTCGAGGGAGTTGAAATATAAACACCTTATTGTCCTGTTTCAATACACTTTTTATTTTTCACACAACGCGTTTCGAACACTATGTGTTCATTATCAAAGTGACATCCAGTGAAGTTGATGTCAGCACTTGATCATGAACACATAGTGTTTGAAACGCGTTGTGTGAAAAATAAAAACTGTATTGAAACAGGACAATAAAGTGATTATATTTCACCTCCCTAGAACTTTTTAAATCTGTCCTCTTGGAAACCTCGCGTTATTCAAGAGACTCCGAGGTCTTCGGTCGTCCGCTTGAGTTCGCTCCTATAATCTCATCGCCCCTGGTCAGCTCTCTCGTAAATCCCTCCGTGTCCATGGAGAATATGCCTACACATTTCCTAGGTGACTGTAAAAAGCTCTAACCAAGAAGACCTTGAAAAATAAGCATTGGTGCAAGTAAAATTTGCCATCAGTCCACAGTCCACAGTTTAAAAACTTTAAATGAACTGACGATGAAGCCGCTGTGGTCTTCGAAGAAAGAGCTTTCAAATGTTTTAGGTGTTTTGGAATGTATGTACTCCTGTACGGATTAAGAAACCACAAGAAAGTAGAAACGAATATTTCAATCCCCCATCTACAAATGTTCAGGCAACATGTAACACTCTGGAATAGTTTAGGTATAAATGTATCAAGAACGGGTTCTGTACATGAATTATTTAGAGAAACTCAATTATTTATCGTCTTTAAATTGCAAACAACTTCAATGCGGCACCGCTTGGAGATTAATGATATGGCTTTATACCATAGTTGTTGACTCCTTAAGAGAGCCATCAGACGTTATATAAAATCGTTACAACATGTTGGTTATCAAGGATCGGATTACAATAGGATGATGTTTTGGTCAACTTAAACGACGATTACCAATGTAACATGTTGGTTATCAAGGATCGGATTACAATAGGATGATGTTTTGGTCAACTTAAACGACGATTACCAATGTTTCAATATACTATTAATTTAAAAACTGATAAAGTTGCACAGTTCATTGATGCGTGCATACTTTGAAGCTAATTTTGAAAGAAGCAGAGCAATCCAATCAGGAATATATAAACGATATATTTAAGAATAAGTCGTCGGAGTAAGTTATAACGTGTCAGCCTACCACTCCGGAGGACCCAGATTCGAACCCCAACGACGGCGACCAGTGGTTGTTTTGTACTGAAAACAGATTATGATAAAAAGTCCATGAGAGTTGCAGAGAAAATGACAGTGGTATGGAATCCACTAAATTGTAGTTCCACTTGCAACCGTTGTCTCGAATCCAGTGAAGTTCTTCTCCCGCCCGATGCCCACAAGGGACTCTGCAAAATAGAGAGAGAGAGAGAGAGAGAGAGAGAGAGAGAGAGAGAGAGCGGAAAGTAGGCAACAACGTCAAAAATCAAATTGCACAAGATTTATATCAAATTTTAATTTAAACTATATTTTTTATTAAATTAAAATATATGTTCAGGGGCGGATCCAAGATTTTTTTCTGGGAGGGGCACAATGGCCAGACGGGCAAGGACTGTCCTCATAAGATTACACTATATCTTTGGGATTAATTGCAAAATAATGACATACAACAGTAACTATAAGAAATATACTTTTAATACAGGTTTAATAATGAAAATAATTAAAAATTACATGTTTAATAATGATAGTTTTCTTTTATGTTTTCTGCTGAAGATATCAAGTACTTCTGTAGCGTTCACGTCTTGATGGATATGCATTAGAGCCAGTCCATTCAAACGGTCTTCTGTCATCCTGCTGCGACAATATGTTTTTAGTCGGCGTAAGGTGGAGAAAGATCGCTCTCCTCTACACTTTACGATTGAGCCGCATCCCTTTCCAACCCTACACCGATAGAAGATAATGCAAGGCGTCACCTTACCTTTACTTATTTTTTACATTCCATATTCCGGGATAATCCAGAAATATTTTTTTCATATAACTAATAGTTCAGGCGCTAGGACGAGTTTAAAGAAAAATCACCTCCCGGCTGCTATAAGAAGCAATGTAAATTTGTCGGAAATTCAGACTACTTGGGCCCTAATGTGTGTGCGCAAAAATTTCTTACTTCATGGCCTGTAGCTTATGGAGGTTTTGCCACTCGCAATAATTTGCGCCTACGTATGTATACGCAAAACGAAACAAACCTTATTATAGCGCGACCTAATTAATCTCCTTGTGTTTTTTGAATGGTCGGTTGTGACCGTCTGGAGGAGGGGGGCACGTGCACTGTACTCCCCCCCCCTCCTCCCTAAATCCTCCCTTGTATATGTTCATATATTACAAATATTCATGAATATTTTTAATGGATTTTCCACTTACAAATCAGTTTTATTGTTGAAGTATTAAAAACACGGTCAAAGGACGTACTGATATTCCTCTGCGTAAAGACAATAAGTTATAAAACTTTTTCTTTACATTCTATACAGATTTTTCCTGTGCCTGAACTGCTTTTATTTGCACAGCCTCTATCGAATTTCGATACCGTACGCTTTTTGTTAGTTTTCTTAATTATTTGGTACTATAGAAACAGTATTCTCACTGCAATTTCGCTCACTTGGACTAATTTTCATTAACTACTGTTTCGCACGTGACTTTGAAAATATTACCCCGATTTTATCTGGTTGAGTCTCTGATTAAAATTTCTCTCTCTTTTTCTAGTTCCCGTAACCCCTTGTGGAGCATGGGGCGGGTCACCCGATTCAAGAGAACGAATGCAAGTGGATCTACGACTTAAAGAGAATTCCGAACCATCGGCATTTTTCTCTACAACTCCCAATAGACTTTTTATCATAATCTGTTGAAAAACAAATATGGCTTTCCGCCGGCGGGATTCAAACCTGGGACCTTTGTTTTGGAAGGCTGACACGTCTTCACTTTTTTTTAGCGGGCAAGGTGAAAATCTTCAAAAATACACCGGACAACCCGTGCCTTTCGGAAGTGTCCGATTCTTACTCACCAAGAACACCTCCCTACGGATTAAACGAAACAGACCACATAAAAGCGGGTCCCTTTACGTCCCCTCCCAGTCTCCCATAGTGGGGGCAACTGAGTAACCAGATATACTACTGTCGCCACTAACCTCGGTTTCCTGGGTCACTGCTAGAATCCTAGCCTATCTGCAGGAGTCCATGTTGTCCCACCTTCTCTAGTGTTTCTTCTTGGTCCATGCGTTAATTACAACCTTCACCCCTTCTCTGTCCACAGCTTTGAAGGGTTTCAGACCAGAAAGCTTTAGTCCAGAGCCAGGACCAGTAACCTCCTCAGGATTAACCGCAACTAACAATTCGGAAGGTAGGTCGGCATCTTTTACTGGTGCGTGTACCGCGCAGATAGCCAACTCGTTAGAGTCTACCATCTCTGCCACCGCCGCACCTGAGAAAGTGCTAGTTATTATTTTGCTAATGGCACCTTCTTCCAGGTCTGCTACAGCACTTTCACCCGGCGCAAGCCAGCCTCCATAGCCGTCGCAGAACCTTCAAAAGGTAATTTTCCCAAAGCTGCTTTTGTTGTATTGTGGGTGTCGTGGGTATAGCCAACCCGTTAGGTTCTACCATACCCTCCACCTCCACTCCTACAGAAGTGCGTGAGGAGACGCGATTCGCGACCCAATTACCACTGGGTGCTGCAGATAGGGAACACCACTGCAGACTCTCTTGTCATGGGCTTGGAGTTAGGAGGATTTTGCAAGAAGTTATCCCCTCTCGCATTAATTACTTGGATACGTTCTAGGATGCAATGCCCGTTTGCTACCGCTTGGAGGTGTAACTAACACTTGAGAATGTCCAGATGAGGATCGCCCTATCCTAGAAGGCTTCAACTCTTCTGTCCATCCTCCAGCAACCCACGTTATCACTGACTCCACCGACGACTTTATTGAAAAATTAAGTCTTGTTAATTTGATTCTGTGTGATTATCGAGAAAAAATACTACACCTAATATCAAATACTTGCTGAGAGTAGTTAATCCTATCTGAAACTTACTAATACAGAATAATATGTATAATGTTATATTTATACCTTTTTTTATGTGAAAGTCGATAATTTTCAATTCAAGTTTAATAAAATTTAAATCTAAGACCTAATCTAAGATCATTTCAAACTGCTTTTGTTTCAAACTCACGGACTTTTTCAAACCAAACACAACCAATTTTGACTCAAAATCACCCGAACAAGGAATCCACTGTGAAATTCCAATTTTCTTTTAAGTACATAACAACAATAGTCAGAGTTAAAACAACACTTATACTAATAACAAGAATTGAAATTTCACATTGGATTATTATATTGTATCCTAAATTAAATTAAATTAACAGCAAAGCAAAAGACAAAAATATGCAAGGTGAATCGAATAATTTTCCGCTGAACCCCATTAAAATGGGAGAGGCATATTCCAAAATAGGTCTGACGAAAGTACAGTAGAGAAGCTTAGTGATGTGGGGGTCATCAAACTTTTTCGACCAACGCTTAACGAAACCCAAGGTCGCGGTGGCCAGGCCCGTGCGGGGGGGGGGGGGGGGGTGGCAACCCTCCCCTCCCTCCCAGGAAGGTTTTTTAAAATTTTCTGAACTTCTTGATTAGGAATTTTTTTTACTGAAATACTAAAAAAAATAACCTAAAATGTATATGACCATATTTTTTGAATTGCGTAATATATCATATTTTATGTACATCCGTTTGTTGATAGTTTTCTTTGCACAGCTCCTTTATTTTTTTTAATGAAATTAGATATCCCCCCCCCCCCCCCCCCCCTCATCAACGAAAGAAAGGAGTTCAACCAGACACTTAGATCCCTGGTTTTCTCGAACAAGGTTAGGCGGCAGCCTTCAGACTTCACTGCGTTTCGTTATCCAAATCGAAAAAAGGACATTGTTGTAGTTGTAGATGATTAAGAGCAGTGGTACGTGATGTCTGTCCTGTGAAACCCCAGAAGTATTAAATATTTGCTCATACAAAGCTCCACGAAACGAGAATCGCTGAGTACGATCAGACAGATACGAACACAACCGATCAACTGTTACTCGCTTTTACTACCTATACCAATTGATATTCGTTAATCTTTCGTTAAGTATTACTTAGTATTAACGTTATGCAGCATTCACTCAGATGTTTATTTATCCGACCCCAATTTCATCCCACCGAAATAACATAAAAGGCTTTAGAATTTGATTGATTAATTTTTGGGCTTAAGTTTGTATAAATCAAATGGGGCTTTTGTTTAGGAAAACATTCAATAAGATTGACATCATACAAAACCTTCTTACATATGTTTCATTTCCTAAAAGAAGTTGTCAATAACATGAAAATGTGGTTCTCAGATTTTGGACATTAACCTAATTACGCCAGAAATAATCCTCTCTAAAACGGATGATGAATTTATTCAATTGATTAGGGTCACTTTTATCATTTACGAAAGATGCATAAAAGTCCCCCTTGTGTATGCTAAATTACTGGAGCTTAAATTTCTGACTAAAATTACCTTTTACCACATCAAATTGTGCAAAATTGAGTAATTTTCTAAAACCCTAATACTAGGTGGGGTTTCCTATACAGGAGAATAAGCTTTCGTTTCTTATTTAAAAAATATAATTGATGGCATTCCCATTAGCCCTTGTCTGAGTTATTTTTCCTTAATCCCATTATTGCATATTTGTAATAGCAAAAAAACTTTCTTTCAATTTATCATTTTCGTATTAAAGCAGTTGAAGTTTTACTAAACGAAATTGCCCAGTAATCGCAAATAAAAACCATCGAATAAATTCAGTTCTGAGAAAAATTGACTAAACTAATCGGTTTATGGAAAAGAGTATGAAACGTAAAACTGTAGGGAGTGTATGGGAAACAAAAAGTGTCCTCAAGGTCCGTGTCATCATCCATAACCCTCTTTTCCAGGGCAACATATTTATGTTCCACTTCAGAGCGTTTTGCAAATTCATCCCCACGTTAAGGAACATATGTAGTGATGGCTTATGGTTCTTATCTGAGCGGCTTTCAATCTAAACGGTGCTGTTAAGGAACAAACCGGTCTATCTTTGCCATATGTAATTCCTTATTCAAAGTTTTTGATCGTCATTCTGATGTACTCAAAAATGTTGTCCTTTTCATTAAGCGTCTACTTGGTACCTGTCAGTCAGTCAGGGATTTTTATTGTACCTATCCTGTTACATACTTACCCCCACCAACTTTAACATCTTCAAAAACATTTTACCCATTATTGACAATAAATGCTCAGTTGCTGGGTTCGTCTTTGCTTGACAGAATACGAGGGCTCACCAAGTCATTTATGAATTTAAGAGTTCCCTTCCCAACGCTGTCATTTATTTTATTTACTGTACGTAACAGGAACATACATACTCGTATGGCGGAGTTAAGCTGAACTGACAGGGGAGAAATGTAAGACATTGTCGATATTTCAATTATTGGAAAGGTTTTCCAACGACTTAGAACTTAGAACGAGGCGGAAGTAATAGGTCTTACGTGTTAGCCGCAACGATGTCCTTCAGACTATGCAACCTATACATATATATAAAATCTTGCCCTTAAAGACAAGCTGCCAATATTAATATTATTTCTTTTTCCTAGCTGAGGAAGAGGTCAATGGAGAAGCTTCCACCTGCGGGAAGATCCTCATTTTTCTTTCATGGGTTCTGGTTGTCGTGACGATGCCCTTCAGCTTGCTTATTTGTTTCAAAGTGAGATACTAATCTGAAAATCCAAGACATTTTGTTACTTTTAAATCCATTTGCAGGTCGTACAGGAATACGAACGTGCCGTTATATTTCGTCTTGGGCGTCTAATGCAAGGAGGGGCAAAAGGTCCAGGTAAGTACAAATTCGTTATTATCCAGTTTATTTTTCATACTCTTACGTCCCCTTTTATTTTCTTCAGGAATTTTCTTTATTTTACCCTGCATAGACGCATATGCTCGGGTGGACCTTCGTACACGAACGTACGACGTACCACCCCAGGAAGTATATATTTGATACGTAAAAATTTTTTTTAGGCAGCTTTTTGTAACTTTCCTCTAGGTGCTAACAAAAGATAGCGTTACTGTGTCTGTAGATGCCGTCGTCTATTATCGTGTATCTAATGCTACCATTTCAATAGCAAATGTAGAAAATGCTCATCACTCAACCCGGCTTCTGGCACAAACTACCCTGAGAAACACCATGGGAACTAGACATTTGCATGAAATTTTGAGCGAGAGAATGACTATTTCTGGAACCATGCAGGTACGATATTATCTACTTTCGTATTCTACGTAACTTGCGCTTTTTTCCAGGTGCAATTAGATGAGGCAACCGAGGCTTGGGGTATTAAGGTCGAAAGAGTTGAAATGTAAGTACTTTAACGAACTCCTATTGTGTCTGATATTTGCTGAGTAATTAGACATCAGATTATATTGTCAAGGATCAATCCTGCATATTAATCGATAACTATGGGAAAGTTCGTGAAACCTATTTTAATAGGATGGCGTGAATAGGGTTATTTTGATGAATGACAGAACTATTTTTAAAATGATAAGGTGTCAGGAATTTTGTATTTTTTGAAGTGGTAGAGAAATAGGTCTTTCACAGCCTTTTATCATAAAATTTCCTAAATGCGGCAAAAATCATTCTTATCCTATCGTTTGAACTTAAGTACGTTTAGAAGGGCACCCTATCGAGGGTACTGATGTTAAACATGAACATGCATTTCTCACAAAGAAAGACGCGCACACATAATAATAATAATAATAAATTTAGATTGAAATATTTCACAATGAAATTCACCAATTTGCGACTACGACCATTTGACTATAGGTAACCTGACGGGTTGAGAGTAAAAGTGACCTATTTATAAGGTTCGAGGAAAAGTGGCTTAGAAAATGTTCCGTGCAAAAACGAATCGCGTGAGATTCCGGGCAAAAACGAATCGTAGAAAATTTCCGGGCAAAAACGACTACTTAACTGCATTAACTTTGCATTACTTTTTGTAGTTAAATCGTTTTTGCCCGGAAATTTTCTACGATTTGTTTTTGCCCGGAATCTCACGCGATTCGTTTTTGCGCGGAACATTTTCTAAGCCATTTTTGCCCGAACCTTATAAATAGGTCACTTTTACTCTCAGCCCGTCACCTATACTTCTGTTCCCTTCGCTGTACGATGTCCTTAACACCGTGTATGCATCTCCATTAAACAGCCAGGTTATTGCTTTTGATTTTTATGGGCGATTTACCTCCTGCAGTGATGACCTTCCTTGAGCCATGTTGTTGTTCCTTGAGACGAGTTGTAGCTTTTCGGCGACCTTTACCTGCCTGGAGTAGGCTGGGAGTTCTCCCACGTGGAGGACGGCATGGGTCCTTATTTTCTGTCTATCAATCAATTTACTTTCCCTTTTTATAAATAGCCTCGCTTCCTCAGGTTTGACGCAGCCCTGCGGCATATCTAATGATAATTGAAGATCTGACCTCGTCTTTTCTACTGATCCTGCTGGTCGTTATCTTTTTCCGGGAAGGCATCTTGTATGTATATCTGATGAAGTTTGTTATAAATTTAATAAGGCTGACTTCTCCTTGATAAATAATTGTTTCTCAACGTGTGATTGCAGTAGCATCCGCAACGAACATAACATTAATGAGGTCGTGAGATCTTTCTATAATTTATTGACTATCTGTTGTAATTACTGTCCCCATATACAACTAATAAGCTAACCAGCCTTGATTTGATTGCTCCTTAAAACGTCCAAGGAATGTTAAAAATAAGGCTTGGAAAAGGTTTTGCTCCTTCTGAAACCAAGCTGACTACTTAACTTATGCTAACTTACGTCAGTCAGTCAGTTTATATCTCAGTATCTTCTTATAATAATTACACGAACGGAATGAAAGCGTCCCCTCGCTTCGAAGAATTTTGGGAGTTCATTAAATTGAAGCGCAATTCTGATGAACATCCATTTTCTTGGTCTTTTGGCGACAATGAAATTAGCCTTTGACGATAGCAAATCTCTTTTTTTCGATTCTTTTAAGACTGCGTTTTTGGACGACATCATATTAGCTTTAAGCATTTTAACCATTTAACAAGGCTTTCATCAACTTCTCTTGAATCCAAAGACATTTTACTTAACGAAGCTATGATTTTAAAGCAAATTTATACAATGGGTGATAGCTTTTTAATTAGTCCTGACGGTATTCTATTTCTTCTCTTGCTCCTGGCGTGTGCTAATAATTTAATATGTTAACTCATTGCGATGCCTCCCCTAAAGCTTGGACAGTCTTTTTAATTAATTCACAAGAAGGTGATGAATGGTGAAATCTCGAACTACAGACTTATTGCTAATCTTTGCTGTATCTCCAAAATTGTTGTTTAATGTTTTCTACTTTCTATCTGAAAGCTTTTCTTGCAGCTCTTCTAACATGGCTTCATAAGAGGTTAATCAACCACCGCCAATTTATTTGAATTTTCCGATTCGATTACCATCTGCTATCGAAGATGGTAAGCAAGTTGACTGTATTTTAATTTACTTCAGCAAAGCGTTCGTTCAAACTTCTTGATTAGGTTAAATTTGACTGAAATACTAAAAAACAACCTAAAATGTATATGACCATATTTTTTAATTGCATAATATATCATATTTTATGTACATCCATTTGTTAATAATTTTCTTTGTATATTATAATTTCTTTTTATTGAGATTAGATAACCAGGATTTGCTTGGGGGGGGGCAAGCAAATCCTGCGCACGGCCCTGACGACCGGGTATAATTTTATAACGCGTGGAGCGATTTTGATGATTTCTTTTGTTGGGTAGAGTATATTTCCCGACTGGTTCCAGTTTAAAAAAGTTGTAAGTGGAGTGGGTGTGGGGGGGGGGGGGGAGGGTGGTTACTTTGTAAGGCGTAAACCGCTCACTCAAGAAGCCTTATGCCCTCACCGTCTCCGGGTAGATCCAGGGAGCTCCTCAAGCTGAGCAGGTCGGCTGTTAGAACTCTGGCAGGCCTACTTACCGGCCACTGTCAGCTAAGAAAGCACCTGGTGAGGATAGGCAGAGCCATCGACCCCACCTGCAGACTCTGTCTGGAGGAGGATGAGACCCCATTACATGTGCTATGTGAATGCTCTGCAGTAGCCAGGAGCAGATTTAGCTTATTCGGGAAACCAACCCTGGTACCGAGCGGGCTGAATGACTGCCAACTGCGGGAGCTGTTGAACTTCTTCGGAGGGACCGGCTTACTATAAGGAGTTGAGAGGGTTAGCACAATAGGCCCCAGTGGCCGCGGCGCTTGAGAACCTCACACCTCCAATCTAATCAAATCAAATCAAATCAAACCGATTTAAATGATTCTTTCTTTGTTGCGTTGAGTATGTTCTCCGATTCGTATCATGTCAACCTATGTTGGGGGAGGGGGTGAGTATCATTACCCATTGCTAATCGAGTATCATCTCCCATTGCTAATAATGAAAAAAAATTGGACCCAGGCAGGGAGGTGGGTAGTCTAACTTTGTAACGCGTGGACCGATTTTCTCTTTGTTGGGTAAAGTTTGTTCCCCGGATGTGGGTAAGAGATGAAACCTAATTCCTTTTTGGATATATAGAGTACGATAATAATTGATAATAATGAAAATTTTGTCTTAGGGTGCGGTGGTGTGGGAGGGGTACCGATTTTGATGATTCTGCTTTTGATGTGTAGAATATGTTGCTCCACTGATGCGACAATAAAAGTTTATGATGTGGGGTGGTGTGCGGAGGGGGTGTTACCCAATTTCAGAATTCACACACCTATTCGGAAGATTATTTTTTATTGTGCACAGTATGATCCCGTATTGTCCTGTTTTTGACCTGACTCTTACTAAAGATTTGCTGAAACAATCTGTTTTTTTTTATACGATGTGTCCAAATCCTAGGTGACAACCCTTTGATGCGTTAGCATGGCCGTATGCCGGAAGGGAATTTAGGGTAAAGGAATTGAGGAAACCTGAGTCTTGTTTTTGCCATGCTACGGGCTAGATAACAGCCCAGAGACGGAGTGGATTATTTTAATTTCTTAATAAAAGCTCACGATCATCTGGTCTCGAACCCGGGACCCATGGCATGTTGGTCTTGCCGCTCAACCCATTGATCCAACTCCGTCTCCTGTTGTCTGAGCACCCCTGATTGTTGTGTGTGGGAGTGTTTTAGTTTTTGTTTACTAATATTTTTCGTGTGGGAGCCTCATTCGCCTCAATATATTGTTATATTCTGGCGAATAGGTCAATTGATTCTAGGCCTCTGCCTGAGAAGTACGCCTTCTGAGCTAGAAGAATTAATTCTAATTAATTAAATTGCTACTCTATGGAAAAATGTTGACCTAGGTTTCGGGGGGGTCACCTAACTTTGGAACGCGTATTGACTGATTTAGATGATTCCGAATGCATAGAGTAGCTATTTGTATTCTGACAAAAATTGTAAAATTGTGGCTTATGGTGTGAGTTGGAGGATGGGCGACGCCTATCTTCATAAGGCATTGTACTGAATACGTTTCCTGATTGATAAATGATAACAATTTTGTACCTAGAGTGACTATGATGATCCTGTGACTACGATAATAATTATGTTATTGCTTGTATTAAGCTTAAATAAAAAAATAATTCTCTCTTGCTGTATAGAGTACCTACGATAGAAATAATTAAACAAACAAAACAACTACCCAACCACAATTGAAGATAATACATAAAACTACCTGTGTCAGCTCACGCAATCATAAGGAAGGACGATTAGATACTTTTATTTTAGTTGTTTGGTCTCTTTAATTTGCACCGACTTCAAAATGTCGTAATAGATGTAAAATTAAAAATTATTTTATGCTTTTTAGGGCTTTTTGTAAAGTCGGTTTAAATTTTTTTTTAAACTACTTTACTGCATTTTACCGATTGTTATTTTTATTCTAGTGGGAAGTACTTTAACTGAAAATGAGTGAAATAAATATAAAAGATAATTTATTTCTTTATTATAATGACAGTATAAAATGCACCCAAAATGAAAAGAAAATTAGAGCGACGCAAGTAGTAGAACCAATTTACTATTTCGGGTGTCGTCCGTCTTGTCTAATAGCCCTCTGTTTTAAAGGAATTCGTAAAGCAGGGGTTGTTTGGTGTTGAGAGGTGCCGCTACATGCAGGAAGTACACGCCACGTGGCTTTTATAATTCTTTCACTTTTTCCATTATAAAACTTATTCTACGCAAAGCTATTTTATCCACTATAAATAATTATCCTACTATTACTGGCAAAGCAACAGCATCACTAAAAGTACTATTTTGAACAATTCAACATTAAAAATTTTGCAAGTGTCGTTTTATCCCGTAATCCACTACCTTAGTAGATGGACCAAAACTGTTAACGTAAAAATGAAGCGTATAGTGTACTCTAATTTTGAACGAGGATTCAGCTATCTACGTTAACAGTTAGTCCCATAAAAAAAAATTTCCGTATAACATCATTTTCAAAACATTCAACATAAAAACTGTTTGCCAGAGCCGTTTTACCCCGTAATCCAGCAACTGTAAGTGATGGATCCAAACTTTTAATACAGACAGAAAGTCTATAGTGTACCATAATTGTGTACGAAAATCCAACATGAGGAACAGGAAGTACCACACAAAAATTCTATTACTAGTATTATTACTAGTATTACTAAATGTACCATTTTCAACAAATTCACCATAAAAAATTTTGCAAGAGGCGTTTTACCCCGTAATCCAGCATCTCAAAGTGATGGACCAAATCTGTTAACGCAGAAAGGAATTACGGATTTATCTTCCTATGTTAACCGAAAATGTCAAAGTAGCAGAAAAACCACAATTGGCACGCACCTAGTGGCTTTGCAGAAGACTCTTCTTGGAGGGATTGATTTTAAAATTCAAACATATCGTGAGTTTTCCAAAACGATTGGATACTACGATAGATACTTAGCAAATCATTTGAATTGACTGCGGAAAATGGGTCTTTCTAGTTGTTATGAATGTGAGAAAAAGGAGGACACTGAAAGTAATAAACTAGAACTAGAACTAGAACCAGAAAATCTTGAGGGGCAAATATTAGATCTTCAAAAGACTGAAATCGACATAGCCACTGAAACAAATGACACAGATTAAAAGTAAGGGGCATCTACAGAAATACGCGAAGAAAAGCTTTTTGTTGACGATGAAAATCTTTCTGTAGAGATGAAGTATCAGTCTTTACTATCAGAAATGTCAGAGAAACGCTCTATTATTATTTATGTTTCAAAACTATAAATGCACTCCATATTTTAGGCATTTTGGGACATTTCATAAACTTTCCCCAAATTTTAATACAATTTAATAAAGGATAATAAACAATGTTATTTTTAGAGAACATACTCAAATGAATGTTTTAAAATATGAACTCAGGTAGTGTTAAAATTTCTCTCTCTTGTTCCCCTAACGCCTACTAAGGCATCTGCGGGAGAAACCTGCAAACCTCTGCAACCCCCATCGTCTTTTTATCGTAGTCTATTTTCAACAGAAAACAATCATGGGTCGCAGCCGGTGGGATTCGAACTTGCGACCTCCGGATTGGTAGGCCGACATGTTATCACTTACTCCGCCGCGGACTAAGTGTTACCTGTCTGCAGTTACAGTTAAAAAAAGATAACACGTCTAGACGAGGGAAATATTGGAGATGGAATACTGTTCTACATTGGTGTTGTTCTGCTTATGAAAAATTTGTGGTGGGAGCGACTTGATATGTGAATATTAAAATACCCAAGATGTTTAGAGAGGGCGAATTAGGGTATTCTCCCAAGCAAGGATCGTAAAAAGATCGTTGTTTAAGGATTCATTACATAATCAAAGAAGTACGCAAAATCAAGAGTGCGAAAGAGAAAAAAAATCTTGAGTTAAGACAATTTGCGTTTTGGTCAAGAATATTTCAGTCTTGTTTATAACGAAGCCAACAATGTCATACTACAAGTTTATAATTTACTTGATTTGTAATACATCGGTTAAAGGACAACTTGATTTGAATTGAAAACATGAATTTTTCGTTCACGTTAATAATTTTTATGAATATTTCTTTTAATTTTCTCGGAAATAGTACGACGTGATTGAAAGAAAACAAAACTTTTGCATGAGATGAAAATATTACCAATAGTATTCAATATTTGATCTAATTCAAGAATTGAAATTTCTACTACGGGACGAACACCACAATTATTCTTGGGTCAAATAAATGTTTCTACCAGAGTATGAATAGGATTAAAAGATAGTCAAAAGGTGATTAATAAAAACAATAAAAACAGATGGTGAAAGAACTGAACCCTGAGTTTTATCGACATTAATAGTGATTAGATGTATCTCCGTCTATTAATCCACGGATTGAATGGTCTGACGAAAAACTTTCGATCGATTTTGAGAAGTGAGATTGTAGATTAAATATTTGAAGTTTTAGCGGAAGGAAAGCATGCCAGACTGTATCCAAAGCGTTTGAAATATCAAGCGCGACGATTTCAGACGTTCGACAGTTATGAAGGCAATGATTTAAATGCTCTGTCAGAGCCGCTTGTGAGTCATCGGTTGACCGGTCAGCGCGGAAATCATACTGGCGATAATTAATAAACGGTTAAATCGGTACCACTATCTCTATTTTACAACTACAGAAATATAAAAATTCCAATTCAAAATATTCAAAACGATTCTTATGAACGCCACTCTTTTTACTTAAACAGAAAAGACGTACGACTACCAGTTCAGTTACAGAGGGCAATGGCGGCTGAAGCTGAGGCAGCCCGTGAAGCTAGAGCAAAGGTTATTGCGGCAGAAGGTGAACAGAAGGCGTCCCGAGCTTTACGCGAAGCCTCGGAAGTAATTGGAGACTCCCCTGCGGCACTTCAACTTCGCTACTTACAGGTAATTCTTCTGATCTTCAAAATATAATTTTTTATTTAAATTTAAATTTATATTTTCTTTTTGTATTAATATAATTATTTTCAATCAAATTTAGACTTTAAACACAATCTCGGCAGAAAAGAACTCGACAATTGTGTTCCCACTACCGATCGACCTAATTACGTATTTTATGAAATCAATGGATAAATCTAAGTAGGCAGACTAAGCTGAAATGCATAACTTTTGGACTTATACTTGGTTTCACTGAGTTTATAATTAACATTTTTAAAGAAATTGTCATTAGTACTTAAAGCCTAATGATGAAGAAATTTATCACGGTTTATAGAATAAGCTCTTCTTATTTTTATATCTATATGACATAAGTTAGGGAAAATTTATTTCTGTTGTGAAATTTAAATTCTAGGAAAAATGTGCGCATTGTAAAATGATCTTAACTTGTTCTTATTGTGTTACTTCTGCACTGTAAGAGGCATGGATTTTGGTAATTATATTATGCACAACAACATTTTGCTATTGCAACAAAATTGATACCTACACTTAATATAAAAGCCAAAATGTAATACTAAATATAATTTACAAATTGCGAGCACCTATGATATAAAGTAAAATGTGTAACTATAATACGAAAGCAATTTAAAGAACTTAACTTATACCGAGCGAATTTGACAAATTCTCGTCTGATATTAATACAATTTTAATATCATTAAAAACAAAAGAACAACAATTGAATTGATTGATTGTGAATCGTCGGACTAAGTTCAACTTCGATCAGATCATTAGGTGGATAGTATTGGATAGTTTGTTGGTAATTTCTTTGTCCACCTTCTTTGTAGATGCTAGCATTCACAATACGCTTCAAACTCAATATTTCTAAAACTACTGAGCTTGATTGTTTTTCGCCATTTTTGGTCCAACAAACCTCTGTGGGAATTGCTTATTTACTGTACTCGACAGGTTAAATCCAGCAGATATCTGGGTTATCATATAAACTACCGAATGCACTTACTTAGGCTCTATCTAAGGTATCTGAAACATTATCTTATCAGCGATTGGCAATACGAATGGAGACCTCTTAACTGTTAAGATGTCGTATTGTACAAACAAAACTGTCCGAGTCTTTACAAACTTCAAGTAGTTGATATATTACTTCACTTTGTCATATCGTTCAACCAGTGGAGTAATAGATGAAGGTACGTCCATAAATTCGAAATAAATACCGGTGCACCACAAGGTGCAGCTCTTTTATCAACCTCGTTTCTCTCTTAATAAGGACTTGCTATCTTGATTTGCGCATTTAATTTATCCTGTAGGAAATTTCCATAGGGACTTTATAAAAAGCAACCGAGAAGACATATTTGGATTATTAAAATACAGCATACTCACGACCTTAGTTTATGGCAGAGCAATTCATCTCATACTTTACGTATCTCAATGTTGTTTAATGTCGGTAGCATATATAGGTATGAGCGATATTTACATCGATGTCAGCACTAATGGTTGAACATCGATGATCAATAATAATCGAACAAAAAGCATCCATGATCTTTAATATCGATGTTATATATAATGACGACAAAGCCGCACAAAGGCAAGATATTTGACTGGTATGTAAACTCTCTCAGATTTGTCTGCACCATAAGAAGGGCAATAGGAACGATGTAACTAACTATTGACCTGTTGCCAATATATCTGGAGTTGGGAAAATTTTTTAAACAATTTTTTCTGATTCGCTGTATTTTCACTTTAAACAATTAATGGCTGTCTTCCTGCTGGAAGATTGTTCTGAAGTTAAGTCCACAACTACCTGTTTATTAGAGTTTTCTAAACACTGCTTTTCAAGAGGGTAAACAAATCGACTGTATCTATTCAGATTTATATTAGTAAGGCATTTTATATGGTTAATCATAGGGTGCTTTTACAGAAATTTCTTCTCTTTCAGGTTTTCGATTCATTTTGTAAATTAGGTAAGTTTCTATCTGTCGGACCGTACAGTGCATGCACTAAGGACTTGGGTATAAATTTTAAAATTAAAATTTCCTTCGATGACCACATTTCGTACTTGGTTAATAAGGCAAATAACGCTTCGGGCTTCGTAAAGATGTAATCTCTTAAGATTAGTGAGTCATCGATTGTGCGATATTCTACATGTTAAAACATCGATTTTTAGTCTCTCAACATCGATGTTTTGTGAACATCGAACAAGCATAGTAGTATACCGAATTTGACTTTTTAAATTTTCGACAATCGGGCAAGATATACATTTATATTTTCAGCCGTTGACTCGGTCTGACATGTTGCTTAATTACACATCTGGTATCAAGCGTATAATATAATATCTCTTACATATAGGACGTATAATCTTTTCTTTGACTCTTCCCGCGCCCATCCAGTTGTGTCCCAAAAGCGTCCTCCTTCTGCTTGCGAAGGCAGGGCACTGACCACTATGCGTACTCCAATCTCCTGATTTCCTGCTACCACTGTCGTAAGCCATCTCAAGGTTTTCCGATCCATATCTGGGACCCTTCTCTGTTCAGAACTTTCTGGAGGGGTCGTTGACGGTAAACTGTTCCTGGTGCTCTTTCGTGGCGCATGTCTCCAACAGGCATATAACCATGCCCATGGCAATGAACGGTTCTTAGTAGCTCACAGCGGGATAGATACGAAATATAAAAAAGGAGAACTTCATTTAATGCAGAATACCACAATAAAAAAATTACAAAAATATTTTATTCCAAAGTTTAAAATAAGTACAGAATTCCAATTTAGAAAATTGCAATACGCAAAATTTTAAATTATTCAAAAATATGTTTATAATTTAGAGAAAAATATTTTGAACCAAATAATTAATTTTTTATTAATGGTATATTTAAAGTAATTTTTGACCTATGCCCAAAATATGTGAAAAAATACCATTCCCCTTATCTGCAAAATTTGCACGTCAAGGAGCCTGAAATAATTCATACTAATATGTAGAAATCTTCTATATTCTTCTTTCTTTTCTATATTTAAAAAATTATAAGATTTTAATCACGTTAACGGCCAATCCGTTTTCGATGGTACTTTCGAGCGAAGGTTCAGTGGGAGGGGGTTTTAGGTTATTTTTTTAGTACTTTATTAAAATTTTTCCTAATCAAAAAGTTCAGAAAATTTTAAAAACTCGTCTGGGGGGGGGGGGGGGGGCTGCCACTAAGGTGTGGTGGGAGTAACATGTAGAAATAGTTGAAAACCACATTCACTTACTAAAAGTCCGAGTAACGCCATTAAAATGTTGAAGTTTTTAATTTTTATTATTTTTTTGTATTTATATTGGTATTTGTCGATATCTAATTTTTGGGTTAATTGGAATGAAAATATGAAAGATGCGCGCCTTTTATATTATAATTCCAGCTGAATACAATTTTATTTTGTGGAATTTTCTAATTGGAATTCTGTACAAGCAAATATGTACCAAATTTTGTATTTTGAATTTTTCATATAGAATTTTGTTGCTTGGAATGCTGTTTTCGGAATTATGGAATTGGAAAAACATACCCAACACAAAAGCTTAGTTAGTTTGGTCTACTTTTCCATTTCCTTCGATTCCTTCAAGTACCCACATCGAAACTAATAGGCTCACTCGTTAATTTTGCGAACACACTCCAAGGCCAAAGTTGTATTAAAATCGTACTGTTCATGTACCTGATCACCGCCGAATTGTCGATTTCTAATACTATTCTTTGGAGGAAGCATGACTCTCCAGGAGGTAATCCAGCTTACAGAACAGAGCTTTATTTATCTAAAACAACAGATTCGCCAAAACTGGCTGCTACAATAAAAGAAAAGAGTACTAAAGCTAATACTAAAGCTAAGCTTATTAAAATAATACCCCAGTTGGCGGGGCATTGAAGCATAGATGTAGGCTCGCTCATTCCGTAACGTGCTTGATGGTAGGGATTATGGACCGGGATGGAAATATTTACGTCATTTAGCACTTCGGAAGAGCTGACCCTACCTTGCAATAAATCTTACCAAAATTTTATAAATCCTCCGTCTCTTTTCAAGAAAGTTGAGAAAAATCAGAACGAACCGAGAGAGCAAGCCTAAGGAATCTGCGCTGAACAGCCTCTATTCGGTTGATGTGGACATTGAAATAGGGATCCCATACTGGAAAACCGTATTGCAGAGGGGTCTAACGAATATGCAGAAGAGGAGCCTAGTTAAGTAGTAATCATCATGTTCCTGGATCACCTTTTCACAAAACCCAGCATAGAATTATACCTACCTACCACGAAGTCCGCGTGATCCTCGAAAGATAGACGGAAATTTGGAACTAAATCCAGGTCCTTGATACTGTCAAGACTGCTCAACATACTTCAATACAAAGAGTAGTCGAAGAGTATGGGACACTTTCTGCGGGTAAAAGTAGGGGGATACGAATACTGGAGCACCAGTCGTAGAAAGTGTGAAAGATTTCATTGGATAGAGCAGCGCGGAACAAGACACGGTGAGAGCGACCGGACAGGCAGGAGGCGAGTCAGTTAACAAAACACGGCGATAGCCCGAGCGAAGCAAGCAGTTTTGCACGCATTCCAGTACGCTGGTAGTTCTAGATTTACCCTTAATGAAGCCAAGCTGGAAAGAGCCAATAAAGGGTCTCCAATTAAAACTGAGCACGTCACTGGTTAGGTCCCTGAACGCCTTCGCAACATGACAAAAATTGTCGATGGGTCTATAATTGGAGATGCCAGATTTATCATCTTGTGAGGGGAAATTACCACAGAATCCTTCCTAAAACCAAAACAGGGGCAGCCGACAAGCAGCAGAACAATGAAGAAACACCATCAAGACCACACGAAAATCCGTCGGAAAAATTCGAATTCGGGGAAAGTGCCCTTATTAAAACTATGTCTGTGGAAGCCTAGTCAAATGGGAAAAATCGGTAAAAGTAGTATAACAGTCAGAATCGAAGAACGATAGGGTAGAAGTCGGCGAAGAAATTGACCACTTCATGAGTGTCATTGCTCTCGCAATGACCAAGCGTAACCGTAGCTGCGTCGTTTATAATTTAGAAACCTCCAAAGTTGTCTAGAAAATCGTTTGTATGACGCCTGTAGATCGGAAGAGAAGCGAACGTAACGGTCGTAGTAAACCTTGTAGTCTTCGGCGTGACTATATGAGCAGAATATTCTCATTCTTTTTAAGTTTTTGAGGTATTCAGGAAGCATTGAGTAGAACAGGTGTAGATGACTTTGTAGAAAGAGAAGCTGGCCTGGTCAGTGTCGGACTCGGAAAATACATTCACCCAATAATAGCCCAAAATCCAATCAGCCAACCGCTTTGAAATTAAAGGAGCAGCCTCCAATGGAGGAAGAAAAACTGTCGGGGCATCAAAACAGGAGAACCTGCAGTGCAGGCTGGACTCTGGCGTCGATGAAGTCAGGCACCTTCTCACCAACGCATCACCCGGGTCCGTTGAGAAAACCATGTCCAGCGACATGCCCGAGAAGAAAAAAAAACAACAGAGGCGCAGGTGTCGAGGAAGAACAGAACATGCTGAGGAGTACACGAATAGGAAAGCATTAGCCACTCAGAGGACTGAATATTATTGACTGTGGGAACGTTAAAGCTGCTAACACCAACAGCCTCATCCGGTTCTGGTAATGCGAAGTGGCCCCCACCAACAGGAGCACATAAATCATCAACATCTAAAGGCTGAGATAAATGACCCCAGACTAAGAAGGGTATTCACATTCAAACCCATACTAAAAAGCTTGCTCCTGCTCTTCCATCCATTTTGAATCCATTCGTGAAAATCGTAACGAAAGTTAGTCTGCTTTCAGGAACGGATTCATCAGTTAAAATTGTTTCATGGTAGCTCTCGATAACCCTCACCTATACTCCGTCGACGGGAATTTCCAATTCCGGTTTCTTATTTGTTTTTGTGTTAACTTGTACCTCGTAACATGCCAAGGGATATTCACACTGCCATCCTTTTTACAGGACGTTTAAATTTTGACCTGCCTTTGAGCATTTCTTTCATGTTCAAATGTCATGTCAAAATAAAATGTAAAACATTTCTGCAGACATTTTTTTAGAAATTAGAAAGGACAAGAACCTACTGCAAATGTATGTAATAACACTACAGAAATTTCTTTGCTAAAATATTCCCTTTGACATAATCAAGCAAATATAGAATTCTGACTGCTATGTAAAGAGGCTCTAATTAGTAAAAATTGCCTCAACTTATTGCCTGCGCATAGGATAGTGAAAATGTCTCGTTTTTCAGCAATAATATATGTCCCCCCATTGTGATATATGCAACATTTTATTTAACATTGTTTAAAAAAATTTTGTATAAATTATAGAAATCCATGTCTCTTTGGGAAGAAAAAAAACTTTAAAAAATTGTACAGTATTATACCTGAACACTTAAATCTGTCGCAATAACGGAATTGATAACATTTCTTGGCGTAATGTAAATAAAATTAACCAAATGTCTTAAGAAATTGTCAAATTGTATCAAAAGAATTTAAATGTTTCGTAATTTCAATAAGCGGCAATCAAAATTTTCAATCCCTCTTACAATTGTAAGTAAGTATACAATAACTGAATACTGGAACTGTCCTAAATGTTATGAAAATTGTAAAAAAATATACATTTTCATCCTTATTAATTGTTGTAGCAATAGAAGTCGTGTTTATATAAGTCACACATTTTGGAAAATTTTAAATATATGCAACCACAAAAAGTCTAAGTGTAATAAAATACATAATATACACAAATTCTGTTTATTAATTAAATTAAGAAAGTATCCTTGTTAAGGAATAGGGACCGAATTTTTCTTATAGTTACTTGTCTTGTAATTGTATAAAAATATGGATTTTTCGGGATCGTTAGAATTAAATAGATGAATTTCGCTGTAAGGCCTTGTAAAGAGAATTTTTGCGTGTGAAAAACTTATTGTCAAACAGTCAACATTGTAAAAATTTTGGGGGTATTAATAAAGATATTAATTTCCCTCAGCACAGTTGTCTTTTTCTTCTTTTCGCTACTTTTTACAGAAGAGAGAGAGAGAGAGAGAGAGAGTGAGTTAAATCAACAATTAACATAATGCTTTTTCACATGAAGGAGGTAAGTGCTTATTAAAATATATTTTTCAAGCTTTATAATTCAATTAACAACCAAAAGATGATTTGCGTTCGTAATAATTACTTTTTCTGGATAACTGGCGAATTTCAATATAGGGACTTCTTTGTATACAGAGTGTTCCACATAAGATGTGCCAAAATAAGTGGGGTCATAGATCTCACCTATGCAAGCACAAAATTTAATGGCCATTAGGAAGGGGGGGGGGGGGGGGGGGGGGGTTAAACCGTTTTTTATCTTTAGTTCTATTTAACGAAACGACACCAAACAAACGCCAAAACAACCATCCCGATGTCCTTTCTAAATATGTTAGTAATATTAATCTAACTCCTACCACTGCAAGTACAGTCATTCAGAATTTTCCCAAATTTTGTCCGAAATTTACAATATACCTGGTTTTTACTTTTATTAAACTGTCCATATAAGTACCTTTCCAGAAAGGTACACAATGTCCAGATGGAGAAGAGATTAGAAAAACTGCTGTTTTAGAAGTCCCTTATTACCGAATTATTTTATTGAACTGTAGTCAGGTAGATAAAGAAAATTTCATGAGAATGGGCCGAAAATATCTGTAAATAATTTGTAAATGTGTAATTTATTAATCGTCGTTATTATTAGCCACTGTTTACACCCAAGAAGCCTGACATTCTGTCACTAAGACCTGATGGAAATTTTGCTATGAATGCGGGTCAGTCAGTAAAAATATCGATCATAGTTAAAATTATTAAAAATTGGCAGAATTTGCTTTTGAGGATTACGCAGATATAACTTATATTTATTCTGTAGTAAACGAAAACGACAGAGCTGATGTACTGGAATGTCAAAGGAGATTCCCTAATTGACGCATAACCGAAAGAGGGGTAACTCCAACAGCATGGAATCGCGATCTGCATCATCGGAAGATTCTGTCGACGTCGACCAACAAATAATCACATTCATCAAGCAAGACCATATAACGAGCACAAGACAATAAGAGTTTCTTCAATTAAAGTTTGGAGGGTTACTTATCGAAGAAGATGACGTTCAGATCATCATATCTCAGTCCAAGCCTTACTGGAAGGAAATTACAAGAGAAGACTAGAGGTAGCGGAATAACACAGTTATCTGAATCCGGCAACATATTACGAAATTAGTCACGGTCACCCTTTAGTACCTTCACCTTAGAAAATTCTTAACATCACCATAGTGCTCCACCGTACTCTATACAACAAGAGAGAATTATCATAGTCAGAGAATCATCGTAGTCACTCTAGGTACAATATTGTTATTATTTATCAATCAGGAAACGTATTCTGCACAATCGAATTAAAATCAGTCTATGCCTTATGAAGGTAGGCGCCGCCCATCCTCCAACTCCAGCCATAAGCCACAATTTTTGTCAGAATACAAATAGATACTCTATGCATTCAGAATCATCTAAATCAGTCCAAAAGTTACAAAGTTAGTTTCCCCCACCCCAACCCTAGGTCAACATTTTTCCATAGATTTTTTCTATATAATATACAACAAAAAGGAGGATTATATAATATACAACAAAAAGGAATCTTCCGAATAGGTGTGTGACTTAAAAAATTGTGTAACGCCCCCTCGGCACACAACCCTACTTAAAATTTTTTGCCGTCGCATCAGTGAGGCAACATATTTTACACATCAGAAGAAGAATCATCCAAATCGGTCCACATGTTACTAAGTTAGACTACCCCTCTCCCCACCACCCCACCCTAAGACTAAATTTTGTCCGGTCCATAAATTACGAAGTTAGGTTTCACCCCCATCCCACCCCTCCAAACATTTTTTTGACATGCTACTAATCAGGGAACATACTCTACCCAACAGAAAAAGAATTATCCAAATCGGCCCACGCGTTACGAAGTTAGATTTCACCCACTATTAACGATTATAGAAAGGGTTAAGATCTGAGGAGCAGTTTACAGAGCGTACAAACAGAAGAACAGCAGAAAACCCATACAGGAGAAAAGTTAATCGGGACCAAAAGTTCTACAGGGGGGGGGGGGGCAGTGTAACGTACATGATGCCGAATGACATCACGGCCGACTTGAACCTGTGGTGCCTTGGTGTGGTGAAAACGAATAACAGAAATCTATAGAGCTAAGATGCTAAACTGTCTAGAACTAAGCTAAATAGTATAGATAGGCCTGGTGAGTTTTAGTCGTGATTTACACTGCGAAGAGTGATGTGACACTGTGGAGAGTCAGCCGTATTTTAACCAGTGAATTGATAAGTGTAAAAAAGTATAGTGTGAGGAAACCTTATGAAAAAAATTGCGAAATAAACTAATCAGTGAAGTGAATAAAAACTGTGAACATTTGTAATTGAATAAGTGTCTTAATTAATCCTTCGAGCCTGAAGAATATTTAGCACAAAGTCTTACGGTGTTCGAGATTTTCTTGTTTAAAAAAAAAAAAATAAGTAAAACAAAGTTGAACCGACTACACAAAAACCGTTGCAGTAGTAATTGGCTTGCTAACGTCATATTTTTGAACTTTTATCTCCTTAGTCGAATCAGGGCTTCCTTTCAGTGAAGCTTCCAGTGCCTCCTCGAAATCTTACAATTCTTGATCAATAGGCTGCAGGTTTTGCTTTCCTTGGCTCGTTCAATTCATTCGTCTGGTGGCGCATTCCCATTATTTACTTGTCCAAATCCTTTCTGTACTCTGCACGTTCCTCTTCGCCACTGACAAGTGTCTAAAGATCTTTCGTCTACAATAACTTTGTAGATAACCTTCTTCACTGCAGAAGCAGCATTTATAGTCCGGACGCAATGGGGGGTTTATGTATGCAATTTGGGGTCCCCTCGGATTTTTCGAAGTTACCAGGCTCAAAAATGGTTCCTTTTCGAGATATGGCCCGATTTTAGTCATAATTGGTGGTTTTTTTGAAGTTTCCGAAAAAATAAGAAAATTTAAAATTATTAACCAACTTTATGTGAAAGATCTCTTGATTTTAAACAATTTATGTCTCTAGCATTTATTTCCTAAAGTGCTTGGTTTACCTGTAATTTGCAAAAAATGCCTCACATTTCTTATAGGGTATTTTAAATGGGATATGGGGAAAAATTCCTCAAGTGTACCAGGTGAAAAAATTCGATATCTTCGATTTTCTTCAAACTTCACCAAAATATTGTGTGTGTAGGTGGTTGGTGGCCGGTAACGCGAAACGTCTGGGGGGGGGGTCTGAAATCTTCAAAAACTGTGTTACGTAATACTATTATATTGTATTTTTTTTCATTCAATTTTTTGCTATCGCTGAGCATATTTTTTGATTCCTGCATATGAAAATATGCTCTTAAAACCTTGTAACTAAGTTATTAAATTTTATCTCATATAAGCCTGATTTTTCTACAGTATTAATCTCTTCTTTCGCATTCATTAATTTTTTTATTACATTGTTCATATTATAAAAGTCTATTTTTAACTCCTTGTTTTGTTTTATAATTTTAGCTATTTTATATGTAATTTTGCATACAATTGGTAACTTAACATTTTTAAATTTGAACGGTTTTGTTTTGAATTCTTTCACTATATACCGAGGCAGAGATCTATTTCGATTCCCCATTACTAACGTGATTCGCTTCATATACGATGGGTGATATAAAAAGTAATGATAATCGAGTATTCATAACACTATAAAAATCTAAAAAAACATGTTTTGCTTCCTTGTACCTAGTGAGGGTGTAAGTGTTAAACATCATTTAAATACGTCGTTATTTTTGGAAGATACACTCAGTCAAGGCGGGACAAACTGCCAGCAAGAGTTTTGTTTCACCAAGACAACGCACCCGCACACAAATTCGAAGTTGCGTTGGCAACATCCACGTTGAACATCCACCCTGTTCTCCAGATCTAGCCCCCAGTGACTTACATCTCTATCCTCGACTCAAGGAACACCTCCGGGGGCAGAAAATTTGAAGACGACAGCGAGGTGATCGGCGCTATAGAAGAATTATTGAGAGTCAAGAAAAATAATTTTTTCTAAAGGTACTCAAAGGTTAGAAAAATGTATAATGTATTGACGTGTTAGGAGATTACGTAGAAAAATTAAAATATTTTTAAAACATAACATTTGTTTTTAATGCTCATTATCAATACTTTTTGATCAGCCCTCGTATATTAGGCGAATCACGTTAGGTTGTAAGTAATGGGGAATCGAAATAGATCTCTGCCTCGGTTTAAAAAATTAGTCGGTACGGTTGTGAAAAGGATAATAATGTTATTAATTAAAATTGTGTGCTTCTATAAAGTATTGCATTTATGTATTTACTACAAACAAGTACAAAAGATGTAATTATTTCTTTTTAAAGTAATCACAAATCAGTAAAAATTTTATTATTATCCGTTGGTACATGGTTGCTGAACATAGTCTAAGCAAAATCCTCTATTATCGATATCTGTTGGGGACTCTACACCATCTGTATGGAAGTATAATCTGAACGGCCGTATACTAGCTGAAATTACAAAATATTTTTAGAATATTAAAAAATGTTTATTAAAATTGGAGGTGTCTTACTTTGTACTGTTCTTTGTGCAGTGCTAACTTCAGCATTAAAAGTGCCTCCACAAACTCGATCCTCACAACTATTTGCTGGGGGAACTCTATCTGCCACACGAATACAACCAATAAGAAGCCAATCATTTGGACATGAATTTGGTTGTCCCTGCAATCCACTTCCTAACATAGCCATTACAGCATTGTTCGAATTTCCAGATAGAGTAAAAGATCGCGATCTGTCATTTTCTGTAAAGGAAAACCTATATTAATATACAATAATCTAAAAATATGTTAAATTCATGTAATGGAACACTACAATTTTGCTTTATTGGTGTATTCATGGATCTTAGAATTGACTTTTTAGAACAAACCTGTATCTGGACAAGCATTATATTGGATGCTGCAAAAACTTCTTTCATTTCTAATACATATACTGTAGTCTTGATTGGACAATTGTCTGCCAGAGACAGTGTTAAAATTAAAGCTTTTCACTCTTCCACTAAGTCCTGTATAATACTGCAAACAACCAGGATCAGCTCTAGAGATACTGCCGCAATGAATTTGTGAAACTCTAATTCGCCACATTCGCGGATATGAATCGCTACCAGTTATAATTGAAATGACAACTGGGTTGCTTATACCAAGGCCAGCATCAATATACACTGCAAAAATAATGGAAATGCTACTAAATTAAATCAGAAATTTTAGGAATAAATTGAAATTTACATACTGTGGTCCCCAGAAGATGTTCCGCAGATTACTGGAGTCTGACTTCCTCCTGACACAAGCAACTGGTCCTGATTGCAAAGATGATTGACTGGTTCTGGGGGAGCGATTGAGAAAAGATCGAAGTCTAGTCTAAACAAGTAATACATGTAGTTCTCATTAAATTTGTTATTGAAATAACGAATATAACCTCAGCTGACAAATATCCGGATGAATTTTCGATACAGTAACTTGACAACTTCCGGTGCTGTCATATGTATCGGGGTGATTTGGGTTCACTAAGTATGTTCCGTTTTCTCGAATTACTCCTCCACATGACTGCATAACTATTAAAGGAAATTCTTTCAAAAATTATCTCTATAAACCAGCAGAAAACATACATACGCAACATAATCCATAACCTCCGGCACATGGTCCAGCAGGAATCCCTCCTCGAATAGCACATTCTTTGCTGGGAAGACAATTTCCAAACTCGCCCGAAGGGGCTGTGCATTGACCCTGGCCAATTTGTACGACAGTAAAGAGAGGGAGAACTTAATAGAAACAAATTTTTTGTTTATTACTGTTGGATAGTACTTGTTGTCATTATTATATATATAGAATACGTTAGAATGCGAGTATATTTACAAAGTTTACTAAGAATTGGAGAGATCTGCAAAATTACTATGACCCTTACAAAAATTTAATGAACTTGCCAAGTTAAAGTTTGATTATCCTTTTAAGACTTTATATGAATTGGAGTGTAAATGGGAGCAATAAACAAATCAACTATTGGACAAAAGGAAGTAGGATTGAAGTTACAATTCCGACTTATTCGAATATCCGTAAAAAACTTGTTGGTAGGATGGGTGGGGAAGGGAGAGGATAGGGTTGGTGAGGAAAAAGGGAGGGGATGGGTGGAAAATAACTTTGTAATACGTAGGCCGATTTGAATGGTTTTTTTTGTAGAGTAGAGTATGATCTCCCATTTTAATAATCGATAAAAATTGGTCCTAGCGGAGGGTGGCGAGAGAAGATGGTTTAGTCTAAGTTCGCAACGCGAGGACCGATTTGGTTGATTTTTTTCCTACCGTGAGAAAAATTTAAAGGCTAGGCTAAGAGTGGAGGAAGGGGTGGATGAGACTATAACCCACCGTTGCTACCATGGAGATAAATTTTGATCTAGTGAAGGGGGGGGGGGTAGGCTAACTCTTTAAGGTGCGGCAATTTAGATGATTCTATTTTTGTTGTATAGAGAATAATCCTCCATTGCTACTATTAGAAAAATATTGGAGTTTAGTTTTAGTGGGAAAAGGTAGGCTAACTTTGTGGCGTGTGGACCGATTTGGATGATTTTGTTTTTTCTGTATAGAATGTGTTCCTCTATTGGTACATGTCAAATATTGTCTGGTGGAGGAGTGCAACCTAGCTGCGTATCATGTTGTGTGATTTGGTTATTCCTGAAAAGATTATCTATTTGCATCATGAAAATAATTTTGGGTTATGATTAGGGGTGTCATTCGTATGGCGTCGACTGATTTTAAAGATTGCACTGCGCAAACTTTTTCCCCTATCGTACTTAACAGGATTGTTTCCATTTGCACAGTCCATCCGGAGACTTACTAATGAGTCTAACGGAACGTTGGAATCACCATCTCCATAATTTTGGTGAGTCCGAAATCGTCAATCTTGATATTTCAAGAGCTTTTGTTAGAGTCTGGCATGCTGCCCTTCTAGAAAATCTTCAAGAATTTTATCAATTAAAAGATAACTTTTTCTTTAAAACACTTATTTAATTCCAATTTTCTACAAAACTTTTATCGACTTAGTTGGTAGCCTGATGATGCCCTCATATAGTGTAACGCGTCGCACTTGCAATCCTATTCATAGTTTCGCCAACGACAGCACCTCTGACTTCGCGTATTCTTTTTATTATGTAATGATTTCTCGTGGGAATTCTACAAAAAGTAACTGAGAACACATATTTGGATCATTAAACAACGATATTTCTACGATCCTCGTTTGGGGCAGATCGAACCGCGTTATGTTTAACGCATCCAAAACTCCATACTTTTTAATGTCCCTTTAAAAACACCCAGCACATCCTCAGCCCATCTCTGTCGGCGGAGTGAATATATCCTCTTTAAACATCTTGGGTATTAAGATATCCAGCAATCTTAACTGCACCGACCATATATTTTCTGTCAGCAAAAATTCGATGAAATGCATGGGTTTTCTACAGAGATAGTTCACCCCGTCTGACATTTTTATTATTAAAAAATATCAATTTATTTTTCTTAATGCATATTATAGTTCAGTCGTCAGTGGAAGAAGTAATAACGTGACTCTATTTAATCCCAGAGGTCGCAGGTTCAAACCCCACTTGTGGCAACTAATGGTAGTTTACTGCTGACAACAGGTTGCGATAAAACTGACATGAGAGTTGCTTATTACAAATTTCCTAACTACAGAGCTATTTCTCCATCCAATGTTTTTGAAAAGGTAATAGGCAATTTAATAAAAATAAAAAACAGATTTATTAATTACATAAATTTCGGAGAAAATTTGGGAAAATGCTGAATTGTAGGTAGTCGCAAAACATTTTTGCAGTTTCGCAACTAACTGTGTCTAACTATTAACTCCTACCGCTACAAGTAGAAGGTGGATCAGAATTTTGACATTTTTGAAAAGGACAGAGAGATTGTAGTTCTCTTTGTTTATTTAATGAGTTGCATACCGTAAAATTTGCAAATTTATGAATCACTCTTTAATTCCTATACGGTTGAGTTTGGGGGGGGGGGTCCTTTCGGAAAATTTTTTGTTTGGCTTTGTGGATGAAATTTATTAAATAAGGGTTTTTAGCGCCGAGAAAACAATCTTGATAGGTGCCTTCTCAGTAAAAATTCGGCATCATAATTTTCCCGTTAAGTTGTATATATTATACATATGTAAATAAACTATACCTAGAGTGGAAGCTAACTTTGTGAATAGTTGATCAATTTAGGTGATTCTTTTTCTGTTGTATGCAGTATGCTACATATATATGTACTATGAGAAAATTATTGAACCTATGATGGGGGTAGGGATAGGAGGTTTAACTTCATAACGGGTTGACCGATTTGGATAATCCCTTTGTTCTTTGTTACCCATTGATAACATATCAAAAATTGTTTGAGCGTGATTGGGGTGGGGGGATTAGGCGCAACTTAGCTTCGCAATGCAAAAAACCATTTGGATAACAATGTTGTATTTATGGTGTTTTGGGGTTAAGGTGGTGATGAGGCGGGATGGAATGGCGGAGGGTGGTGCCTTACTTCGTATTTTATGCACCGATTTTGGTGACTCTTTTTAACTGACGTCCCAAAGACGAGTGGCACGGACCCGAACTTGATAACGCGTGAACCAATTTGGTTGACTCGTTAAACGTAGTATAGAGTATCTTGCTCAATTTATAGGGTGGGGTGGAAGGAGCGGGGGGCCGTTGATGTTGTTCACATCAAACCTTATGACGAATTAAATATTTATGTAATAACAAATATGAGAAATCTTTGTATTTTCTGTTTAATATACAAATTTATTTATGTAGAAATTCTTTTCAAATGTTGGCAGCAAAAATTAAATTTGGCAGTTCCTAACCACCACCCCCCCCCCCCCCCGGAAATGTTGCTAAAAATAAATTTTTCCGTATTATTATGGCTTTAATGTGCGGCCATAAAAAAGTGATTTTTATGAAAAATAAAGATCGCATACACAAATATATAGAAAGAAACAATAAATCATTATTAACATATTATTAAATAATTTAAAGTACGCTCGAGGCAGCCTTCTTCCTTAAGGGGGTCCTCTACGTAGCGGCCTGATTTTCGAGCCTGTTTTTCAAAATTTATTACGAAGGAACGAAAAAAGATATTCACTCACTTTTTTTTTGTTTTTTGTTTATTTAATCGTAATCTTTCAAGCGGGAAAGTCATTAAAATTATATTTCTACATATTCGAGTGCAGGATGACCTTGAACGTGCCCTCATCAGAATTTTGATATCAATTTTCCTGCAAGATTTTGGGCCAACCACGTAACCTACAACAAAAAATGAAACTAATCTATAATTGTTATTACATCAGCTATGCTTAGACACAACATTTTTGTAAAATTCAAAAATCTCTCGAAATGATGGACATTTTGAAAAAAAAAGTTATTAATAGTAAGTAAAGCTCGTGTCTAACCATAGCGACATGTTTTCTGAGCAAGTAAAAAAATAAATCGAATCGATACGTTTGAAACTTGTCTTAAAATCGTGCAAGTAAGTTAGAAAAATACGACTTTCGGGAAAACGCGTTTAAAGGTTTACACAAGAAAAAAGATATTTTTGAAGGATCTTACGATCAATCATCTATGCCGGGGCCGTAGAATTCACCTTCCTCTTCCTAGAGTAACTTCGAAACAGTTTAGATGTTTTATGATCGAGAATCGGTTTTAAACGGAAGGAAATAGAAAATTCGGGGTAGCCGCGGTCACAGGGAACGCGCGGAAACACCGTGAGCGAGCGTGCTCAACGCTCTATTGCTCAATAACCGTGAAGAGTTTACCCAAATCCTTTGAAAATAACATTCCTCACATCTTCCAAATGAGTATTATGTAAAAAAAAAGATTTTTTGCAACTTCATACGTAGACGACCCCCTTGTTTTGATGAACGTCTATAAGAGCCTCCATAGCTGCGGTAAGCCAGGTGCTGGGGCACCCATAACTTATTCAGCATAATTTCGCTTCGCTTAGTTTCAGTTGTACTATTTTATAATTTCAATATCTAATGATTTTCTATGATTTTTTAAAAATATTTTTTATTGTAATTTTTATTTTTTACATTTTAGTCTTTTGAAATCTTGCAATCAATATTAGATCTATTATTTGTCAATATTTTTAAGTTGTTTAAAAATTTTTACGACCATTTTCACAGAAATTTTACTATTAATTAGAAATTGCATCAATAAATCAGATATTGTTTATTAGGCAGTGCCTTATATTTCTTGAGACTTTTGCAACCTTATCTGATTCTTATCAATTTCATTACATCTGTTAGGTTTACTATTCATCTGCGCTGGTCTCCTTGCCTTGAAAGTTTCGGATTAATAGGTTCCACCACGTGAAGGTGAAGATTTGCTCCATGTCATAATAATATTGCATTGTCATTTTAGACGTCTGCCATATTGGATTTAGAATGACGTCACTTTACTAATTGTGTTTCGTTCATCAAGCCCTTTCATTTGATACCCATATCATAGGGGTTACTGTGGAAATGATAAATCACCATTTCGTAACGTCCGCCATATTGGATTAAAAATGGCGGCATTTAAGTAATCGTGCATTGTCACGAGAACCAAACGTGTGTGCCAAATTTCAGCACGAAAGCTTTAGTGGAAGTGGGTGAAATATTGTTTACAAAATTCGAGGACATACATACAAGTGAAGTTAAATAAAAACTTTTAATTTAAAAAAGGAGTACGTTAAAAATATAAAAATAAAATTAACTAAAAAATTATATTTTATTTCGCAATTTTGAACTTTGAAATGGTATTGTAGTAACGGTAAAACTGGTAGGGAACTTTATAAGGCTTCTTTGACATTCCGTCATTCTTCATTTGACGGCTAGGCTGCTCCATTAAGTTAGATTAAGTTACAGTGGCGGCGAAAAGACTCGGATACGCCACATCGGGTCCATAGCGATATCACGAATGAGAGACCCGATGTAGATCACAACCAAAGTTCTACATTAAGTTCGAGATAGGTTAATTATACATTTAGTTTAGTCTTCTTTTGATCATAGAAACATGGAAAACCATGTTCTTACCATCTTCTTTTCGAAAGATCTAATAGCCCATCATTGAGAGATTTGGCAACACCGTGTATTGGAAGTAGTATTTATTCCGCTTCCTGAGCTTTCAATGCAGCTTCTTTCATAGCGAAAGCATCTGCTGCTTCATTTCCGTTGATGCCGCTGTGCCCGGTTCTATTCGTGCAAACAGTTAATAAAACTCTGTAGCAATCAAAGAGGGATTTTGATTTAAATTCGTTGTACCTAAGAACTTATAGGGCCGCTTGGCTGCTCACATACATACTGTTTGATCTTCCTGTTGCCATCTGACTGTGAGCTACTCTGCCACCTTGTGTACAGCCATAAAAATGATGCTCCTGCTCCTGAGCACAATTTCCGGTTCATCTGTATAGATGTTTACGGTATCTGCAGGTTCTTCTATTTTTGTTTTCCAGAACTGCCTGTCCGGAATTGCTACCTTGAACTTCCTCTTAAAGTCCATAATCGGTAGAATGTAATCAGTGCCCATTTTGAGACTCTCTCCTAAGCTACTATTGTCGTACCCCCGCTTCTTAAAAAGCTTTGACTCTTTAAGGTACAACATTGCCCACAGCGCGGAGTATCGAAAATAAAAAAATTCGCGGACTCTCAAGTACTGAGCTTTAATTATTGTCCAGTTAGTCCCAAACCATTAAGAATACTGTCGTCCTGTCTTTTAAAAAAATTTAATAGTACTTCAATGCAAAAAGGAACATAAAAACTGAAAGGGTTATTTACATATGTGAACCAATGATTTTTTCGTATGTTCCGATGAACGTTTGTTCGAAGAATCCCCTCTTAGTTTAAGTCAAGTACCGCTTGAAAATGTCCTTGAACGGAATTTCGCTTACAAAAATGTTATATATTTTCGCAAGAGCATTGTAAAATAATAAAGAATGACAGGTTTACAAGTAGGTATTCCAGTAGTACTTTACGTACATATAAATCGCTGAAATATTTCCACTTAAATTTGAACATATTGAACATTTTTGTTCAAAATTTGACATTTAATCCCAGAAAAGGTTTTTACCAAGGATAAAAACTTCTATTAAAAAGACGTTCTACAAAGCAATTTAAAACGATAAAAGAATCGCGGCGATATCTCTAGTCCTGCTTGTGCCCCAAGTACACCAAAGTGAGAAAATTATCCCTTTTTTAGTTGGGTGACTCAACTTTATAGGGAAAACACAAAAGTTTTTCAAATCATTCCAACAAATTTTTAATATTTTATTTTAAGGGATTTCTTTTCCTCGAAAAAGCTTTGAAAGGCCAGGCCATATTTGAGAAAATAAGTTCATTTTAAGAAGAAAAATTTTTTCCGTATACCAAATTGAATGTAAAATTTTCATCAACAGTTTTTAATAATTTGAAATTTAAACACAATATCTCAGTATTTATCACCCATTCATCATGTACAGTACTTAGTATTGAAATGCCGCCTTTCTTTATTATCCTGCAAAATCCTTTAAAAAATTATGAAGGTTTTTGTGACGGTTCATTCAAGAATATAAAATTTTTAATCCCTATTTTGAAGGTGAAAGATTGATTTGAGAGAAAGGCAATGAAACACTTCAGAGAATCCATTGATTTTCAGTCCCAAGTGCTAATTTTTTGATAAGAATTAATAACACGCATTTTCGCTCTTTTGGTAAGAAAGGTAATCAAAGATTATACGCATATTATGTGGAGTACAAAAGCGTTTTAATAATTTACAAGGTATTGTTACGTTCCAAAAATACTTATGTATGGTGATGGCTCGTGTTTTGGTGATGGCCCTTGTTTTGAATAGTTTATTCTGCTCTGGTCTTGTAATTCCAGGTCATACTACGTTAAGGATTTTATCGATTAACTGGGGAGAGGTCGTTTCGTTTACTTAACAAATATGTTGTTTACGCTGATTGGGGACAAGAAAAACACGCAATATTTGGATTTGGATTTTTATTATTTATGGATCCGGCAAGATTTTTTTTGCGCGACACTTTCGTAAGAGCCTGCAACCTATCTGTATACCTGCGTGGAAAACGCTGTCAACACATTTCTGGAAACAATCCTATTCTTCATTCACGATTAACAAAACATTTATATCTGGGGGTTATCAACCATGGAATTCCAATCACACTTTCCAACATGGAAATTTTCTATTTGGGCAGAAATTGGGGAACTCTTTTTATTCACGGAGTCTATGTAGTTAGTCACAATGCGCTTCTTAGGAATTTCGGATATCGATATAGGCTAAGATATAGCTGGGGATGCAGATACTATTTAAACTAGTGTAAAATAAGGGAAAATGTTAAAATATATCGTAGGAGGATTATTTCAGCCTAAGAGTTCTTTTACTTATGTTATGTAGAAGTAATGTTCAATTTAAGTATGAATTTATTTAGTATGTGTAGCATATTTAGCTAATTCATACTGATCTATGTAGCTTTGAAATTCTTATTTAGAAAGTAAGAGTAAGTTTAAGTGTTGAAAGTCTTAACAGTTTTTGCAGATAAATCGATATGTGTATTATTATTGATATGAACGTAGATTTCACTAAATACTTGATAATTAATATCTTTATAGAAACAGTAATGAAATAGAGGAAGGCTTAAAAACATAAGTTAGGGAAAACCTCAAAATCGAATTATTAATTATACTGCAGTTTATTGTATCAACATTTTCCGATACTTTTACTAGTGTAAGCTCCGAAACGCTCGGCCACATAATCCTAAAATGGTAATTCGATCTCAAAAAAAAATAGTTTTTACAAAAAAATTGAACCGGCTTCACAAAAAGCGCTAAAAAGCAGAAAAAAAATTTAAATTTATATCCATTACGACATTTTGAAGTCGGTGCAAATCAAACAAACCAAGCAACTACAACAAAAATATTTAATCGTCATTTGTCATGATCCCGTGAGCTGAAACGTTCAGGTAGTATTATGTATTATTTTCAAGTGCGGTTCTGTATTTGTCTTATTTGTTAAATTTGCACCGACTTCAATATAGATAGTAATTGATATAAATTTAAAAATTATTTTATCCTTTTTAGCGCTTTTTGTGAAGTCGTTTCAACTTTTTTTTAAAAACTATTTTATTTTTCACTTTTTAGTGTGAAGAAAGAACCATCCAAAGTTGGGTTTAAGGACCTACCCCACCTCCATCCCACTAAATGTTTTTTCCTCATGGTATCAATTAAGGAACATACTCTAACAAACAGAAAAGGAATCATCGAAATCTCCTCCCTCCCCCACCACCATCACAGGACCAAATTATTCCTCTGTGTGATCACACACTATACAACAGCAAAAGAACCATCCAATTCGGTCCACGCGTTACAATGTTAGATTCCACCCCCACTCCCACCCCACCAAAATTTCATGTGGTATCAACCAGGGAGCATACTCTACCCAAAAGAAAAAGAATTATCCAAATCGGTCCACGCGTTACAAAGTTAGGTTCCACCACGGCATTATAAAGTTTTAAAGGGCGCAATGTGATTATTAAATATTTATATTTGAGGGTAATTGCGGCCAACTCGTCTATTTTTATTATTTTTTATTGGAGTAACTTTCGCATATGCTTTCATGTCGGTACATGTCCATTAATTTAGTCTTAGTCTCTCCTTTTTCAATCTACTGACAATCCTCACTTTGTTTTCTTTTTAAAGTGGTATAATGTATTATTCGAGTATTGTGGGTTTAGAAAATATTGGTTAAAAACTGTTCATAAATCCTAAAATCAACATTAAAATACTGGGTATTAACGGGAAAGCTCATTGTATTATTAATGAGAATTGTGTGACACAATGGTTAGAAAATTGCTTACGTTTAAATTATAAAGAAAAATAGTTTTTAAAACAAAAATAGTTTTTAAAACAAAAATCTTACATCTATTACGAAATTTTGACTTCGTTGTAAATTAAGCAAGCAAAGCAACAACAATAAAAGTATTAAATCCTCCTTTATGACAACCCCATATCACTCCGTCACTAAATGCAGAGATACAGAATGAAATGCCTGAAACAAGTTTATCGGAGGATGTCAGTGATTAGGGATGGGGATCGAATGGAGAAAATCGATCCAGTACAGATCGATCTATAATTTGTTTCAGATTTCGAAGATCGATTAATCGCCTAAAAAAGATCGATGTTCCCAGATCGATTCCTTTTTTTTACATCTCAATTTTGAGACGTCGCAAAATGAAGATGGTTATTGAAAATCTTAAAGGTTAGATTAAAGATTAGTTTCTGTAATCCTGGGAAATGGATTAGTTTCTGTAATCCATGGGCATTTCGTCTTGTCTTAAATGGATGAGAATCGGAAATAAATAAATCGATTCGAGATGAATCTGTCCAGCGAAAAATCGATTAAAAAATCGGCAGATCGAAGGCTAAAAGATCGATCAGTCGAGATCGAATCGAAGATCGCCCATCCCTATCAGTGATATTACTCCTAGAAAGATGCTGAATATGATATCACCGACACCTTCCACCTCAACTTCGAGAAAAACTACTACTAGGAAAATTCACGTAGCGCGGATCCTAACTTCTCAAGAATATATTACATAACAAAAGGCTAGATTATCAAGTAAGCGGGAAAGGCAAAAAAAAAATCCTAAACGTAAAAAGAAGTTGTTGAATAGGCCAACGAATTTTGGAGAAGTCCTTTGCGCAGGCTGCGGAGAGGAATATACAAAAACGTAAAAAAAGATGATTGGGTTGAGTGCATTGTTTGCAAAATATGGTCCCTTATTTTAACACGTGCAATGCTTGCGGCAACAAATGAGGTGCCATATCACCTACTTGTATCCCTACATATAGGGTGATATGGTATTTTTGAAAGATTTTTTCATTAATATTTTTTAGTTATTCGACTGTGAAAAAACCTTCCAATTTTGTTTACTTTACATTATCTCTTAAATAAAGTTTGTTTTCGTTTTTGTTTCAATTACTTATCACTTTTGTTTTATAAGTTATAGTAAAAATAAAAAACATGCACTGAAACACCCGAACTTACTCTAACTATTATTTAAATAAGAAATGAGAGAAGTTTAATATCCTTCTTACCGGTAAATCTCTCTTTATCGGTCTCCCCGATACACTTCCTTTCAAAAACAGTAACTGTCAAAAATATACCCATTTTAGGGTGTAACTTTCTTCAATACCACAACCCGATTTTCTTTTTAAGGATTTCTTTAATTCACTTTTTTTTAAATTAAGCACTCATATGCATTAATCAGTGTCTCAATTTCCTCCTCTGCCCAATCTTTAGCCATTGTAATTAGTTTTTTTTCTGCGATAACTGTCGGATGCTTATTTTCCTGTGTGTTTTCACTTTACATTAAGACTCTCCGATATAAATTCTCTGAAGTGTCAAGTGCAAACACACCTTAATGGAATGAAGTATTAATGAAATAAGTTCAGCGGATTCCAAATATGATGATGAAAATATATCCCGGCAAAGTTTGTGTTGTTGTCTTATTTGCATTCGGGTTAATAAAGATTATAACTGAAACTGGAAAATATATTAGAATAAAGATAACAAATTTCAGGTAATTATTATCATTATTATTGTCATGTACCTTGAGAGTCATCGGCTAATGGAACAATTTTAATATCATGTGGCCCATGGCCCAAACTGGTGAGATTTTATATAGAATTAACCCTTCTAACTCAGAAGGGCACTTCTCAGGCAGAAGCCTAGAATCAATTGACCTATAGTCCAGAATATAATAATATATTGAGGCGAATGAGGCTACCACATCAGCATTCAAATAAAACATTAGTAATCAAAAAAACAAAAAACTAAAACACGCCCAAACACAACAATAAGGGGTGCACAGACACGCAGAGACAGGTCAAAAACAGGACACATATTCTATGCTCTACAGATGCGATTTATAGGCTTTACATGCGAGAGTGCAAGAATATATGTTCGAGTTCAAAAGCTGGTGAATTAAGACTAGGTCAGCAACTCTACGTCGTTCTTCCAACGAGTGCATAACAAGCAATCGGAGGTGATCCACATAAGTTGCAAGCCTGAGTGGATCATTCCACGAAAGGTCTCTTAGTGCGAACCTAACAAAGTTCCGCTGCACCGACTCAATGCATCTAGAATGAACATCATAACAGGGAGACCAAACCTGATATGCATACTCGAGAATTGGCCTAACCAAAGAGAATAATAATCGAATTAAGATCTTCCGATCATAAAATTCCCTTGACAACATAACCCAGAACTGGATTACTCTTAGAAACAATATAGTAAATGTGCAGAGTGGAATCGATTTATCGGTCAAGCTTCAAACCAAGGTCAGTAACAGTCTGTACGCGACAGATATTAGTTTCCGCAAAGGTATAATCAAAGACGAGCTGATTTTTGTTCCTACAGAATGACACAACCTCACATTTATCCAAGTTAAGCTGTACGCCATTAGATCCACACCAGTTCTTGAACGTATTTAAATCATCCTGAATGCAGGATGAATCATAACTGCTTCTAACGGATGAGAAAATCTTCATATCGTCTGCGACAAGAATAAACAGCAACAGCCCCAAATGGCTACCCTGCAGTACGCCAGATGGAGCCTTAACGACTCTGGATAAAAAAAACGGTATGTCCTATCTTTTAAGTAAGAGCAGATCCAGTCGAGCAATAAAGGCGGAAAACCCCACCTTTCAAGCTTAAGCATAATCACAGAGTGAGGGAGCTTTTCAAATGCCTTACTAAAGTCGCTGTAGGCACAGTCAGTCAAGAGACCTTGTTGAAAGGCAGTGCTAATGGGGGATGTAAATTCTACAAGTTAGTTGTCGTCGACCTACCAGGTAGAAAGCCATGTTGATTAGATGAGAGTAACCCCTTACACTGCCCTATAAACTGTGAATATATAACAGATTTGAACAACTTGGGTATGCAGGAAAGCTTCGCGATTAGCATATAATTTGTTGTATAATAATAGCCCTTTACTTGATCCTAAACTTCTGAACGTGTAAATACATAGGATATGTTATTAAACAAAAAAAAAAAACAGCTTATAGAATCTACCACTAGAGCAAGAATTCAGTAGCAGTTTAGCCACTCACTTGATAATGCCTAAGTAGGGCGAAACGCGTCGTGTAAATTTATTTATTTAATAAACTGTGGAATTTAGCAAGTGTTGTTTTTATTTATATAAAAAATGCCCTCTTTTATAAACAGAAATTATAAAGGAGCTCTTTCATAACGTAGGAAATCTACCGGCCTGAAGAGATTTGTTGAAGATGAGTTCCAGTGGATTGAGTAAGGCATCAGAACAGGATATCAAGAACGCAGGTGGAACACCATCAGGACCAAAAGAAAAGTCCAGTTTAAGTTCCTTGATACCATTCATGATAATATCACGAGATATAATCGGCAAAGCAATGGAGGCAGCGGGTCGATCCTGGACATGACCAAACTCTTCCAGGGAAGGCACAAACTTGCCTGATGAAAAGGTGCCCTAAAAAACAAAGTTATCGGCTATATCGGGTGCGCTACAACTAGAGGGTCCATTGTACCACATCGTAAATGGATAATTACCAGTTTTCTTCTTCATATTTACAAATTTAAAAAAGATACGAGGATCATTATGCAAGTTATTGAAAACCTTATCAAGGTATTCCCTGTATAAGGATGAAGATAACGCTTAAAAATCAAGAAAATGGGAGTCTTTAACAGTAAGACAATTTAAGGGAAGGTGGTCATCGTTATCAGCGTTAAATACCCGTTTAACGCTGGGTAAGTTAAAGTCACCAAGAAGGATGATTTCGTTCTCTATGTTTGTCATATTATTAATAAAATCAAGGCTAAGAATTTAAATATCGTAAAGACTTTGACCATCTTACATAACCCAATTTCTGACGGCCGTATTTTTTGATTGTTTTGCCTGTAGCGGGAGCGTGCATACTTTTAAAAATATCAACGACTGTAGTTGCTTTGGGAGCAAATATACCAACTCAGTTATTTTTACTCGGGATATCCCTTGCAATAGTGCGTTTAGGGGAAGATACTATTGTAGGTCTTTTGTGGAAAGTAACATTAAAAATCTATTGAATTTCATAATTTTTTATATTGAAATGAAAAAATTCTTGCAACATTTTTCCATTGCAGAAATTTTCAATGTTTCTTTTAAATATTTCCTAGTTTAACTTGTTTAAAGTTTCGTTTAACTTGGAAAAGTTTAAATAAAAGTCCAAAAACTAGTCTTCAAATAGTCTGTAAAAGGATTGAATAACATCTGTGAAGAATTTTCGGCTTTTTCTGTATTCTTCCTTGTGTATTTCACTATCAATATTCTATCTGTCGATATTTTGAATTCAGGAGCCTTTGTGATTTTAGCCTTAACCTTAAGTATAGACCACTTAAACGGAAAACGGATCGTTCTTCAACAAATACTGGGAATAAACCAAATCAAAATAAATATCACAGTTTTGTTTGTTTCATTATTGAAGTTGGAGCCTTAACCACTTTGTACATCAATATATTATGAGCACAAAAAGGTGATTACTGTACGTTTCAAGGATCCTTACACTTTCAAGCACTACTAGACTACATAAAAACTTATTCCTATGAAAAGCTCTTACATCTTGAATCCCTATTCCAACGGCCGAATAGAAAATCTTTTAATGAACTCTGAGTTTTTGACTTTGACTGCACACATTTCATGGAAATATTCACAAATAAACCAAAGCAAATTACACGATACCACGAAAAACGTTTCATATCCTTCGAAAATGTCACTTTATAACTACGACCGTCTAAATACACTCCGTACTGAGATGTTTCAACTGATGCCACATACATTTATATAAACCTTTGACAATTTTATTTACTCTCCACCTCTTCTAATCTAATGGCTTACCTGTGTAAGGAACCCCAGTGGAAGTTGCATTCAGGTGTGACAAATTACTTCAAACGCGACGACACTTTTAATCTGTTGAATCTCTGAGTCTAAGTTTAAAGTGAAAATTATAGTTAATTGCTCTACAGAAAGTGAAGTTTTAGATCAATCTTTTATGGAAATTGCGCGTGAAAGAAAACAAACACGTGTTGGTGTTAAGAAATTATAAATACAAATACCTTAGAGATTCTATTTAAGTAAGTGACAAGTGCGGACAATTACACTTTCTCTCCTACTAGACAAAAAGTACCACCTGGATGTGGTCGGTTAAGTTCACGCAATATTTGTTATTGTTTCACTGAAAAAACAAAATTGTTGTTGGTTTTTGTTCCTAAATGTTCATCTCTTTACAAAATTTTTCAAATATGACCCTTTTACGAAAATTCCAACACTTTACGTAATTAGATAACGAAATCAGCTTTATTTCATTGCGTGCTGTAAAGCAGAACATACGCTTTTTTCGAGATGTATAGATATCATAGTGATGCTGCAGTACAAGAGTATAATAATTATTGTGGCACAAACTGCTCGTTTATGGGGAACAGTTTTTCAAGTAATGAATTGAATATTCTAAGGGAGAATCGGTATGTAGTTGTACACCTAGTCTCAATACTCGTAAATTGAACAAATGAATACTAAACGGAAGCGTTTTGTTCGTTGACATGAACCGTTTTTCTTAAAAACAATACTTTTGTAACTTACCAATATGCTGGTATTTGATTTAAGGTTTATTTGGTAGGATTCCCTCTTAGATTACTTAAAACATTAACTAAACATTTTAAAGTAATTTGTATTAACAGAAAGCTCTCAGAACCGCATAAAAAAACTGAAAATCAATAACAAAACTGGCCGAGCGAAATACTTCAGGCTTAATTAAGTTTCCTTAAACCTTGGGAGTATGCCCGCGAAATATAAAAGAATTATAGAGATTCCTCAACTTTGAAGGTTGTTGCTGAATAAAAGTTTTCCAAAATTGCTATAGGTAGGTATATATTTATATCTCTAAGAAGATATAGCAGGCTACACAGATTTATCCTGCTATTCAGTTTAACTTGATTTGATTGATTTGATGAGAAATATTGATTTGTAGGAAATTTTTCGTTAGGATTGGTCTAAAAATGTAAGAAGTAGGAGTAGGGCTTCACGGCACCGAGACAAGACCGAGACTTTGGCAGATCCCAGTCTTGGACTCGTCAAGCTGAAGACGATCTCGCTCTCGTCGCAATCTCGGCAAGATAAAGGCCAGTCTCGGCACGATCTCGCTCTCGGCAAAATAAAAAAAGGGTATTTCGGTGGGATAACGGGGAGCGAGGATAAGTGATATATCTATGTTTATATGCATTTTCTTCATATTCCCATCGCCAAATAAGGTAGCAAAGGCTCTTGTTTGCTATTGGGAATACAGCGCAAATATCTGAAGAAGGAAATAATGTAGAAAGAAGCAATTGAGGAGAGCAGTGTATACTTATATGCCCCATAAATAACACAATTGAATAATTTTCGGAGCGACATAAAAGCTGAAAAAAAATTATCCACAATAAAATAATAAAAACTAATATCTCGTCCACTCTCGTCACCTCAATCTTGCTCTCGGTATCGCACTGTTACCAATGATATTGGTCTCGCTGCCGGTCTCGGTATCGTGTCGAGACCGATACCGGCAGCGAGAATTATCTCGAGTATCGTAAAGCTCTAACATGGAGTAACCAAATCGAAAAAAAATCCACTTGAGGGCAAAGATGTTTTGCGACGGGGTTTTTCAACTCTAAAGCTTTGCGTTTCCAATAAATTTAACTGGAAACGTTGTTTTAAAAACCTTCTTAAAAGTTGCATTGCGGGATATTCGCGGATAAAGGGCACGAAAAATTTGTTGTCGCGAATATCTCGTTTTCGATCGAAGGCCAAAGAGGCCCGTACTTCCGACAGTGTGGGTTTCTTATCCACTAAAACTATCATCCTGAGATCTTCGAAACATACCTCTATTCGGCCCCTTGCCCAAGCAAATTAACGAGGAATACCTGGATTTTTCCAGTACTCTAACCTCATTTCCCTTGACTATTGCAATCATCTCAATTCCCTTGGTTATTACAATCATAGGTTTGTACGTCACTGCGCCAGGATCATCTGCTTCAAGTCAATGTTTTCCCAGTAATGTACACCTCTCGCTCATCGCCGCCTCCTCATCTTCCAGGTAAAGTCTTTAGGTGTCATTCTTAGTAGGGATGGGCGATCTTCGATTCGATCTGAAGAGATCGATCTTTAAGCCTTCGATCAGCCGATTTTTAAATCGATTTTACGTTTGACCGATTCAGCTCGAATCGATTTATTTGTTTCCGATTTCGATCTATTTAAGACGTACAAAAAACACAAGCTAAGTCTTGATATTTTTGCATTTTATCTTTCATTTGTGTAATAAATTGACAAATGTAAAAAAATGTTAAAAGAATCGTAATTGTTAGGTGAATGCACTTGAGATCGCTATAATATTTTAGTGTTAACTGTGTAGTTTAGTGACTACTGCATGATTTTGTCATCGGTAGCTTATTATGTGTTATTTCTGGTTTGGTGATTGCACAATGAGAAAGAAGTAAATTATTTAAAGAAAAATGTAAAATAAGTGATATTCGAATATGCGATTTTAATTTTTTATACAAATTGGTTTTGGAATACACGATTAAACTTGTAATTGCTTCGAAAGTTAGTTGAATTTTGTATACTGACATCCTAGATGTTATGCATATTAGTTTTTTTTTATCCGACGTGGTTAAAGTCGGAAGGGAATTAGGGTAAGGGAAGTGAGGGAACTTGAAAGTCTGGTTTTTGCATTCCTGCGAGCTAGAGAACAGCCCAGAGACGGAGTGGATTATATTAATTTCTTAATAAAAGCTCACGGAAAGAAAGAAGAAAGAATAAAAAATTCCCAGAATATTTTCAAAAAACGTCCCCAAGATATACATTTTTGTGGCTAAGACCAGAAACCTTCCCAGAAAACTTACGAGAATATTCTTCGTACATACTTATAAAATGTCCTGAAATCGCTTCTGAAATCAGACATAGAAATGCCTTGGGGACGTATTTTCAAAATATTCCTGGAAGGTTTCTAGGATATGTGATATTAGTAAAAAAATGTTTGCGCTTGCAATTACGCGGCACAAAAGTTGTGCTTATCTTTTACTTTTCGGGTGTACATTTTTAGTTGTGTTACTTTAATGAAGCAACATTTCTGAAATACCCAAGTTTTGTAAGCTACAAAGGCTGTTTTCTATTATTTAATAAATTGGTATTACACTATATTTTTATATGTAGAAACAGGTTTAATTACTTGCAATTTCAAAATGCTGAAATAATTTGAAATATCAAAATAAACTGAATCGATCTATTCGATCTATGGATATCGATCCTTTTAAGGCGATTAATCGATCTATGAAATCGGAAAAAAATTACAGATCGATCCGTACTGAATCGATTTTCTCAGTTCGATCCCCCATCCCTAATTCTTAGTAAGTTCCATTTCCTTTAGATGATATCCGAAATTACTAGGGATGGAGGTTCAAACTGAGAAAATCGATTCAGTAGGGATCGATCTTTAAATTTTCTTTAATTTTATAAATAATCGCCTTAAAAAGATATCAATAGACCGAACAGATCGATTCAATTTAGTTTTACATTTCAATTTATTTCTACATTTGGAAATTAGAAAGAATCAAAACTGCTTTCATAGAAAAATATAGGGTCATTAGTAAACCAATTTAATAAATAATTAAACACAGGCTTTGTAGCTTACAAATATTGACTGAACAACAATGGGTATTTCACAAATTTTGCTTATTTAATCGAGCGAAAAATAAGTTGCTATACATTTTTTGAAAGTACATTTACATGCCGAAAGTAAAAGAGAAGCATAGCTATTTGTGCATTTGCAAGCTTAAAAATTTCGTAAGAAAATATCAAACGCATTCTCCCTCTGCTTAGCCCAACCTTCCTTAATAATAGTAAAAAAATCTCCCAGAAATATTCCAGCAATATTTCAAAAAAACGTCCCCAAAACACATTTATACCTGAGGACAGAAACGTTCCCAGGACCTTTTACGAGTATGTATTAGGGATGGGCGATCTTCGATTCGATCTCGACGGGTCGATATTTTAGCCTTCAATCTGACGATTTTTTAATCGATTTTTCGCTGGACCGATTGATCTCGAATCGATTTATTTATTTCCGATTCTCATCCAATTAAGACAAGACGAAATGCGCTAAAATAAAACTGAACAAATACACGTAGAACTTTTTGGCATCATCATTTATTCCTGCAATAATCCTGCAAATTTAAAATTTCGTATCTAAAAAATGGTTGATGTTAGATAAATAATATGTTAGTGTCATCTGTATAAGTGAGTACCATGATTTTGTAATCATCGGTGGGAGTTTGTCCCAAAGATTACTTACAACTAGATAACCGGCTCCCTAAATTACCCAGCTAGTCTTGAAAAAGTAACACTGTCACCACAGTAACACAAAATTTATCCAACTTTTAAAGTCATAAGAATATACATGCAAATAAAGAGTACAGGCAGTGTGCAGTCATTTACTCCTGTCAAAATTATTTGAGAGAATCACTCAACGCTGTCAAAATTCTGTTCTCATCCGGGGAGAATCACAGACTCCTCTCAAAAAAGTACCGCCAAATCTTGTCGAAGAGTAAAAATGTACCAAAAAGTACAACCAATAAAAAGAATTCATTAATTTTTCACTAAAAAAAAGAGGTATTTAAGGAAACATCAAAAATAATTAATTTTTAAATTTCCCAGGATTACAGAAACTAATCTTTAGGCTAAACTTTAAGATTTTCAATAACCCTCTTAATTTTTCGACGTCTCAAAATTGAGATCTAAAAAAAAGGAATCGATTTGGGAACATCGATCTTTTTAGGGCGATTAAGCGATCTTCGAAATCTGAAAAAAATTATAGATCGATCCGTACTGGATCGATTTTCTCAGTTCGAACCCCCATTCCTATTAACTATGTATCAACAACATTCTCGTAAAGGTTTTGGGAAGGTTTCTGATCTCAGACATAGAAATGTATATCTTGGGGCTGTTTCTTTAAATAATTCTTGAAATGTTTTCGGGACATTTTGTGCTATTAGAGTAATTTTCAAAATAAGACAGAATTTGTTTCTTTATGTACTAACAAACGCATTTGCTCACTGTCAACCTTAGAATATAGAGCTTACAAGGTATGTAGTGCATTAAGCTCAGAAAACTTTGGCAGTTGTGTAGTGTAGCGGAATGACCACTTCTTGCTTGAATGGAAGTAACACAAATTTTGAATTTTGGTAGAGTGATCAGGAAGAAAACTACCCCAAATAATTATATAATAATTCACCCAGTTGCTTTCATAGCCAATAACCACCTTTGAACTTGTGGGGTAATGAAATTGAAAATATTGCAGATGTAAACAAACTGGAAATTGTAATAATATTTTTATACAAACGCTTTAGACGGAAATCATCGCAAGTAAAAATTGACAGTACAACTTTATCCTCCTCCCTTTTCCTTGTCAGCAAGCAAAATGGCTGGTCTTACGTAAAAGTAATGGCCTATTCTGTATATTCTATAATCTTAGTTGCCAACGTATAAATTTAAACATTGTACCATACATCCACTAGTATACTATTCTGAAAAAGTAATTGTAAAAGATGAGATTTAGATAGCCTGTTCCTATCCTTTGAATATGATTCTTGAAAGTCCGATAGGTGCCCCCAATAGTTGCTATAATCCTATGAAATGGCCTTCGCAAGAAAAAATGATTTGTATGAAAACTGTAAATCGCACATTCCAAAATTAATTATTTCTGATTTACACAAAAAGCCATCGATGACGGAATCATGCAGTAGTCACTGAAGAGGTAGCCCACAAACAAATATTTACGATTTTTTTGGTTCGAAATTTAACACTTGTAAGATTATTACACAAATTCAAGATAAAATGCAAAAAATTTCCTAGCTCAGTTTTAGCGCGTCTCAAATAGATCGAAGATCATCCACCCCTAGATATTATCATGTTCTGTAAAGGGTGCCGTTATCCACTAGAGAGTCTTCCGGTTCAGATTTAGAATACTCTTCCCGGCAGCACAGTATGATGCTCCTAACACCGTTTTACATAAGTGAATTTCATCCTATTGTCTTCTCTATGGCCCATTTCTCAATCAGGCCTCTAACCTTGCCTCTTCCTCCAGCTCCGGGCCTTGAAAGTTCGAGTCTACTCATCTCTTAGCGAAACTACCTGCCTTCTCGGTTCCTTCAATTCCTAAGTGTCCCTTTACCCAAACCAGTATCACCCTGTGTATAAGGGTCCCTCGAGAGATGCTTTTAGTGAGTTAAAATATCACACTACCAGAGACAGTCCGGTCTACTGGAGTCTTTGGAAGATTTTCACCTCGCGCGCAAATAAAATGGAAAAACCATACAATGATTTTTTTAATTTTTCACTCTTTGTCCATCCATCTGTCCGGACAAATCTTGGAAACGGCTAATCTGATTTAGATGGGATTTTCGGGGAGGTTCAGTATTTTTTAGGCAGGTTACCTTTTTTCTAAGAAGGAGAAACTTGGATGTGGGGGTGTAGTTGACATGCACAAATAAGCCAACTTTTCGGGATTAGTAAGATGAATAACACTCCCGATGCCATTAAATAATTTGGTGATAAGACTCCCCTAGGGATGGGGGTGAGAAGAGAGTGGCAGGTACTAGTAATCAAAAATTACCGATATACGTGTCGAATCTATAGTTTTCGGTATCGCTAAGATGAATAATGACACTCCCAATGCCGTTAGATACTGCAGTAGTAAGAGATCCCTTATCGTGGGCGTGGGAAGGAAAAGACAGACAAAAATAATCGAAATCGCCCGGTGTTAAGTTCGAATTCATAGTTCTCGGGATCACGGAGATGAACAATCACACTCTAAATATATTTGAATACTATAGGGTTAAGACATCTAGCACCCCTAGCGATGGATGTGGAAAGGTTGTGACATGTAAAAATAGCCGAAAACGACACTCACTTAATAAAAGTTAGCATCGCGTTTTTGACCTTATCTTTGGAAAATGAAAGCATCAGTGTAAATTACTGCTATATAAAGACAAAAACCTCTATCTGGCCATCGCGTTTTAAAAATGAAGCAAGAGGAGTATTTTTTTTCATCAACTTTCAGAAGATTTTTTCTCAAGTGTCCTTTGCAGCATAATTTTGTTTATTTAAATCGCTTGAGTATATTTATGGATATTTGTTAACTGGGATAAGGCATTGACTGGCATCGTTTGGTTTGTTTGTAACTTGATGCCTCCAATGTTAAGAGTATTTGTCTTTAATTCTCGTTATCCTTGCACATACATTATACCATTATCTTGAAAATCTTCTTCCACTTGGTAGATCTTTTAGTCAAACTTTCATACGAAAACGATATACACTCTTCCATCGGGTGATTTATCTTTCAGTTAAACTTTTATTACTCCCCAAAGTCTTGCAACTCATGAACATTACTTCGTTTTATCTTTTGTACATGACGAAAAAGTATTGTTCAGAACACAAATAAAACGTCAAAAGTAACTAAATCCTTCATGTGAACATTATATATTTTCAGTCGGGACCACATTCAATCATCACGAAAAACATTTTACGTCAAGAGCATGATCCAAGTTTAAGCGCGGAAAATTACTTTTTCCCGAAAAAAGTTAGGTTTCCCATCATGTTTCAACCCCACTTTATATGAAATTAGAATCAACGCCATATAGCAACATTTATGACGAACGAGGACATGTCTGGCAGGAGTTTACTTTTCGCGTTAGATTAAAGAAGTTAAATATTTCAAACCGAAATTTCAGAGCAAATATTCAAATTAATATGGAAATTTTTTACTGACACATGAAAGTACGAGTCCTTGCTTTAAATTTGGAAAGATTAAATTTGCACAAATCCATTTGTTTCCTCAGGTTATTCAGCATCCTTATTGCGATGGCGCTACTTTTACGGTTAGCAAATAATATTGAAAAATTAAGAGATTAATTGAATCAGTGAGCGGAAAAAGGGTTTAAGTTCAAAAATGCAAATAATGCGAAAACACAAAAAAAAAAATGGTTTACTTTTAAAATTAATGATTTAAAGTTTGGTGTCTATGCTACCATTCCAAAGAACCTTACAACATAATATTCAGGATTTCTAAAATGTTATGCTATAAATAAAATACTGGCATGGACTTAAACCTTTCTTCTACTAAATAAACTGGGCATGTTGTACCTTTTTTGAAAAGGTAGGTTGGGTTAGGTTAGAGTGGCTGCCTAAAAAGGCATACTTTGCCCAAATTTCCCCCAGTGTGATACCACAGTTGAGGCTGTATTTCAGTCCTCATTTAACCCATAGGAAAAGTGGAGATCCTACCTAATTACTCTCTGTGAACCATGCTAGTTCCCTGTCACCAGTGGAATCTAGTTCTCGGGAAGCCAATATGTAATATTTTCTGGGGCGGAAAGAGCTTACCCCTATCATATACCATTTAGAGCTCCTGATAAACAGCACTAGGTCCCTGAAGTCAATGGAGCCTATTTTGGTTAACTCTTCAAAAAAGGGGGAACCCAAAAACCGGTTTTGACGGTTGGCTATGGCCTGGTAGTTGCATAGGAGGTGGAGTATGGTTTCCTCTTCCTCATCGTCTTGGCAACTCCTACAGAAGTCGTTTGAAGGCGCGCCGAGTCTATCGGCGTATCTGCCTATGAAACAGTGGCCCGAAACAACGGACACGATGACGCTAATTAATTTACGTCCAAGTGAGATAAGCTGGCATGACCATAAGCTATCTTGACCATAGCTTTGGCCATATCTGTTGGGTGATCAGGCAGGTGTGTTGCTGCTGCCATCTGGGAGTTTGCAATCCTAAGAGATTCCTGTGAAATTTCTAGTTTGCAAGTCGCCGGCTTTCGGCTTTCCAAACCGGTGGTTAATGTCCGAGTCGGGACGAATAGTGCCAATCCTCGCTAGTACGTCGGCTCTACAGTTACCCGGAATTGCACTGTCCAGGTAGCCAGATGAGACGTACTTTCAGATGCTCCACCCTGTCAATTAAAGCACTTGAAAAGATAACAAAATGGGCAATTTAATGAAAATAAAAAATTGGTGTATTAATTACATGAATTTCGGAGGAAATTTAGGAAAATGCTAAATTTTGGATAATCGCAAAACATTTCCTTCACTTTTGAAAGTGACTGTACCTGCAATGGCAGGCAGTGTTGATAATTTTGAAAGGCTATTCAGATAGTATTTTTTTGGCGTTTGTTTAATGCCGTTGCGTTGAGTAGATCAAATGATAATAACAAATTAAAAAACTGAAACCCAACTACGGCTTCAACTGCCTTTGTCAAAGTTGTAAGCAATACTTGATAGCTGGAGCTCTATTGTTATATATATGTTATGAAATATTCGGCTACGTAATGTATCTTGATTGAAATAAACTAACTCAATTTGTTATTTAAAACATTTTGGGTTTATTTAACATTCATACAAATCCAATGACACCTGATTTGTCCAAATCTAATGAGTAGCTTAAGAGCTACGAGGGAACATATTGCACATTGCCACCCCCCCCCCCCCCCCCCCCCTAGACAACAGCCCAGAGACGGTTGCTCCTTTGAATTTAATTTTATGAAATGTCATTTCTATTATATTTGTAATTGAAATAAGACCGACTTGATATGCTTGGTGACAATTAATATTGATAGACACATAATATGAGGAAAAGGATAAATCCATGAAAATCATTCCATAAGTTTTGCGACAACAGTAACATCTCTCTCCATTCGCGAAACTCTAGCGTCTACATGTTTATCAGTCGTATCGAGTTCTACTTTGCAAAGATCTCCTAATCCTTCACACACGCTATTTATAGCATTCATATTACATCCATTTGCTCAAGACACTTTCTTTAATACTTCTTCCTCTTGCTATACATCCATCGGTTATCATAGATTTTGATAATGGCGTTTCAATGATAATATCAGCCCAGCTTCCACAACTTAATTTACTAGTACGGCTGTTGGAAAAAAATCCCTTTCTAAACTTCTTCATTAAATTATTGTCGATGATGTGTAGCAGCATGACAGTAAGGTAGCATTTGATACTATATCGATATTTTACTGTATCGATTTTTTCCAAATATATCGATATTTTGTATCGATATTGAAATTTGCGATATTTGAACATATCGTTATTTTTTATTTGAACTTATAGGATATGGAAAGATTTTTAGATTGTTTTGTTTTCCTTTTTCAAATTTCAATAAATAAATTCTTTTTATTAAAAAAATATTTTTAAGTATACAAAATGACAATGTGTACTACGCACAAATAGAAGGGGTGTCGAAATAACAACAGTCTTAAGTTTCAATAAAAAAATGTATTTTACTCTATAAAACAAATATAAAAGTCAATAATAAAGTAATTCAACAAAATGAAAGTTCAAGTAAAAATTCACTAGGTGTTACATGTAACGAGTAAAAGACAAATTAAATTATATTACGTGCAATTATTAATTGTAGTATGTAAAAACTCAAATTAAACTCTTATCAGTAATCAGATTAAATTCTGATTTGATCGGGTGAATATGAGTCAGATTAAACTCAGAATAGATTAGGTGGAAAAAATTTCAGACTAAACTTTAGCTGGGTGTTAGGATGTTTTCAAAATAAATTAAACTCTGAAAAAGGAATAGTTGCAGGTTGATATTCGCCTTGTTTGTTGGTCTTTTATAGTAATTTTTACTATGGCTATGTTTATTTACAGAAATTACCAAACACAACTACCAGGCCAATTAATGGCAAGGTAGCCACAGGCATGAAGAGGTTTTTGATTGCGGGAATGGATAGGCGTTTCATGAATATTGCAAATGTTATGCTTCTTGGTATCGCCTCACTCCTTGATTCTATATTTATGAAGATCTACTTCCGAGAAGCTTTATGTATACCACAGGCAATAACCGCCATCGAGCAGGAAATTAAATTTCTCCTCAAATGGGAAATTTAACTGACGATCTACAGGGTAGAGTTCGCACCGAGCTACGAGGTTTTCTTGGGCGAACTCCATCTCCAAAGCCAGCAAATCCACTAACAATTTGGGAAGGGATTAAGGCAGAGTATCTGCATCTCTAAAAGTTGGCTAGAATGTTCCTTCGCGTAGTACCTTCCGAGAGATTATTTTTCACGGCAGGACGCACAATGTCCGACAAAGAAAGCCGCCTTACGCCGAAACACCTTTCACAAATGATCTTTTTGTCCTGCGTAAGTGAAGATATTTGACATAAACGTCCTTGAAGAAATAAGACTTAAGAGCTACGAGGGAAGATATCGCACCCTGCTACACCCCGCCCCGCTGTGCCCTGCCGCCACTGTACTACTCGCCATAGAGCCTATGTTACGCGGAGAATTCATATAAATTCTTGACACCCTACCTAAGAGAAGTGTTTTTTAAAGTTTTTAATGTTTGGAGAAATAAATATATATTTTATATAAAAGAAAATAAAGTTCTTTCGTTCAGGAATTTGTGTTCAAATTAATACAGTACTTTGCAGTTTAAATTTTATTCAATTATTATTATTTAACAAAATAATCACTTGATACCGATATTTCAAATGATCGATAATGTTTATTTGATATATCGATACTTAGTATCGCATAATTCGATATATTGCAATAACAAAAATTGATAATTTTCTTTTCGATTCTCATCCCTATTTGATACATTGCGTATAGCGCGGCGAAGTTCAAGCTTTTTGTTTTTGTTTTTAATCTACTTCAGAAGCATCTCCCCCCACAAAAACATCATACTCTTTAAAAAAAAAAAATTTAAAAAAACACTTCACTTAATCGTGTTTTCAGAAGAGATAGGCTAAGAGATATACCTGCTTTGTCAGCATCTCTCTATCGCTTGACCAGAAGAGATAGACTTACAGATATACCTGCTTTGTCAGCATCTCTCTATCGCTTGACCAATGGGATGCTGCTTTTGCGAGTATAATCTTTAAGGCGCACACGTTGAAAAGTCACAGATATATTTCCTCTTAAAAAATCAGTACTTTCATCACCTCTCGGGAGAAGAACTTCATCCGATTCGAGACAACGATTGCAAGTGGACCTAAATTTATAGTGGATTCCGAACCACTGCCATTTTCTCTGTAATCCCGATGACCTTTTCATCGTAATCTGTTGTCAGCATCTTACATGTTTAAAAAAATAGTGTAAAATGTTTTTGGCAGTGTTTATTAAACAACATTAAAAGTATCTTAAAAAGTTTTAAAATTGAAACATAATAAACAAATTATGATATGGTATACCTTGTCAAAGGATTTAACTTCTGTTTCTTACTGAATGCAGTGAAATTAAAAATCGGACTTTTAATATCTTGGACAACCCTAGGTAAGTCTAACTTCGTAACGCGTTGAAGCAAGTTCCCCTTTGGTATCATGAAAAAAATTTATAGGGTAGGCTTAGGGTACAAGAGGGGCGGTACCCAACGTCGTAACGCTTAGCCCAATTTGAAGGATTCTTTTGTTGTTGTGTACTTCTATTGTTTCTATGAGAAAAAATTTGGTTCTGTTGGAGTCTATCTTTATATCGTGTGGACCGATATAAATAATTCTGTTTTTGATGAATAGGGTGGGGGAGGGAGCAGAATTAACTTTGTAACGTCTAGACCTATATGAATAATTTTTTTCTTTGTATAAAGTATGATTTCCCAATGCTACTATGAGAAAAGAAATTTAACGTTGAGTGGAAGAGGAGGGAGTTGTATAATGTCTTAGTGGACTGATTTGGATAATTCTGTTTCTGATGTATATAGAATGTTCCCTCATTGGGAACATTGAAGTAGACTATCTCTGCAACCGTTGAATTTACTTTGTTATACGGGATCCATTTTCCTAGTAGTATATCTGAAGATACTAAAAAGTGAAAAATAAAATAGTTTTTTAAGAAAAAGTTGAGCCGACTTCACAATAAATGCTAAAACGCATAAAATAATTTTAAATTTACATCTAGTAGGAAACGTTAAAGTTTCCTAAATGCAACAAAAATATGCGAGGACCTTTTGATTTAAGTCACGAGATATTTGCTATCATAGCCATTAGCAAATTGCCCCCCCCCCCCCCCCCCCTATAAGTTCTAAACTGTCGTTGCAAACTATCTGAACAAAATTCACGGACGGAAGAGTTGAAGTCTTCGAGGATGCCGTCGATCCTCATCTGGACATTCTCTCGTATTAGTTACATCTACAAGCGGTAGCAACCAGGCATCCTAGAACGTAACCAAGTAACAATTGCGGGAGCAGATAACGTCTTAAAAAGTCCACCTGGTCTCTGAGGGAATCTGCAGTGGTTTGCTCCTTTAACCCAAGGGTAATTGGTTTTGCTAATGGTGTCCCCTGACACGCTTATGTAGGAGTAGAAGTGGAGGGTATGATAGACCTAAACAGGTCGGCTATATCCACGGTACCCACAACAGTAGCAGTTTTGGGAAAATTATCTTTCTTTCTGCAACGGCTATGGAGGCTGAACTTGTGCCGGCTGAAAGTGCTGTAGCAGACCTGGAAGAAGGTGCCATTTTCAAAATAATGACTAGCACTTCCTCAGGTTTGGTGGTGGCAGAGATGGTAGATTCTAACGAGTTAACTATCTTCGCAGTAGACACACCAGTAGAAGATGTAGACCCGCTTTCCGAAGGATTAGCTGCGGTTACTCCTGAGGAGGTTACTTTTCCTGGCTCTGGAACCCTTCACTGCCGTGGGTGGAGAAAGGGTGAAGGTCATGATTAACACATGGGCCAAGAAGAAACACTGGAGACGGTGGAACAACATGGATTGCTGCAGATAGACTAGAATTTTATCATTGACCCAAGGAACCGAGGGTAGCGGCGATAGTGTGATAACTGAATAACTCAGTTTCCCACGCTAAGGGAGACTGGGAGGGAATGAAAAGGGTCCTGCTTTTATGTGGTCTGTTTCTGCTAATCCCCGGAGAGGTGTTGTAAGTGAGTAAGAATCTCTCACGCAACTGGAGGGCACGGGCTGTCCGATGTCATTTGGAAGATTGTCCCTCTTCCGCTAAAAAACAAAATTATAGATATTGTAAGCAAAATATTTTATGACAAATTTAGAAATAACTCTATGGAACCTTACTACGCTCTTAATCAATTTTTTTTAATTTTCAAGTAGGGTATATCATAAATAACACAGATCGTGTTTTCATTTCATTATCGTAAATCATATTATTCAAAAGTATTTTAAATTATTGCTGTAGTATATATCATCAAGGTAATTGCATTAATATTTGGTTCAGAAACACAGCCGAAAACGATTTCCGGTAACAATATCAGGATTTCTCTGTGATTATGCATTTCTGCTTAAACATCCTAAAATCAATGTTGTAATACGAACCTAATTGCAATTTGAAACGAATGTTGGAAATGGTTACCACTTGTGTATTATTGCAAACGTAAATTCGAGTTTACAGTTCAAAATCAAGAGCACTTTGAACAAAGTCACTTTAGAATTCGAATTTTAAATTCACCAAATTATAGGATTATTGAAACCTTACCTATAAATACAAATGATGGCAACTAAATTTCCTCTCTATTGCGACCACAGTGATTCACTTAAAAGTCTTTAACCTCTCAAAATCACGTTTCATTTGAAAATTCATCAAATTAAGGGTAATCTATTGGGAACTTAACAATGCTTCGCTTATTTCCTATGATTTTAACTGTGTTCCCTTTCCAATAACATTCAAAACAAGGGCAAAGTAATTTGTTAACCGACTTCCCAAAAAAAGAGATTCTAAGTTCAACGTACCTATATAATTTTTTTTATGTCTGACCGGGCATAACTTCGTAACGTCTTGACCTATTTTGATGATTAATTTTTTGTTGGGTAGAGTATGTTCACTGATTGGTACCATGTAAGAACAATTGTTGGTGGGGTGGGTGACCAATCTAGGTCTCGACGGGGGGATAGTATTCAAACTTCGTAACGCGTGGACCGATTTGAATAGTTATTTTTCTGCTGGGTAGAGTATGTTCCCTGGTTGATACCACGAGAAAAAAAATTTTTGCTGGGGTAGTGGGTTAAACCTAACTTTTTAACGCGTGGACCGATTTGTATGGTTCCTGTTTTTGTTTTACAGAGTAGAAGACACTAAAAAGTGAAAAATAAAATAGTTTTCAAAAGAAAGTTGAACTGACTTCACAAAAAGCGCTAAAAAGCATTAAATCATTTTTAATTTTATATCTCTTACGACATTTTGAGGTCGGTGCCAATTAAACAAACCAAACAACGTTCAACGTTGAAACGTTCAGATAGTTTTATGTATTATTACCTTCAATTGTGGTTGGGTAGTTTTGTTCATTAAAAAAAATAAAGGAGCTCTACAAAGAAAACTATCAACAAATGGATGTACATAAAATATGATATATTATGCAATTAAAAAATATGGCCACATAGAGGGGGGGGGGGGGGCTTGTACACATACAAACCTTATTATTCGATTGTAAAGGCAAGAATAAAATTTTTTGCGGGTATTTGACTTTGTAGGATTCCTTATTCCCTCCATCCAAACAGCTTGTGCCGTTAAATTCGTCTTAATTCCGAAAGTTCCATAGGATATTTGAAGTGTCAAGAAAACAAATATGGCGCCTTTCAGCTAAAATATTGTTGGTGAATATGATGGGTTTTGCTTCAAAGAACCCGGCTTCGTAAAAAGCAAACTAAAAAGATGAAAGCAAGATAATATAGAAAATATCTTGCTTAAATTGGTCACGGTTTTCATTCACTTTAAAATATGAATGATATGCTATCGTTTTATATGGCTGAGAACCATTACCATTTTAAGACGATGGTAAAGGATTTTCGATTTCATCTTGTAACGTGTTTTTGGGTAGGCGGCTTTGGTTTTCTCCACGCCATAACCCCGCTCGCTCCAGGGCAAGACTTTTAAGGAAAACATGTGCCTAAATATAATTCACTTCATTCACTATATGTGAAGCTTATACATACCTACATATGTGCCTAGATGGCTTTACTAAGCTAAGTCTATGTTAAATTCTATGTTTGGATTTGTGTGGCGTCTAGAATCCTCTTGTCGTTTCTAATAGGATGATCGTGCTCGTCTTCTGTCTTGTTGTATGACGCTGTAATACATTCAGTTAACGCAAGTCCAACCACATATCAAATAAGTCCTGACCAAATAAGTTCAAACCAAAACAAAACGCATTAAATGACCTATTCATAGGGTTACCCGCACATTTAAACACTTTGCTATTTAAGCGAAGGAAATTAATCTTTATCGGCATCATTCGTCGGTATTAAATGCTCTTGATCTGCTCCGAAGACCAATTCAAGATTAGTTTAGAGTTAATGCCAGGCCCATGCGCACGGGGGGGGGGGGGGGGGGGGGGGGGGGGGTTCAAACCCACCCAGGAGTGTTTTTAAAATTTTTTGAACTTCTTCATTAGGAAAAATTTGACTGCAATACTAAAAAAATAACCTAAAATGTATATGACCATATTTTTTAATTGCATAATATATAATATTGTATGTATGTACATCCATTTGTTGATAGTTTCTTTTGTATAGCTCCCCCCCCCTCCCCCCTCTTGACGTTTTATTATGGTCAGAGGAACACGCCGGCTATGCGAGTGCCTCACGCTAGGGAAGCACGCTGGCGAAAGAGGGAGCGCGCGAGTGTCCAAACCAAGGCAGCACGCTGGCTATACGAGTGTCTTTTACCAGGGAGGCCACTGAGATATATAAACTGAAGTGACTGATTCTCTGAAATTTCTTTAAAAAATGGGATCACTTTTCACTATTTGTCCCTTTCTGTAGAAGCATCTTTTTTTTAACCTGGTTTTCTCAATTCTCAGCGTTATGTCGCCTACTAAATGCAGGCAGGTGAAAGAAACTAAGAACATTTGGTGTCATCAGAAGAGGTTCAAAATCACAAAGCTTCAGACTTTAGACAAAAATGCTCTCACTAGAAAGATTTTCGAAAACATCAGATTTGGTGACAAACTCACTGATTTGGTATCACTGACTGTACAAATTAGTAAGTTAATCTCTTACCACTGGTGGGGTTGTACCGCTATTGCTGGAACCCTTACCGCTGGTGAACAATAAAACTAACGCTTCAAGGAATGAAGAATCAGTGACCAAAGTCAGTATTATTTCACATTTTTATATACAAATATTGCTTAGTTGGCAATAATAAAGTTCATATTTGACCATTCCATATGCCTTGCAAATATTGATTACTTAGCTATAACAAAGTTCATAATTGAGAATTAAATACATTTTGCATATATAAACTCATAATTGCTTAATAGGTAATTGACATTACTTTTACTTTAATATAAACAAGAAAAAAAGCTCAATGGACGCGATCAGTAGGTAATATGAATTAAATTTGTGCCGGCATGATCATTCTGATCACTGACCAAAACTCACCGCGTTGGAGGTTAAAAATCACCAACTTTTAGACGTGTCTGAGAGATAAAAATTCTGTCACTAGGGAGGTGTTCCAAAACACCAGATTTGGTGACAAAGTCACTGATTTGTCATCACTGCTGGTGTAAAACGAAATGAGTGAGTATCCGAAATAGATAGCAATATAATGTAAATATAATATGGACAATCTTTCCATTTTCCAAATTTTATGTTAATCGAAAGAGACAATCCTTGGCTACGTTTTGGCCACACTTACTATTATTAATAATATACGTGATTTTAACAACGTAGCCCCAAATTTAAACTCATTGTCTTTAAATGCTATAAGAAATGCTGTCGGCGATCTATCAAAATAATTATTTCTTTACCGAAATGAAAATATTGTGGACTGTACCGCAATATCTTCCAGACATAAATTTAACGCAAGTTTAATGTCACTTAAGGCATTTTGATGTAGTTTTCAATTTCTCATTTGATTACTCAATTTTAAGGAACCAGGGGTTGGTATTTTTTCAAAAACTAAGCCAAATTCAATTTTTTCATATTAAAAGTGCCACGTTTCAAATGTTTTCAAAATTATTGCACCTGTTTTGGATAGGATTTTAATCAAATTATTCACCTCAGTTTCTTTAAAACTGGAAGAAGTTTTTCTTTCGATTAATATAAGATTTGAAAAATGTGAAAAATTTCCGTTTGCCTGTTTCGCGTATGTTTCGGATTTCACGGATTTATATATTAAAAATTCAAAGATCCGTTCTCTTAAAATTCGGAAGGTTCTAATATTGCTAACCCCAATCTTGATTTTATGGTAGCGATATCGACGATTGCGTTTCTGTGTTTTATGATAGGATTTATGATCTGTTTAATTCGGGTGTACCACTCAAATGGTCGAGATCATCTTGTCATTCACCCCCGTGCCATACTAAGGAACTACGGAGCCTTAAAAATAACAAAAAATAGACCATTAAAAAATGCCTTACGCTGTAGAAACACCTCAGCTTATTATGATTTCATTTATTGTCATGACAGCTTTTTAGCGCCATCCTATCTATCTATCTTTATACAGGGAATAACTTGATAATGTTCGGGATTACTTGCATAGCGACCATCGTACCTTTTTTAAATTTGTTGTGATACAATGGATCCTCTAGTGGCAGCGCGCCCGATATAGCTGACAACTTTGCATTGCTTTTCGAGGGCGCCTATTCATCGGCCAATTTTGTGCCTTGCCTAGAAGAGTTTGGTCATATCCAGGATCGTCCCGCTGCCTCCATTGCTTTGCCCATTATATTTCGTGATATTATTATGGATGGTATCAAGGAACTTAAACTGGACTTTTCTTTTGGTCCTGATGGTGTTCCACCTGCATTCTTGAGATTCTGTTCTGACGCCTTACTCACTCCACTGGAATTCATCTTCAACAAATATCATCAGGCCGGTAGATTTCCTACGTTATGGAAGAGCTCCTTTATAAAAACTCAATAACAAATTGTAGGCTAACCGCTTTCCTGCATACCCAAGTTGTTCGAATCTGTTATATATACATAGCTTGTAGGGCAGTGCAAAGGGTTAATCTCATCTAATCAACATGGCTTTCTGCCTGGTAGATCGACGACAACTAACCTGCCTAAATTTACATCCCACATAATCTCTGCCTTCCAATAAAGTCTCCAGACCGACTGCGTCTACACCGACTTTAGCAAGGCATTTGATAAACTCCCTCACTTTGTGATTATGCTCAAACTTGAAAAGTTTGATTTTCCGCCTTTATTACTCGATTGGATCTGCTCTTACTTGAAAAGATAGGACATACCGAGTATCTTTCCGTAATACTTTATCCAGAGTCGTTAGTGCTTCATCAGGTGTACCGCAGGGTAGCAATCTGGAGCCGCTGTTGTATATTCTTGCTAATGACGACATTGTCCCTATTATTACGCACTCCAAAGTCTTAATCTACGCAGACGATAGGACGATTTTCTCATGCGTTAGAAACAGTTATGGTTCTTCCTGCATTCAGGATTTATTTATTTATTACAGATTCATCAAATACATAGATTACTACAATATATATAAAATTCAAAAATAAAGAATAGAAAACTACGGCCAAAGACAATAGTCGGAACAAACATTCATCCAGAGAGCGATCACCACATCAGCCAAGGCACTGTCTTAGCAGACACTTCAAATTCCGCCTAGAGATGTCCATGTCAAAACTACCGAAGTGTTGATTGAAGAGGCGGAACATCGACGTGACGGGTTCGTGCATGCCGTAAAGAGTACGGTGTCCTGGGACGGATAGGAAGTCATGATTCCTCAAGGTGCGTTGAGGTATAGCAAAATTAACAGCCTCTTGTAATTCCGATGAATTAATAGTTCCCTGCAAAAGATCGAACATAAATACCATATTCGAAATATTTCGCCTCATTTCTAGAGAGTCAAACGAATTAATCCCAGACGATCGGCATAAGAGGGAAGCACCCAATGATGATTTAAATACCTTCCTGCCTGCAGCTTAACTTGGAGAAATGTGAAGTTGTATCATTCCCTAAGAACCCAAATCAGCTCGTCTTTGATTATTCCTTTGCGGAAACTAATATCTGTCGCGTGCAGACTGTTACTAACCTTCCACTCTGCACCAGGGCCGCCGAGAGGGGGGAGGGGGGGGCGAAGGGGGTAAACCCCCCGGGCCCGGGCTTCAAAAGGGGCCCCGTCATCTAAGTCATCAACAGAAATTTTTTTCCATTTTAATTATATATAAAAAAAATTGTTTACGATCGAAAAGGTGTAATTTACTAGACAGATTTTAAATTAAAAGTCACTCATTCGATTGTATATGGGCCTATAAACGCTTAGGCCCGAATTTTGTCCCTACGGGCCTGCTCTGCACATTAACTATATTGTTTCTAAGAGTAATTCAGTTCTGGGTTATGTAAAGCGGTGGTCGGAATACCGTAATTCACTTATTCTTTTCTTTGGTCAGGCCAATTCTCGAGTATGCATCTCAAGTTTGTTCTCTCTGCTATGCTGTTCATTCTAGACGCATTGAGTCGGTGCAGGGGAACTTTGTAAGGTTCGCACTAAGAGACCTTCCGTGGAATGATTCACTCAGGCTTCATCCATATGTGGATCGCCTCCGGCTGCTTAATATGCACTCGTTGGAGGAACGACGTAGAGTTGCTGACCTAGTCTTTATTCACCAGCTTTTGAACTCGAACATATATTCTTGCACTCTCGCAGGTATGGTTTCCTGTAGGCATAACCCGTATAGCTTAAGGAGATTGCCTTTACTGCATGTTGTTCACTCTCGGTCTAACTGTGGTATGCGTGAGCCTATAAATCGCATGTGTAGAGCCGTGAATATGTGTCCTGTTTTTGACCTGACTCTTACTAAGGATTTGCTGAAACGACCTCTGTTGTATGTGCACCCCTGATTGTTGTGTTGGGCGTATTTTTTTTTTTTTTTGGTTAGTAATGTTTTATTTGCATGCTGGTGTGGGAGCCTCATTCGCCTCAATATATTATTATATACTGGCGAATAGGTCAATTGATTCTAGGCTTCTGCCTGAGAAGTGCCTGAGTTAGAAGGATTAATTGTATTTATTAATAAAGTAAAAAGTAACTAGAGAATAAGAAGAGACAACTCATTATTTATTGACATAATTTTATATATTTTATAATATTTACATAGAAATGATAACAAAAATTCGTTCCGAATGTTAAAAATTGTATACTGCTTTGTATTGACTGACATTTGTTAGATTTATTAAGGGAGTTAATCAAGTCCTTAAAATGAATCAACAGTGAAAAAAGTACGAAATTAGAAAGTTTGCACAATTAAAAGATACAACTTCAAAATAAAACAACCAAAAGATATAAATTAACAAGAAAAATTTCGTTTCGTTGATTTAAGTGATCATTCTTATTCTAACACTGAATTGTTGAGATTAAAATAGACAAATGTTATTAATTAAGAGTTAAGTTTATATCTATTGCGTCACATATCACAAATTACACGTTTAAGAGTATTTTCTTAAATTGACTGACACATTTGACGTGTTTACTGCCATAGTTCCTTACGATACCTAGGATACATGCAAGTATTTTTCTCCAGGATTAATTTGATCAAGTACAAAAAGTCCGGAGATCTCTTGGGCAGCCTTCTGAACTATGAGATCGTTTTACACTTGAAGAATTTTACTAAATGCGGTCTTCTAGAGAAAGAGTGCCGAGGATATCTTTTAGTAAGTTTTTATGAGGGATGCCACATGCTGCTTCTCTTCTTCGGTAAGCCCATTCTTTAGAGTTCTTCGCACTGAAAATAAAACAAAAATTAAATAGACAGAATTTTAGTAGTTACGTTATTAATGAAAATAATTTTTTGCAAGTAGGTTTCCATATGTTATATTACGCCATTAGTAATGATTTTATTCCTAGGTATCATTATTAACACAAAATAAAGTTTAAATTTATTGATACATTAAAGTGGTTACGTAAAATTGCACAATGAATGTTTTATTAATTATAAAAACGGCTGTACTAAAAGCAATGTCCTTTGTAATTCGAAATTCACCCGGCATGTAAAAGGGATGATGAGCAACGAAAAAGTACATGCTAAATGGAGCAGTTATATTTGCCATGAAAAGAGTAAATGAATTTGCAACTAAAAGCATGCTTTTTGTCAATATTTCCTCTCTTTTAAAACTTTTTACAAGACTATTTGAGCAACGCAATTATTTCCCTATTCGGAAATAAAAATCAACTTTTCGCGAAAAAGGATAAACTTTTCCTGGGTCCTGAAAGGCATAGAGTTAAAACTAAATTATCAATGAAATTTAACTGCGAGTTTCTGGAAGTTGAAATAATGTCGCAATGGGTGTATGAAATCAGTGGGCTTTCAAAAACTCTTTATTAATTCAGATTTGAGGCACTGCAAATAAAATTGAAACTGTTTAAAAACAAAACCCACAATATTTTGCAACGAATAGTACCTTTTAGAATTTACTTCTAGTACTACTAGGCTCAATGTAGTATCCTTTACAAAGGAAAGCTATGGGAGGCCTGTCGAGTACTAAAAGAAATACGACAACTGTTGAACAGAGATGGACACTTTACTATTCTTGATCGTCATAAATGACGTAATATGCTGTACCTAAAATAACCATGCATCATGGTGATAAGATGGACGCTACATGTCTTTTATCCAACAAGCAAAGTATCCACTTCCAAAGACCTGAGTGTAAAAGGTTGCATAGGAGAGCTTAAGATCAGTTTTATTAAAACCATATATGTATAACAGGACAACATTCATCTTGAAGGAAAAGAGGTGGATCGCCTTGATAAGTTTTGGGAACTCGGCGGCATAACTGACGAGACCTGGAGTAACAGCGAATGGCGGAGCTGAAATTGATGTACAGACTTGTATCAATAGAGCTGGGATTGTTTAATACTCTAGCTTAGATATGTCATAATAACAACATCTGCAGACGTACACATTTTCAGATCAATGATGAAGATTGTGAACTAACTTCTTCATATTCGACCACTTCTCTGCATCCTTCATGTTGCACTGACAGTCTTGCCTCTTCTGGTTTGACATAGTGCTCCGATAAAGCCAATGACTCCAGCCGATTTTTGAATTTGGAGTTTAGTACCGACCCCAGTGGTACCATTTTCAGGCGGTGTTCTACCTCTTTGCTCTCATCATCCTGCTCTTCATATTGCGCTATTCTTTGATCCTGTGACTGCAGTATCTCCGATCCACAATAACTATTGTTTTAATTTTGGGAAGGCTGACTATTGTATTCTTAATGATTTATTATTGAATTGTAACTGGCCTCATGTTTTTCACGCTAGGGACATTGATGTGGTAGTGAATGCTTTTTTATGATAATTTATTTGTTTGTGTTTCGCAATGTGTTCCTATTTCAAGTAGTCAAGTAGTTCGCGTGTCCCTTGGGTTGATCACGCATCAAATCATCTAAAAAATTTAAAAAGTAAAGCTTGGAAGCACGAAAAAGCCGACGAACTGGCCAAAAATGGTTCAAATACAGACATAGATATGCCGGTGGTAAGGGTACGCCCTCCCCTTAACACAGCAAAAAGTCAAATTAATAGACATTACTCCAACATGACTTCGGAACGGTGGAAAAATATCAATTACTGCTTCACAACACGAAGTCTTTGGCTGGAGTTGAACTTCAAATCTCTTATCTTTCGATAGAAAGCGCATTCGAACACTCGTCGACGTCATCACCGGGCACTGTCCCCATAGGAGCTATGGCCATTAGACTCGGCGTACAATCGAATGAGTTCTGTAGGAGCTGCAGAGATGAAGAAGAAACTGAGTCCATAGTGCACCTGCTCTGCGAATATCCGGCTCTTAAAGAACAACGACTCACCTGTTTGGGAGCAAGGTTCTTTGACAATCTGAACGACCTAGCTGAGATAGCACTGGTGGACCTAAATAGATTCATACATTGATCTGGGTTCTGACCACGCTTTTAATTTTTAAGGGCATTCACAATGGGCCTTCATATCATCCGAGTGAACTTGGTGCTTCTTAGCAACAAACAGCCCGACAAACCAACCAACCAATCAAAGCTTGGAAGCAGTTCTGCTTGTCAAGGAGCGAGATCAATTTTAATATTTACTAAAATTACGTGACCAGTCTTAGTACCTAAGGTCTTGAATCCCCCTACAATACTTATGTCGAGAGAATGAGAGCACTTTAAGAGATTTGTGAATTCTAAACGTAGAACTGACGGATACCCCTCTTCGCTGAAGTTAAGGGATAACAATAGCACTGATCCTTTGACTATTGCAAATCTTTTTAGCGACTTTTTTAAGACTGCTTTTTGTGATAATTACTGTGATATTAGTTTTAAGGATTCGACGTCACCGACTTCGTTGGTAATCAAAGATCTTTTATTCGACGACGATGCAATACATTAATAGCTTGTCTGATAGCTTTTCGAGTGGACCAGATGGTATTGCTGTTTCTCTGCTCTTATTCTTTAGTTTATGTTCTGTGTTATTTAGCTTATCCATTTCTTGTGGTGTTTTTCCTAATGCTTGGAAATCGTCCATTATTATTTCTCTTCATAAGAAGGGCAACAAATGCGATGTAGCCAATTATCGACCGGTTGCTAAATTATGCTAACATTTTTGATGCAATTGTAAGCCGTATACTTTATTTTCATTGTAAACCTTTTTTAAGTACTTTTCAGCATGGTTTTATGAAAGGGATGTCAACGACAACTAACCTTTTAGAATTTTCTAACTTCTCGACAATTGAAGGCGGTAAACAGGTTGACTGCATATTTACTGACTTTAGTAAAGCTTTTGACAGAATTTATCATGCAATTTTGTCTGCCCTAGGATTCCCTTCTTAGTTCGTTGACTGGCTTCGCTCGCATTTGTCAAACCGCACTCAGAGAGATTTCATGATTCTCTTTACAATATTATATACAATTCCTTTGGCGAACCTCAAGGCAGCCACCTTGGTCCACTCTTATTTATTATTTACATCAACGATGTATCCTTTTTTTTTGTCTAATTCGAATATTCTTTGTTATACCGACGATGCCAAGATTTTCTGTGTTGTCTCCTCCACTCGTGACTGTGAAATTTGCAATTCTCACTTTTACTCCTTTCATAAGTGAAACCCCACTTATTAATTATTTAATTACCTTTCTCTTAATATAAGTAAAGAATTCAACTGGATTTCGGCTGCACTAAACATGGTTGTGCATTGACGATACTTAAGAAAACCATTGAATTGGGAGTCTGGTTGAATAGTCGTTTTACCTTCGATGACCCTATTGACGCGATTGTTACTAAGGTTAATTCGACGCTGGGTTTCGTTAAAAGGTGGGCTAAGGAGTTTGATGACCCTTATATTATAACGCTTCTTTATTTTTCGTTCGTTCGTCCAATTCTTGAGTATGCTTGCAGCGTTTGGTAACCCTTTTTCAATATTCACATTAATCGCGTAGAGGCAGTCCACCGTAGGTTTGTTCGGTTTGCTCTTCGTGAACTTCCTTGGATCAACCCATTGCTATTGCCCCCCTTACAAAAGTAGACTCAATCTTTTAAAACTTGATTCTCTTGAAGCTCGACGGAGCAAATCTTAAACCTTTTTTTGCTTTGGATTGCCTTCATGATATTATTGATTCATCTGTCCTGTTATCCTCCTTTAATTTCTCAGTTCCACCTCGCTAATTATTGCATATTTTGATAAAATTTATTTTTATTTATCTAAACATTGTGTAAAGGCAAATATTCTTTAATATCTTTACTTATTTACGTAAGTAGTCAGCCTTTGACTTTGTAAATAAATAAATCATTGAATAAAACGTAAATATAATCTATTCCCTCGACATCCAAGCTAAGAGCCTTTTGCAAGCGGTGTCCGGTGCATCCTAAACATCCATTGGCCAAAGGACATTACTAATGCATAGGCTTACCTGTCAAGGTCGAACATACATCGATGTTTAAATACGAAAGTAGCAACGGATCTGTGCCCTACATTAAAAAATAGATCTAAATAGTATCGCTTAATAGCCTTTGGATTGAAACCCGCATGCGACCTACACAGGACGCCGCAGCGGGTTAGACGATCACACAGCATGTAGAATATATTCGTAAAGAAGGGTACCGTAATAGGCAAATCTTGGCATTAATTGAAGTTGCTTTTCGTAAAACTGGCTAGCTGTACTGGACGCTCATGCCCTACCAAAGGTTAAAAGTAACAGAAAGAGATAAAAAAGATACTTTGTATTTAATATAGCTGTTATGAACATAAAGAACCGAGAGTTTAATCCATGAAGGATAAATAATATCGCCAAAGGAGTAAGGATAATGTGTCGGCTTTTCACAAGATAACCGCACGTCCGATTTCCGTCTGCAGGATCCTATAGTTACTTTCTGCTGACAATCTATAACTCTAAAAGTAGCAGCGGGGGTTGCAGAGTAATATGGCTGGTTCGAAATCCACCGTAAACTGTAGGTTAACTTTTAATCTTTATCATTGAATACTCAATCAAGATATCTCAACAGGCTCCTGCTTGGCCGGGCAAAGTAAATGATGGGCTAAATTAAAACATAATATGTCTCCCAATGCAAGCATTATCGAATGCATAATAAGGGTAGCTCGCTTGTTGTTTAGGTTATATCATACCCGTTCAAATGTTTTCGCCGCTTAACTATGAAAAAGCTTACATTCATAAACTTAATAAAAAATAACTTAGACTAAAATTTACATAATCATGCTCTGGAAAGCCTTGTCCTTCAACACAAGCCATCCTGTTACGAAAAATTAACAGTCTCTAAAAGTTTTGATATAATATTTTATATCTTCTAGTAGCTGAAAAAGATAAAATCATGCACATTTAAGAAATACACAATCAAAGCAAATCATTTTATAACAGCATGCTTCGACAACAATCCCATGCTCTAAATTCTAAAGGCTCCAAAATAACTAACCCGCGACCTTAATGTTCAGGTGATGCAGCAGTTCTTTCAACAGTGAATCCTTCCCTGGTTCTTGATCTCTTCACTGCGTGATTTGTGATTTTCGGTAAAATTTTAGAAATAAATAAAATTAAAAAATGAACGAGGTTTGATGCCAATAATGAAAAGAAAGAGAAAGGAAATAATTTCTTTGGCAAAAACAAAAGCTCTTAATTCTATCCCTTCACCATCATCACTAAAAATTTATCAATGATCACTGGAAAAACTCGTCTATTGATTGGAGTCACTCACATGATTTCCTATCTGCGTGACGGGTTCGTTTTCTTTCTCTAGGTGTTGGACGGTGTCCGGGAGCTTTGGTCGCAGTCTTCACAAGGGATTCTAAAATTTCGTCATCTCCGTCTGTGAAGTTTTCGTCGTTTTGTTTTATTATTGGTGATCGAAGGTTTTCAGCGCGACGTCGGCGCCACGTTAATGTACCATCAGGTTTTTCATTTGAAGGGTTGGGAGACCCAAGAAGTTGTCTAAATATTTATAAGATTTAAAATTGTATTAAAAGATATTATGTTTACTCACTTTAGTTCGGCATCGGCTCGATCTTCTTGGGTTCTAAATTTGCCTACGTCTATAATCATTTTACCACGTGTTTTGTTTCGCTCGCGGTGATTTGCCTTCTTTTCGATTTGTTGTTGAACGCGTTCGCGAGTTGTTCTGTATTCTAGGGCAAATTCAGATACGATTCGACAAAACTCATTTGGACGAGATTCAGCTACTCGATGTTGCGGTATTCCTAACCATAACAAAAATTTGCGGTACCTGTATCATTAAATCAAAGAGAATTCGTATAGATATGAGATAATACTTGTACTCATCCCAACCCACCTGTTAATTACCCTTCTATGAACAATTTGTAAAGTAATTATTCTTTCGGCACAATCGGCCAAAAAGTCGACAAGCTTTTGCTTAAGGTGTGGGGGACAGTCATGCTTAGCTATTAACTTCAGTCGGTCCCACGACGCTTTGCACTCAGTCTCTAATTGAACTAAATTATGTGCTAATTCGGTAAAGTCAGCTTTCGACGCCCTCGTTATTGGTCCTATTTCAGAATATAAATCCGTGGTGTCTGGAGAAGACTCCATAACCATATGGCATAGGTGATGTAGAAGGGAGTGTTTATGTACAGTGTCTTTGACTTCAGGTACCTGAAAAAATAATTGATTTAATTAAATGTTCGTTAACATTAAAGCTTAAAATGGTAATTAAGGAAGTTGCTAAAAGTTTAATTTCATACCTTAGCTAAATACTCAATTTGAAATCCTTTAGCTGGAGCCCCATTCAAAAATATGCCTACAGATAACAGTGTAGACAGAATACACTTGAAAGTCTTGTTGGCTTTAAGCAACTCTAAGCCTTGTTTAAGATCCATTAGAGGCTCCGCGATTTCTCTCTGTAAAACCAATAGACCTTCATTAACTGAAAATTAATTACGCCTGAAAGTGATGTCTCACCTCACTGTTCTCGAAATCCAATTTGAAAGCCCAGAGTTTCAGTCTTGCAGCCAATTCAGAAATAGACGAGAGCGTTAATAGAAACTGCTCTGCACTTCCCAGCGGAAGTTCTGGATTCGACATCTGTAAATGTTTCAAAGGAAAATTTTTATTTTAAGAGTAGTTTATAGGAAAAATATAAGCAAACTCTGAAATTACTTGTGCCTCTTGGATTTTTCCCCTCTCCTCCTCCGTGGGAAGCATGTTCAGAAGTTTGTCAATACCTTCTCTTGTTACGACCGTTGCATCCATCTTCAGGATAGCTGCTTTAATGGCACGAGGTGGTGGGAGTTTGGTCATTGCAATATTTATAGCATTCGAACGTTTGTGGTCCAGCACTATTATCTCCTTATTTTTATTCATTTCTTGTTGCTTCTGTACGTTAAAAGGAAATGTTATTTTAACAGAATTAAGATATGCATGTATACATATAAAAAGTGTTTTTGTAGAATTTCTCCTACTTGTGTTTACAGTAAACATTTTGGAGCCTTGATTGTTTTAGATTTATCTTAGTCTGGGAAATTAACCCATGAAATTATAATTAAATTTTTCTGATACACTGCAGGGCTCGTAGGAAGTATTGCTGAATTGGAATTAAAATTCGAGCAATTATTAATTGTTTGCATTCATCAGGACACAACATTTTTCTCTATTGCACTTCCCTTCAATGGCGATCCTGCATAACAGATATGACAATAAACCACTCTTGACTCTTTAAAATAATTTTAAGGGTTTAATGGAATCGGTTACGGGAACGTGTTGCACGGAAGAGATCAAATGTTTTATAAAATATATCTGTAACAAATATTTTGAAAAACAAACCTTTATTTAAGAAAACACTGAACTGAAAAGTAAAAATTATGTTCAGTTAAATTTAAAGCTCAAAACTATAGCTACAGAAAAACCCCTTCCATGAACACTGATGATAGGTGCAGGTACATAGAAGGTACATAAACATAGATCTTATTAAAATATGAAATATATATTTTAAAGGTCTGAGGTCTTTTTTCAGATGGCAATACGTTTAGTGACCAAGGAAGAGATTTTATTGTAGCTACACTTTTGAGCTTTAAATTTCACTGAACATAATTTTTACTTCTTAGGATTTGTTTATTTATTTGCATTAATACCTATCCTTGTCCTTATGCATATAATATTTCTCATTCTATTCATTTCTGCTTGAGCGTTGTTTTCGCATAGTGTTTTCCCAAATTGTATAGAGCAGGGATTTTCCTCCACTGTGCTGCACTTTGATAAAACAATTCTAAACAAATATCTTCAGAAAGTCAAATTACCGTCGAACACAAATTTTACTACGATATGCCGCCACATCATAACGTACTAAAATAGAACCAAAACATGTCCCCTTATACACAGCCGGAATGGGAGAATTCTTCTTGTTTTGTTGGATAGAGTAGGTTCCCTGATAGGTACCATGTCAAAAGTGTACCGTGACGAAAGTAAGGTTGAGAATTAATGGTTTAGGTTTAGAGCAATCCAATTGAAGAATAGACTATTTAATGAGTGAACTATGCATAGCGTAATATTGCTTTGTCTAGTGGCGAAGATCTCTAGATATTTTTGAGTCACTTAATTAAAATTTACCTAAGAAAACTAAACTAAACATATATGTATATCCGCAGTGTACCGGGTTAACCTGGTTGCAACATCAGATCAGCGTCAAAGGTCATGGTTAAAATTATGCTTTGCTATCAATAACTTAACGTGCATACAAAATTCCAAGTCGTTATTCGGCATCTTGAGGAGTCGGTCAAATTGGGTTCAGAATAACGTCACGTAGCTTATGGTATTCTATTCGTTGAATCCTTTCATTTGGTACCCATATAATGGGTAAATAAACTTTATTGTCATCAGAACCAAGGGAGTATGTAACATTTTAGCTCTATTGGATGCCGGTAAATGGCTGAAAAATCGATTACAAATTTTGAATCGGAAAGGCATACATACGAACGTTGCGAGTTAAATAAACACTTTGCATTAAAGAGTGAAGAAAAGGAAAGGCCTTTGCAAATCTCCATAATTCCCTTTATTTTTGGAAGAAAATCTAAATTGTCAGACATGGAGTACAGTTGTGGTTTGGGGAGCGATGTCTTAAAATAAGTAAAATAGTGATTTAGGGCTAATTTGTTCTAATTGTTGAAATTTAATACTTTTTTTAGATTCATTATTATTGAATATTTTATAATTCCAGCCTATTTTGGTAAATTCAATGTTATTGTTTTCAGTAAAATAGTAGAGTGAAATTTTACCCATTCTCCTGCTTCCTTGCACTTGCAGCAATTAGGAAGTCCGGCATTCGATTTATCAGGTTTTTACTATTGTATAGCTTAGTGTAAAATTTAAATAATAACATTTTAATCAAATGTTCTCATGTTTTAATCTGCCAAATAAATATGCAAATAATTATGTTACTTCTATATCCAGACTATTTGAATATTTGATAACACTATCCCACTGAATTAGTTCTGATACAGCCTACTCTAAATACAAGCCCGGAAAACATGACACTTCGGCTATTTTACCACCCAGCGTGTCATTATTTCATTAATTTTTACACCACAGATTAACTAATCCTTGCACACATGTAAAACTGCACACTGTCTTAACCAAAACTAAAGAGAAATGTTGATTTCATTTAAAAATACTGCGAGGAAAACTATGAAAAAGTAGAATTCCTAAGATTTTCTTTACTGTAGCAAATTTTGGTTTTTTTACACCACCAATGCTCAGCTGTTCGTGTCAGCTTCTGGGCTTGTATAATTCTTTTTATATAGGAAGGTCGGGTAGTCCAAGACGGCGGGTAACTCCGGACATTTAAAATTTTAAGAAACCTTCCACGTTACGTAAGTCGTCGGTGGAGTAAGTAATAACATGTCGGACCACCCATCCGGAGGTCCCAGGCTCGAATATCACCGACGGTGACCCATGATTACTTTCTGCTGACAACAGATTACGACAATAATCCCATTTAGGTAGCAGAAAAAATTACAGTGGTTCGGAATCCACTTTAAATTTTAGGTCCACTTGCAATCGTTTTTTCGAATCGGGTGAAGTTATTTTCCCGCCCCATGCCCCACAAGGATTAAGGGAACCAGAGCGAGAGAGAGAAAACCACGTTGCGAAGGTAAAACTTTATTATAAATGCGCGCCCCCTAAAGCAAAGACAAATCCAACTCAATTGCGGTATGGGCGTCGAGTGAGTTACGCGAAAGTATATATTTTGTTCCAGGCAAACATTTTTCGTCGCTCCTGATTACTATGTTCTTGGCTACCCGCCGTCTTTTATGTTACCAAGAAATTTAGCCTAAAGTATTTTTAATATTTTCATTAAAAGAATTTGATATGATTGCTAATTGTTAATTAATATGATTGAAGAAGTTCCTAGTTTTATTGTAAGTGTAAAATAAAGACAGACATTTGTTTATTGTACTTTTATTTGCAATTTATTTAAGTGTCCGGAGCTTCCAAACCTTCCCGTACTATTTCCATTGCAAGGATCAAATTTCTCATAAAAACTAGAATTCGAACGATATCATGCCATTTAAACGTTTCAATAAATTTCAATAAAAGACGATAAATTTATAAAATAAAAATAATGAGAAAAATATTTAAAATATATAAAAAGATTTTCATATTTGTCATTTCTACTTTACCAAAATACGTATTTCGTATTTCTCATAAATTACCTTAAAAAATCTTAAAGAAAACAAATCAAGGCTCCAAGAGTTGTGAAGGGTACAAGTGCTTGAGTACAAAAATATACTATTTTTCCGTGAGACGTGCGCTTTGTTAGTGACAGTATCTTATATATAAAAAGAATTAAGAAAACCAAAAGTATCTAAAGTGTTGTTGCTGAACTGTAGATAGCAGAAAGTACTGCTCTACTAGTGGAACTGTTTGTGCTCAACATAAAACAGAAAAAGCAAATTACAAATGCACTCACCTCCTGTTTAAGTGTACCAGAGAAAGTCCGGTAGATTATTTGCAGAAAATCGTAAGCAGTAAATCAATGCAAAGGAGAAATCGATAAAGAATCAAAATACAAAAATTCTTGATTATATTAGTTTATACGAGTAATTAATTATAAACTTCAACCTTCACCAGAACTTCGACGACGGACAGTTACAATAAGCACTTGAAAGTGATTGGTTTTTTTATCTTTCTTGAGTATTCTTACCTTTGTCATAAGATCTTTGGCCCGAGATTCGAATAAATGTTCTAGCTTTTGGATGTCTACATTTGCTTTGGGAAGCTCGTCCCAAATTGTCTTAGATACAGTAGATGGTATCATGTCTTCCCGCACTTCTTTCCAGAATAACTTGACCTGTAAAAAAAGAAAGCATTAGCTGAATTAAATGTATTATGTTATGTTGCTTTACGGTTTTCTTATTTTTCTTAATGGTATTACTGTAGTCACTATTGCTGGACTTATTAAGAGTGTTGTAATTAAACGCAGGAGGAGGAACAAAATTTGTTGGTGGAGGCAAAAGATTGATTGGCGGTGGAAACATGCCGCTAGGTAGTGGAGGTCCCATACCTCCTATTGGAGGTGGTATTCCTAAGGGAGGAGGTGGTGGAGGAACAGCTCCTCCAAGTCCCCGAGGTGCCAAAACATCCTTTTCATCTTCCGAATTAAGGTCGGTAAAATCCAAATCACAAAGCATTAACGGCCTCGATAGATTCCTGATCAATTCTTCCCAGTGAAGCTCATTCTCAGATTTCTTCGGCTCAGGCTTTTTGATTTCTTGATCCACACTCGGCGACCTTGAATTAGAAAAATAATAAAAATGATGATTATAGACGCGATTGTTTCCACTTACCTGGATATGTCTCCTTTACTTTTACTTTTTGCAAGACCCTCCTTGGCTTTCGATATCAAACCTGTCATGTCACCGATGCGGTTTTGCGGTTTCTCATCTTGCGGACTAGCAGGCAAGTTACTCAGCTTTTGCGTTAAATCTTTGACTGTGTGATCCCTCTTCAGTTGAAGTAAAAGTCTTTTTTCTTCATTTTCAGATTCTGGAAGTAAAGTGGACATATTAGATAACATTTCACAGAATTATGATCTCAGCATGTTTTCTTTTAATATGCTAATTAAGTAAAAGCTGAACAATTACAAAGTAACAAATATTGCAAATACGATTTTTAGTGTCGATTTGCTGCGCATTTTAATTTACTACAAAATGCGTTTGGAATCACAAATGGAAAAAATTTAAATGTAATCACCTTTGCAAAATAACTACGATTTATATTTAATTATTTTTACTTCAAATATTTAATATAAACAACCTAAAGTTAGAAAAGATACAATAATCAGAAGATTCCTATGTAATTTCTCAATATGTTTAAAGAACTCACAATGAAGGAATGTCTTGAAACGTATGAAACACAAAAAACTAATAGCATACATTTTATGAGCTTCCCTCTGACAGTATAAATGGTTTCAACAAATTTGGAATGTTATGACTATCGACTACTATTGCATATAAAAGAGCAGAAAGGAAACAATCAAAATCTTAATAGCGAGATTTATATCCCTTTATCGCCTTTCTTCTGGCAAGTTTACATTATGTCAATATTTTTTAAGTACTATTTTATTTCAAATTATAAATCTATTTCTTTATGTAACCAAAATTAACCACCAGATTCCGGAGCAGGGTACGTAACATCTCAATAATTCAATGCTATGCGCCGACTGAACAAGCGGATATAACAACTAAGGAGCCTTTTTACCAGCTCCTTGGCGACACATTTGATAAGACTCCTAAAGGTGATATCAAAATAGTCATGAGGGAATCTTAACGATAAGATTGGCTCCAACAAGATCGGCGTGGAACATGTAATGGGAAAGTTGGGACTCAGAAACAGGAACGTAAATGTGGAGTTGTTGAATTTTGCAACTTGCGGTCATTGGTGGATCCTTATTTAAACACAAAAAATGCCACTTAACATCCTGGGTTTTCCCAAATGGTAGAACTAAGAATCGGATTGACCATATTTCTTTTTCGAAAAGTTGGAGAAAGTGTCTTCTCGATGTAGGGGCTAAGCGGGGCGCTGATATTGGCAGCGAGCACCATCTTGTAACAGCTAAGTTTTGCTTATGCATGGCAGCAGTACACCAATGCAACACAACATCTAATATGACACGGCTGAATGAACAGCCGCAGCTCCTATACCACTATATTGCACCAAGAAGCTGATGCACTGCATCAAAATACCGACGATTCCGTTGACCAAAAACGCGAAAGAGCCAAAGAATGTTTTCCGAGCTGTCGTACAGAACACGTGTAACGATTAAAGAGCGGAAGACTACCATGGATCATTGACGCCACATGGTGAAAAATACAGGAACAGAAGTAGATTAAAGACCGCATCAATTCTGCTACCGACGTTGCAGTTAAACAACCTATCAGAACTCCATACCGATCTGTACAGAAAAGCGTCCAAAGAAGTGTAAGACGTGACAAGCGCAACTACATCAAGGCACTACCAGAAAAGGCAAAATAAGTGGCCTACCGCGGTGTCAGTGAAGATCTTCACAAGATTGCCAACAAAACTGGCAGAAAAGACTACACAACATCCTATAAGAGATACTAATGGATCCCTTCTTGTAACTGAGGAACATCAACTGCGGAGGTGGGGAGAATATTTTGTTGAAGTCCTAAACAACAACTTTGGACCGTCGAATACCTCTTTACATGAGCCTGAACACCCACCGGCTGCGGCGAACATTAACACCAGAACTCCGATAATATTGGAGTTCGCTGCAGCTTTTAAGTCGCTGGACCTCGATAACGCCTCAGGGATTAATGGAATACCAGTGAATCTACTTATGGTGGATTATGAGGAGTTATATTAATTTGCGCGTTATCTGTCTTTTAACTGCAGTCACTAAATTGATGGCTAAAATCATCTTAATACGAAGATGGGTCTCAAACCCACTCCATTCCTATACCTGGCTAGGGTACCGAACCTATAAAGGATGCTGAAATAAAAGCTGCAAAAGAAAATTAAAACATAAAAAGGGTGGGAGAAGGGCTGTGGGAAGCGAAATGAGGGAGAAGCGGATTGCTCGATGATAATTCGAAGGGTGTTGATGTGATAGCTGCAGGAGAAACCATCACAAAAGCCTACCTGTTTTGTGCGCTCGATTGTATTCCTGATTCGCATTAAAATGATTTTAGCTATCAATTTGGGGACTGCAGTTAAAAGAGAGATAACGTGTCAATTGCTACAACTCCTCAGGTCGCCTTTTTTGCAAATCTTCACATTTACGTCTGTTTTCCATTCACTGGGATAGGTCTCGGTTTCCCATCATTCGGATTACGGGGAGATGAATATAACTATCGCACAAGGGAGTAATTTTTCATTTAAAGTTTAGTGAGGCCAGGAGTAACAGGTGACACCAGGCCTGTTGCTCTACCTTTAATCTGTCTTCTTGAATTTTTTTATTCTTGGTGGCAAACCTGAAGGAGGGATTCCACAACTCTTTCGCCACAGGCACGTGTTTCTGCTTTGGTGTGTGTCATGGACGAGCTAGGGCGTGCCACTTGAACATCCCACGGCAACCTCACGTTGCTCACACCGCGCATACATTACATTTAATGTTCGTCGATTTTAAGAAAGCGTTCGACTAAAACCAGAAGGAGGTATTGTAATAGTAAAGAATGAATATTATGGTTCCATTTTTACATTTTGTGGTTGATTTAAGTGGTGAGCGTCGCTATCATGCTAAAAGTCCAATTAGCACTATTATAGCGCCATTTTGATGACATTATGGTACGAAAATTGAAAACTATAACCGGCAATATCGTCGCCTTAGATTTCTCATGATTTTACTTCTTCGCACTATTTTTTGCCGAGATCGTAAACTCCAATTTGGGAATATCCAATATATAAATATACGCAAAAAGGGGTACGCCCCCAGGAGGGATCCCCTCACCGTCTGTGGAATCTTGTCCTTAATGGTCTAGTTCTACATCTAGGACACTCCAGCCATAAATTTATCGCCTACGCAGACGATGTTGCTCTGTTAACATGGGGCGAACACCCAAATACCCCATTTGAGGTGGTGCAACACGCCCTCTCAAAACTATCAATTTTGGAGTGCCAAGTCTGGGTATAAACACGGACAAAACAGAACTGAAACTCTTCGCACAGAAGCATAGATTTCCTCCCATTAACGCTCCGATACTAAATGGACTCAGACTGAAATTAAAAGTTAAATATATAGGCCTTGTATTGGATAGAAAACTTAGCTGGAAACCTACCATCCAAGAAAGTATACGTTAAGCGATTGCTGCGTTGTACTCGTGCAGAAAGGTAATACGCAAAAGAAAGGACATGGAGCCGCGTATTGTGTACTGGCTCTATGTCAGCGTTATACTTACAAACTTTTTGGAACTTTTGGGAAAGCAAACCGCACCCTCAATTTCTGTTAGGCTGAATGTAGCCCAGACTTGGACACGTACTTACAGATATTACAAAATTCTGGACGGTAGTATGCATAAAAACAAACATCGACTACACTATACCCAAGCCCTCCTTTAACGCCAAATTCGTCTCCTCTATTCGTATTCCTATCAGTAGAAATGACAGGACCCCTTCCCCGCTCAAATGAGACTTTTGCTTCCTAAGTATGCTTAAGTTTACAATAATATAAGTGTGTCTGAAGGACAGCGCTTCTAAAAAGTATCTGCAGGAAAGTAAATGCAACATATTGTTATGTAATGTAAAATTAGAAAATCGCGAATTTGGCTTTTTTCATTAATAAATTATGTTTACTTTGTGAGGTTAAAATGAAAGGCTTATTAAGAGGATGTGGAGCCAAGATTTTGATGACTTTTAGCAAGATCGATCGATCCGTTTTTACATTGGGCCAAACGACGATCGCACATATATTGCTACACAGTGAACTTAAAAAGTTCAATTACTATAAAAAAAATATTCAAACTCATAAAAAAAGGCTTTTATTGAACAAATTCTCCTGATAATTGAACTAATTCTCTTTTTCATTCACACTAGGCACAACGTTCGTAAAAGATTCCAAAAGGCTTCTTTCAGCTTTGAGCTTAGGAAAGAGCATAAATTCTGCGGGAGCCAGATCAGGCGAGCATAGAGAGTTAACAAAAATATTTTATTTTCCAAGACGACAAAGTCTCAAACAAATTTCAAAGATTATTAGCATTTATACAATTTTTAGATAGATAGCCGAGGATAGTCCTAGCATTACCCGACCTGACGTACAAATGGCTGTTATTTATGTCTCTCTCTAGTACCCGTAACCCCATGGGGCATGGGGAGGGTGAAGAGATTCACCCGATTCGAGACAACGATTGCAAGTGGACCTACAATTTAAAGTGAATTCCGAACCACTGAAATTTTCTCTCCAACCCCCATTGCATTTTATCATAATCTGTTGTCAGCAGAAAACAACCATGGGTCGCCGTCGGTGGGATTCGAACCTGGGGCGTCCGGATTGGTAGGTCTGCACATTATAATTTACTCCACCGACGATGTTACTATTTGCACCAAACTTATAACGCTTAACTTTGAAATTTTAAGACGCTACGTTGTTTAGAATTTGTTTGATTGGGTGCCTGCCATCAATAGTGAATTTGTAAACAAGGAAAAATTGGTAGTCATTATATGACACATTACTTTCATTTAAAAGGTCTCAGTTCAACCAATAACAAAGCACGAACAGCGAAGTCGAACATCGCAGTGATCGACCAAATGAGGTGACCAAGCTAGAAATGGTAAAAAAAGCACATAAAATGGTATTGGATGACCGTTGAATGAAATTGCGGTACCTAGCAAACATAGCAGGTATTTCAAAAAGTGCTGTACATCGCATATTGACCGAAAATTTGGAAATGAGAAAGCTGTGCGCAAGATGGTTGCTGCGTTTGCTCACAATGATACAAAAACAGCGTCCAGAGGATGTTTCAATCGAGTGTTTGGCGATGTTTCATAGCAATAAAGCCGAGTGTTTGCGCTGATTCATAACCATGAATGAAACACATGTCGATCGATTCACACCTGAAATTAGGGAACTGTCAAAAGAAAGGATGAACTAAAAGGGAAGAATCGGCTCCAAAGAAGGCGAAGACAGTTCCATCTGCATCGGGATACGTTTGGGGTTAATTATCATTAACGTTTGATTGATGAAATCAAGAAAAAATCGCATTTGACGATAAGGGAAGTGTTATTTCATCAAGACAATGCACCAGTTCACCGTTATCCGTTATCGCGGTAGACAAATTCTTTGAGGTAAAGATCGAATTGCTTCTACACGCACCTTATTCGCCAGATTTAGCCCCCTGGAATATTTTCTCTTTCCGAACTTGACAAAATGACGCGGTGGTAAAAGATTTGCCAACAACGAAGAGGTGAAGTCTGCTGTTGATGGCTATTTCGAGGAGCTCGACGGTTCTCACAAATAACAGGGTATCAAAGCTATTAAACATTTGTCCAGCTAAAAGGAAACTATGTTAAGAAATAAACATATTTTTTACCACATTTTTTGCATTTTCTTTGTTAGATTGGCTTGTTCTGCGACTACCCTGTTAAATCGGACGGAATAGAAATACTAAAGGACGACTACAGGACAGGTGAATTAATATTACTAAATAAGTAATCCAAAGCAAAACAGTTTTGGATTTTTTTGGTTTTTTATTTAGAATGTGCCCATAGCCTAGGGGAAAACCTTTTGATGCCGTAGCATGGTTTTGGCCAGAAGGGAGTTAGGGTAAATGGTAAGGGGAGTAAGGAAACTTGAATGCCTAGTTTTTTCCATTCCTACGAGCTAGACAACAGCCCAGAGACGGAGAGGATTTTTTTTCTTTAATTCTATTTTAAAAATCTACGGGGAGACCGAGTTGCAAACTCGGGAACCATTGTGTGGTGGTCGTGCAGCTTAACCAATTAATCCAATTCGGGCTCAAAAAAAGGTATGTCCAAATAAGGAACAATATGGATGAATTATTTTAGTCCACGAAGTGTAAACCGCGCAAGGCGACTCTGAACACCCTTAACACGATTGATATGAACAATTGTAAAATATAGACCAAACGCAGCAAGCGTACTCAAGAATTGGTCAAACGAACGAACAATGAAGGAGCTGTATGATATGGTGGTCATCAAACTCCTTCGCCCACCTTTTAACGAAATCCAAAGTCGAATTTGGTGTGTTAGTAATCGCGTCAATATGGTCGTCAAAGGTAAAACGACTAATTAACCAGACTCACAATTTCATGGCTTTGTCAAGTCTCGTTAAGACACAAAGATTTATAGTGTAGTTGAATTCTTTTACGAGTAAAAGGCAGCTGTGCACTTACTAGAAAGGTAGATAATCGAATACTACTAATAAAAGAAATCTAAGTCAAAATCTAAAATTACACAATCAGGAATGGAGGAGACAGAACAAACAATCTCAGCATCGTCAGCATAACAAGTAATTTTTGAATTATACAAAAAGAAGGATAAATCATTGATGTAAATAATAAATAAGAGTAGACCAAGCGGCTGCTTTGAGGTGCACTAGGGGAATTGTGGTTGTATCTTATTGGGCAGAGAACAAGTAGATTATGATTATTCTTTCGCTCAATATCTCATGAATGACAATTGATTAATGCGCTGGTGTATTGTCGAGCAGAGCAATCTGCTGACTCCCACAATTCTTTTCGTCCGCGGCCAATTCAGTTTAAAAGACTCTCCATAACCCATTTGTTGATCACTCGGGATATAATTTGACAACCTGGTATGAAGTAATTGTAAATAATACCTCGCAAGTAAAAAAAAATTAGCATCATTTTCACGTTTTGTAAAATTTTTTTGTAATTATAAAAAACACCAAAACTTTAATAAATCACTGCTAACTGTTGAATGTTCGAAACGCTATAAAATTTGTAGGGGTTGTAAATGAAACTTATTCTACAGTTAATTAAGAAATGGTGCCACCAGTACAGTTCCGGGACTTTTTGAATGCACCGAGTATGTACACTCTCTCCAGTTTCCGTAAGCCTACTGTGGGACATGCGATGCGAGACAACAATTGCAAGTGGACCTACAATTTAAAGTGGATTCCGAACCACCTATATTTTCTCTGCAACCCCCAATGGCCTTTCTATGGTAATTTGTGGTCAGCAGAAAACAACCATACGTCGCGGCCTGTGGGTTTCGAATTTGGGACCTTCCGGTTGGAAGGCCGATAAATTATGACTTACTCCACCAATAGCTATACGTACACTAGGTTGCATAAAATAATCGCCCCTATGGAAATTTTTTGCTTTAGAAATATATAACTGAAAAAAGTAACTGTGTGAAATAAAAAAATGAACCGCCTAATACAATTTTTCCCGGAATAACGGACACCCTCCGTAATTTTTCCAGTTCTTTTAATCTCTATGAAAATGAGTTGTTGGCTTAGTGGTGAAAACGTTGCAGCTTGCTGTTGAGGACTGGGGTCCGAATCTCAGACCTTGTACATTTTTCATTCGGTTTTTTTGCTAAAGATGAATCATTTTTTAGGCACTTTGATTTCAATGCTCGGAGTAGCCTTGGAAGCCGAACAGATACCCGGAGCTCACCTTTCAGGAAAGTTTACGGTGCTGCTCCGTTAACGTTAAGTTACCTGACAGTGGCAATCCGATTACAGTCCAGAACCGTAAATTTTACGGGAATTTTCGTATACAAATTCCAGTACTCTTCTCTTCGTGTACGAAATCTCTCCAAGAGGTGGTTCGGTGATATTGTGAGATTACAAGTGTTTGTTATGCATAAAACCCTGGAAACAAATGGACGAAAGGATGAAATTCACAAGTTGGTTAACACATTCTGTTGTCTTGTTTCTCCTCTCTTTGCTGTTCTGAATTATTTTGTTAGTAATCGTACATTTAAAATAATTTTCAACATAAGATAAGAATACTTGCAAATATTTAATTGAGTAAAAAAATTTAGTCTAATTCAATCCGCGGTAGTCCTCAACGAATTTCCTTACTTATAAAAATTACAGTTTTTAAGAATTAAGAACATAAACCCTTATAGCATCAATTCCCATAGTAACTAGAGCATAAAAGAAACTATATCGCAAAGCCAACAAAGGTGACAGTTTTAAAGTTTCCTGTTTGTGTTCCGTTCTTAATTAACAAAAGCTCAACATAAAACAAAAAAAAACTCAAGAAAATGAAAGAGAATGTGAAGTATGGAGTAAAAATAGAAATCATCGGGACGCACTTACCCACATCCAACAAGGTGTTCCCATTCGTGACAGCGTTTCCATTGCTTCCATTAGTCACTGGCGAAGCGGGAGGTAATGCCTGACAGTTGGTCGTAATAGTAGGCACTCCTTGGAAACCGGGCAAATCCTTTTGTTTCGAAGGTGTGCAGCTATTGTTTATCACAACGCCATTTGAATATGTTTGATTTCCATTGGTTGTTCCGGCAATTTGTACCAATTTATTTGAATTTTCCAGGGTAGGATTTTTTTGATTTAACGCCGAACTCGACAAATTGTTTCTTGATGACGACAGTTGACTGTAGAAGTTATTTAGTCGGTTAGATTCGGTCTCAAATTTTTTGTGGTTGCTGTAATTAAGATTGTTCTCATTCGTCTCAATTGCATTGTGCACACTGTTTCTGGCATCGTTGCGATTTATATTTCGCATAAGGCCATTTAAAACTGTAGCATTCGATTTCATGACAACATTTTTATTAGCTATGAACTCTGGCGACAGATTGTTGCCGTTCGAATTTCTTCTGTCGAACCCGTTTGAGATCACCGATATAGTCGTGCTGCTCAACGATAGCTTCGAAGGACTGCATGGAATTTTGTTATGTATCCCGATGTCAGTGTTGTTTGCGTGTCCTTTTTCGTTAGCAAACGAGTTGGAAATGTCAGTTCCACTTTGAAGGTGAACTGGAATTGCTGTCACTATTTGTCCTGAGCATGAGTGGAAGTGAGATGGCATACAGTGTTAGATAAAGACAAAACCAACATAAAGCGGAGGAATGTATTAATTGCAAGTGAAACAAGCACTGCAAGCCCCTGAGACATACTTACCAAGTCCGTTTAGTTCATCTTTTTTGTCAAACTGAGATCTTAAGCCATTTGCTGCAGCTTCTTGTTCTTTCATAAATGATTTCTGGCGTTCTGCACGCTCTCGTCGCCTTCGTAGACCAGGTGTTACACCAGCTCCTTCTCGTTGTCCTGAAATTTATTTAAATAATTATAAATAGTTGAAAAAGCAAATAAACTAATCAGAATTAAGAAACATCAGATCCTAAATTAAAATTAAAAGTCACCATTTCAAAGTAAATTTAAAATTCTGTTGAGTTAATTTTTAAATAAAATTACAATGCAAAAGACCTTACTAAGCTTAAGGGGGGAGGGGGGGGGGTGTATAAGGGCATTAAAATGCGTTTTTGCATTTTTTTATTTGATAGTACAACTCTTCAAGAGTATCCAGTTAAAATTTGAGGACGATTGGAGCAAAATTGCTGGAGATACAGTGCTTCGGGTCTCCCTCCATTCGATCCATTCCATATACAAAAGAACACTGCTAAAACTTTAACCGCGAGAAACTCATAAACTAACCAAATACTTTCGATTTTTTTTTTGATTTCTGATGATCCAGTGATGAGTTATGATGTCGACCGCAATGTATTTTTTTTTTTAGGAGTGTGCGAAGATTTGCTCTCAGAAGATTATTTTTCAATATTTTACTGGATATTTTTGAAATGATACTTTATTATGTGTTTAATTTATAAATTAATTCAATTTACTATTTGGTCAAAAAAATTATCAAAAATATGCTTAAAATGTAGTAAAACCAACGATTAGAGGTGAGTTTCATCCATATACAAATCATTTAAGACTTTGATTGCCATTTGAAAAATTAAAATTTTTAAAACCCGAGCAGTCAAAAACTTCTTTATGTTATCTAGTTGAAGAGCGTATTATATCTTCTCTTCCATAATAAAATAGTTGAACCGACTTCACAAAAAGCGCGACTTTTTGAAGTCGGTGCAAATTAAACAAACAAAACAACTACCCAACCACAATTGAAGATAATATATAAAACTACCTGATTGTGTCAGCTCACGGAGTCATAAGGAAGGACGATTAAATACTTTTGTTGTAGGTGTTTGGTTTGTTTGATTTGCACCTACATCACCATGTCGTAATAGATATATAATTAAAAATTACTTATCTATTATTTATGTTTTTTAGCGCTTTTTGTGCAGTCGGTTAAACTTATTTTAAAAACTATTATATTTTTCACTTTTTAGTGTCTTTTACTCTGTACAAAAAAAAACGAACCATCCAAATCGGCCTACGCCTTAAAAAGTTAGGTTCAACCCCCTACCCCATCCCACTTAATTTTTTTTTTCTTGTGATATCAATCAGGGAACATACTCTACCCAGCAGAAAATGAATTCTCGAAATCGGTCTACGGGTTACGGAGTTAGACTACCCCCCCCCCCCCCCCCACACTTGGGACCAAATTATTCTCCTATGAGCAGTGGGGAATCACACACTATACAACAGCAAAAGAACCATCCAAATCGGTCCACGCGTTACAAAGTAAGGTTCCACCATCACCTCAACCCCACGTGAGGTATCAGAAAGAATTATTCAAATCGGTCTACGCGTTACGAAGTTAGACTCCCCCCCCCCCCCTCCCTTTAACCCTAGGCTAAATTTTTTTCTCCGATTATCAACGAGGGCTTATACTCTGTACAAAAAAAACAAACCATCCAAATCGGTCCGGACGCTACAAAATTAGGTTTCGCGACCACTCCACCAACAATTTTTTGTGGACATGGTGGTAATCGGTGAATATACTCTACCCAAAAAAAAAAAGAATCATCAAAATCGGTCAACGCATTACGAAGTTGTGCCCGGTTAGATATAAGAAAAAATATATACACGTCTTTTTGGGAAGTCAGTTAAAAAAATAAAAAACTGCAATGGACACGTGGAAGTCATTACCACACAACGCCTGCCGGACTGAACTGGCGAGAAGTTGAAATGTTACTCTTTATGAAAATGTTATACGTTTAGCATTTGAATTATTTTCCTTATTAAGAAAAAAAAAACAATGACGGCGGGGAGGGGTCAAAGCCTCCATAACGTCACCATATGATATTTTATAAATTCTTAAGACGAAATTCAATGTATTTTGTAATTTATAGGCGCGAGAGCAGGTAGACAAGTTGCGCGCATGCTCATATACTAGCGATAGGCTAAGAGGCTATTGTTCTTATCGCTTTCAACAACTCAAGAGCATTGTTATATTTTAGCCAGTAGATGTAATTGAAATGCTTCCCACAGCATGTTGGATCGATGGATGAGTGCACGTTTACCACGCCATGGTTCTAGGGTTCGAGCCTCGGTCTCCCTGAGAGTTTAAAAAAAACTGGCTGGGCTATTGTCTGGCTCGCAAAACAAGACCTTCATATTCACGCGTTCCCCTTATCCTAATTCTCTTCCGGTCAAACCCATGCTAACGCATCATAGGGTTGTCCCCTGGGCTTTGGCTACATCATAAAAACACATTTTCATTTAATTTCAATGAAAATCGAGCCTCTTTCTTTAAAGTCGCGTAACATTACTATTTTTATGGCGTCAACATATAATTAAAACTAATATAAATTTAAAAAAAATTTTTGGAGGCGTGTTCTTTCCCGCTAATTCATAACTGCTAATGTGTAGTTTCCCAAAATATCCCTGAAACATATTGTACAGTTACAAAAATATTACACACAACAATTTCCGAAATTTACTTATTTTTGGACTCCCGAAACCAGGTTCCGCTTATTAGGGTTTTTTTCTAGTCTTTTGTTGTTAGGGTAAGCCTTTATATAGTCACATAGAAAGTTTGTAATTTAATTAATGTAGATAGGATACTATATTTTATGATATGATTTCCTGATATAAACTAACCGATCGGGACCACTCAGGATACTTAAAAGGTATCATATTAAAAAAATCACGGTAATGGTATCATAGGTGTAATTTCACCCCAGTAAGTAAATTTTATTTTATAAATTCAATACAATAAATAAATGTATCTATTACAAATAAAGTTGGTACATATTGTACATCTCACAGAAGAATAATAAATTTACATGGGGTTATTTTCCACCCCTTTAAGGGTTAAACTGTACCGCAATCATAGCTTTTTAAAAACCCATCTTTCAATCGAGGATTCATCTAATATGATTTTAATCACTTCCTGGCCGATATCCCGGTTAAAAGTAACAGGGATATGAAGCTTTTTTAGCTGCGGCAAATATTAGCAAAAACACGGCAGAATCCAGGCCTATTGGCTCCACTATAAGACCAACAATTAGTTTATTTTTTAAAAACGTTTCTTCTTATAAAGCGATGTAACTAGATTTGCTTTTATTTTTTAGTACCCATGAAGAATCCTCAAAAGTCTTTGTGTTGCCCGAAAAGATTTTAAAATAGCTAGTTACAATACGTTGATGGATTGACTTCGATATGATGGTTAAGCGGCGATATCTGATTGATAAAGTCAATTTGTAGAGGAGTTAAAAACAAACAGTTGGATAGCCCCATTAAACATTTTTTACGACAGTTCACTACGATAATGCATCGTCTTACACTTCAATATTTGAATTAAATACTTACCAAGGGATGATATCAAGCTTACAAGTTCAAACATTTCAAATATTTTGGAGCACTGTTTATATCGATTAAAATAATCGTATGAACAGTAAAAAGGAATGGCTAAAATATTATGTAAGGGGTAAGAAAAATTCTTATTCCCTTGTTGGAAGTAAGTGAACTTTTTTTAGACGACCCTGGCGGAATATATTTAATAAATTAAATTGGATGTCAAATTGGCTCTTATTTTCTTTGACTATACTGGCGAAAACTAATCAGATGCCACAAACTTTCTTGGTTGATTTACCTTTCTGTCCAGCGTAACCGCAGCTAAGAGAGCAAACTTAATTGAAGACAGAATTTCGAATTTTCAATTACTTAATTATTAATAACTTTATCTACTCTTTCCTGACCTGTGTCAGAGTAATCTTAACTGATTTAAGCTCAGTGAATTAATTATTTAATGTAAAAGTTTTTAGTGGAAATTGATTTTATCTCACCTTTGCATTCCCTGAAAACTCCCCCACTGAATTCGTTTGAATTGGTTGAACTCGAACTATCCTCATCCAGAGTACCATGCGAAGGAGGTGTGCAGCGATTCTTGAGGGATAGATTTTGAGTAATTGAAGGACTAGTTCCTGTGCTATGTCGACGAGACTTTCGTCTTTCTTTGGGATCTGTACTTGACCGATACCTCAAGGTCTTTCTAACAGAGTTATCAGGCAATCTAATTCCATCAGTTTCACCGTCTTCGAATCTGCAAAAGATTAATGAATGTTGTGAAAGTCACATCGGTAATCTATTTAATTACTCACTTCAAAACAGCTTCATACAGTTGGAGCTGGTCAAGAAGATCTAAATCAGTTCCCGGGCGTGACATGTATCGTTGGATAACTCCTTCCATACCTTGCTGTTCCAGAAAATCGCTTTCATCGTAAAAACTGTCTTGGTCACTCAGGCCAGCTAACGTTTTATTAATTAACGACGTCGCATAAATTAGCAATTCTGTGTCGGCATTATCGTAGTCCTTTAATAGCCTGAACAGATATAGAAAGGAAAGAAGAATAAAATTTTATCATGCCCGTCAAACTTGGGAAAATGGATCCCAAAGTGGATTCCTCAATTCTAAGACTTTGCATGTCCTAATTGAATTAAGATAAAACTCAGCTAAATATAGATATAGGTGCTTTTAGTTATTCACCTACTGGTGCTTAGCACAGCACGAGTAATGGTTGGTATTATCAAAAAGTAATACTTACTTCATTATGTTTGACCAAGGCAAGGTGCCGTGGGTACTATCAACAGCATGGACTGCATTCATTAGAAGATAACAGTTACTCTCGACGTACTCAACAAAAACTAGCAATAGTTTCAGTGCAGTCTTCACAACTAATCTGTACTTGGATGCTATTAGCGAATAGAGCCATTGAATAGTCGGGCCGTGCTTCATAACCCCATTCATTCCATCAACGTAGAGCATCACCTAGACATGAGTACGGTAAAGCGTTAGAAATTTGCAGAAAATGCCACAATAATGAACACGTTTTCAATTGGATTTCTCAGTTACCTGGCCCAAGGCTCGTAAGATGTAGTTCTGATAATTCTGATCGGCTCCATTTCCCACGCGAACCAGACAGTTGAGGCCACCTAAGGCTACAAAACCATGCACCAAATCTTTATCCTCTTGGAAAATTTGCTTCAGGGAAAATAAGGCACGTCGGAGTTCACTTCCTTCCGATGAAAGGAGCTTTTCTGAAATAAATCAAAACGAGAGTAATTTTAGATTTTTAGTCAATCATGCCAAATAATTTTTATATTTTATACAAAATATGTGTAAGACCAAACATAACTCTAAATTCGTTAAATACTATAGGGAAATAACAATTTTGCTTACAATTAAACAACCATTTTTGCAGAAGACATCTACCATGTTGCTTTAATCTTTCTTCTTTGCTTCCAAAGTACCCATTATTTAGTATACCTAGGCACATTTTTTTTATACGATGTGTCCAAATCCTAGGGAACAGCCCATTGATGCGTTAGCATGGTTTCGGACAAAAGGGACTTAGGGTAAGGGAAATGAGGAAACTTGAATGTCTTGTTTTTGCATTGCTGCGAGCTAGACAACAGCCCAGAGACGGAGCGGATTATTTTAATTTCTTAATAAAAACGCACATGGAGATCTGGTCTCGAACCCGGGACCCATCAACGAATTGATCCAACTCCACCTCCATGCTCTAAGGGTTACTTTTCTATTGTTAGCGTTAGTAACTATTGCTTAAAAAGCAGCAATATGGTAAATGGAAACGAGAATAAATTGAATAGAATAATTATGTTGCTATAATATTACGAGCTAAATAAAGAAGCATAACTGGTGCATATAAAAATGGAATTAGCGATGCGATCACCAACAAACTGACAGGCAAGTCTATGAAAAGAAAGGTGTGCAGCAACTTTTTTATTTTAATGATTACTTTCAAAAACGCCATAATTTTTACGAGGTTAAAAGAAAGCATCGTAGTAATATACCATTTCTCTTTCAATATAATCCTGAATATTTTAAAGTAAAAAGAATCAATTACAAGCAATTCAAATATATACATACTAATAGTTCAAAGTTTAAAACAAGTAACGTTTCTTTGAGTAAGTGATGTTATCTGGTACTGCTAATTTGAAATCAAATAATTATTTGATAATCAAATGATTATTCGCTATTTGATGAATTATTCGCAAGCAATAATTTGCTATTCTTATTATACCAAATGAATGGAAAATTTTTACTGCAAACAACGAAACATAACAAGGCAGTTAATTTCTTAAGTATAAGAAAACTTGTTTGTTTAACATGAAATAGTTATTTGTAATTGGAACTAATGGACATTAGAAAAAAAAAATCTGGGGGACTACCAACTTTTTCTTGAAGCGTTTCGTCGTATTTTCGAACCCTCATAATAATTCGAACCCGCTTAATTATTTGATAATCGAATAACAAATATTTATTTGAAATTAAAATAATGAGTCGCCGATGGAGTAATGTGTCGCCTAACAATCCGGAAGTCACAGGTTTGAATCCCACCGGCGGCGACCCATGGTTTTTTTCTGATAACAAGATATCACGATAAAAGGGCCATGGGTTTGCAAAGAAAATGTCAGTGGTTACAAATCCACTTGCAATCGTTCTTCACCCGCCCTATGCATTACGAGGGCTTACGAGAACTGCGAATAGTTCTCCAAAAATTTGTGTTATCAAATAAGTTTTATTCAATTTTTATATTGAGATTGCAAATTTAATTTTTATTCGAATAAAATATACCCATCTCTGCTTTGAATTTTGATCAATTATTACTTGAATTTGAATTACTCAACTTTATTTGCTTTTAAATATTGAAGATTTAAAAACTCTTCAAAACAATCACTATTTGCACACCTCTAGCAAAATGTATTCCTGGAATCTTTTTACATATTTAGATCATATCAAATCCAAACCACTATAGTGGAATGCGGATTTGAACAAGTTTAGAAGAGTTCGCGATAACTTCTCAATGCTACTATTAAAAAGTACTTTAGTTCTACTCTTACCGTACTCAGGCCACAGTAGTCTGGCAATGCAACATCTATTCCGATATGTCTGCCGACGACTTGCCATTTGGTAGGCATCACTAGTAATGTCTACGTTAAGAGTGCTTACGAGAATTTTCGAATAGGTGATCGCGTCAAAGCTATCCAGTTCAGCACCTTTTTCGCCAATTCATCCGCTCTCTCATTACCTAGAATATTCCTGTGTCCGTGCACCAATCATAGGGTCATACTGTAATATCTGGAAATCATATCTAGGCTATTCTTGCATAATTGCACTAGCCTCGATTTTACCACCACCAACTGACTGTCAGTATATATACGGATGTCCATATTCGACTCTATACGTGCAGATACTAGCAGAGTCGCTTGACGAATCGCAGCTATTTCCGTCTGAAAGGCACTACATTTGTCTGGTAGTCTATAAGATTCGTGCCATTTCTCGGAGTATATTTCCGCTCTTGCACCTACACCCGTTTTATATCCATCCACATAAATGGAGATCTCTGATGCTTCCTCTACTTCCTTTCTTTCCAATTCCTCCCAAGCGGAGACGGAGTTGGATCAATTCGTTGAGCCGCACGAACACCATGCCATGGGTGCCAGGTTCGAGACCAGATCTCCCCGTGAGCTTTTATTAAGAAATTAAAATAATCCCCTCCGTCTCTGGGCTGTTGTCTAGCTCGGAGCAATGCAAAAACAAGACTTTCAAGTTTCCTCACTTCCCTTACCTTAATTCCCTTCCGGCCAAAATCATGCTAACGCATCAAAGGGTTGTCCCCTAGGATTTGGCCACATCGTATAAAAAAAAAGCAGGCTGATAAGTATTATATCCAGTGACAATGGTTCCAGCATGACCTCCATTGCATGCAGCGCCAAACAGCGTCAAATATTGAGTTAATATATACACACCCGGACACTCCATTTCCTGAAGTGTAGGTTCTTACATTGGTGTTGGTTGGGACCTTATTAAAGCAACAGCTAACGTAGAACAGTAGCATTTGGAGTGACTTCGTTGATTCCCAAAAATCTCAGGCAGTAGTTTGACTCAAATCATGCTGAAAAAGACACTTATTAAACATTTTACTGTATAGCTAGTGGCGATTTATAGGAGTGGTTTCTGGATCGGTTATATTATAACAGTCTGGTAGGAATTGAAAGAGAACTTCATTCCAAACCATAGCGATGTATGTTGCAGCGAAGAATATCATATCATTTCAATTAATCTCTTCCAGTTCACGCTGTAGTACTTGATAGGTACTGCGGTACTTTAACACTAAAATAAAATCTTGGGAGACAACATTACATGCAGAAGTGTTGAATATTAAAGGGCTCTGGAGAAGCGGTATAGTTTGTGTGCTGACAGAGGCCTTTCCGTCTTGTCATCCATAAAATACGGAAAAAACTGTGTTTTATTGAGGGTCGATGCTCCTTAATTAAAAGCTTACCTTGAAAATAGATCATCAATGGTTTTTCCCATGTTACGAAGATTTGCGAGGCTTCAGTATGCGATGAGCTCCGCTTTGACTGCAGGCCTTTTATAGACCCTTTACAGCAAGGCTTCACAAAGGGAAAATGTACTAGCAACAACCTGCTCGAATTCTCTGAATCTTAACCGGCCATTGAATAGCGTAAACAAATAGATTGCATATTCACAGATTTCAATAAAGTCTTCGATAGGATCACCCATGGTATATTTACCTACAAGTTGTCACTGCTCGGGCTTCCTCCTCATTTCGTAAATTGGTTGTCATCTTACTTTTCTCACTGAATCCAGCGCGTCCTGTTCCGGCACTATTTCCACTAAGATCTGGGCTGTCACAGGGCAATATTCTTGGTCCTTTCTCTCCAGAATTCTGTCTTATGCCTTCGATGCTAAAATATTTCGAATCTTTTCTCGAGACACTGAATGTGTTCTTCTAAACACTAACGTCGCTGCGTTTCATCGCTGGTGTCACTACTATGACTTTCTTCCTTATAAAACAGTCTATATATTTACCTACTGTATAGATGGAAGCATTTTGAGTAGACTTGATAAGTGGAAAGATTTGGGCGTTGTTTTAAACTCTCGTCTTTCGAGGATCATGTAAACTCTATTGTTTGTAGGGCATGCTCGACGATACGTTCTGTGAAACGATGATTTAGAAAACTTGACGACCCTTACTTAACAGACGTTCTATATTGTACGTTCATATGTCGAATTTTTGAGTACGCTAACGCTGCATAAACTCCTTACTTGACAGTGCATATCAAGATGGTGGCGGTGCAACTTGAATTTCTTAGGTTTCCACTTCGAGGCCTTCCGTGAAATAATGCCTATACCCTTCCTTGTAATCGTTTCAGATTTGTTTAATTCCTTTGGACAGATTCTTTTTGTGACAGTTTAGAGTTTGGTGTGAGAAAAGAACCTTCAACCAATATCTGCTCATAAGATTGATTTTAACAGAATATATTTTAAGCCCTGCTTTATCTGCTTTGACTAGTCATGTACCTAGGAGCTTGTGGCACCTAAGGTACATGTCTATGTTGATTCAATAAATGATATAGATTGGCATAATAGTTCAGCTGGTAGAGTGTGCAGACAACTTTCACCTTCTCTCTTGTATGATTACTTTGGACATAGCATATTGCGTCATCAATGAAAATCAAGAATAGCAAAGAAGTTTCCATAACCCGGGCCATGAAACGGGAAAAAATATCACCCGATTCGATGATAACGACCTCAAGTGGTCCTTTAAGTTCAAGTGAATTCCCAACCACCAATGACCTTTTAACGTTCCAGCAGAAAGCAAACATGGATCGCCGTCAGTGGAATTCCAAGTAGGGACTTTCACGATGGAAGGCCAAAGCATTACCACTTACTCCACCGGCGACTGATTTTGCTTATTGAACAAAATCTGAACCTCATTAAGTCAACTAGCAGTTGACTTGGTCGATTGAGCAAAGCCATGTCAAATTAACTCTTATAGGCTGAGTGTTATAAGACAAATCTACAACTCTTTCAATACTTCGTCCAGAAAACGAGTTTAATCAATTGATTGAGTGGCACCATCACCACGGCATGGACGCAGGTGTGAGCCTCCGTTTCCCTGTGAGTTTTTAATTTGAAACTGCAATAAATAAATAAAAAATCCATTCCCTCTCTGGGCTGTTGTCTAGCACGCAACAATGCAGAAATACGACATTCAATTGCCCTCATTTCGCTTATCCTAATTACTTTCCGGCCAAATCCTTGCTAACGCATCATAGGATTGTCCCCTGGGCTTTGACTAAAAAAAATTATCAGACTAAGTTTATGCAATACTGAAATCCTCTGTGACTAGTGGAAATCCGCCCAAATCCATGCTTATCCATCATAGGATTGTCCCCTGGGCTTTGGCTACAAAAAAATTATCAGACAAAGTTTATGTACTTGAAATCTGTGCCTAGTGGAAATTTTTCCTTTCAATTTCTTGGCAACACATTATACGATGTGTCCACTGTCACAATTACTAGAACTTTTCTGGATGCCTTTGTATAAAAAATAGTGGTTATTTCTGAGATGTTTGATTGAAATATTTATAACAAAATTAATGAGTCCATTAATTTGCTTCTGTTCTTGCTTTTTGTACTACCTGGTATTTACGATATTTAATTGCCTCACCTATTTTGCACCTACTATACCAAAGCTGTAGGTATAGTAAGTTATAACGTGTCGGCCGTTAATCCGGGGGTGCTAGTTTCAAAACCCACCAGCGGCGACCTATGGTGCTTCCTACTGACAACAGATTACGATGAAGGGGCACAGAGGGGTTACAGAGTATGTAGCTGGTTAGAAAGAGACCAATTCTCGTAAAGCATCATTCATGACCCGTTTCTATACCCAGTGGCACATTCGACTTATTTAGATGAGCTGTGTACAAACCCATCAGATTCCTAAATCCGACACATTAAATCATAAAAAGTCCCGATACGCATTAAAGAATAGAATTTGCACAAAGTACAAATTGTTATTTCTCAAAGCATTTGATTTTCAACAAGGCGCTGCCCAAAACCGACCAAAATCTAAAATAGCTTTGCAATAATCGAAATTTTCATTCAAAACTGCAGACATACCTGTTATTGCCACACAACATGGTATGATAGAATGCCGCATGACTGGCACAAAATTGAAACCTCAAATGTAAAACCACACCTCAGTCGAAATAGCAAAGCCGGTAAAAACGAGAAAATTAATTGGCAGTAACCTCGTGAGATCATTAAGCGGCACAATTAAGGTGTCATTGACTTTGGATCATGAGAAGCTGCCTTTAGTATCGGGAGCCTTCCGTCAGGTTTTGTAATCTTGTCATGGCATGTGACTGTAAATCGCACATTTGACATGCATTTCTTGGTCAACTTGCACTTACACTTTTACAAGTTAATGCGTGTAAAAAGATTGTTACCGTAGCTATTTACGGCAGAACTTTGAGCTTAGTGGTTTCGAAAATAATGGCACTTCCAGAACTCGTTTTAGTGGTCACTGGACGGTCAATGGAGAATTGTGATTTATTCCCTGATAATCCGAAAATTACTACAACTAAATTTTGGGTTCACATCTTTTGCAGCTGAACAATAAAAGTGCCATATACCGTGCCGTAGCAGAAGATTTAATAACTTTTCTTGAAGAATTCACGAAGTCATTTAAAAGGAATTTTAGAAGTACTCGTGACTAAGGGTCATAAACCTGTAAAGCTTAGGTGCATCCATGTAGCAATAAAACTGACGGAACCATTCTCACGGCTTTCATCAAGATGAATTTCTTTGCTACTCTTCGTAAAATTATTGAAAGTAGTCATCAACATTTTGAAACATAAACGAATTTCCTTAAGTACACACGCATATCGCGTGTTCCAGCATCGACATCCGGAAAGCATTATTCTCTCAAGGAATGAATACTAACAGTTAATGCATTCAAATTTTAAAATAATGCAACTAATGTAGCTTTGTACTATTCTGTTATAGAACCGAATTAGCCATTGTCTTGTGCCAGTTACCCCAATAAATCCAAATCGTTTTATGTTGACGATGCCGTCATTATGTAAAAGTTTTATTGTTTGAGCATCTGTCGTGACTATCTTTATGTCACCTAGACACTCGATCAATAGATGAATTCTTAATTTTTATCAATACAGCCTGGAGGTTGAAGAGCGGTGATTAGCTATGGAATGCAATTTAGAAACATCTAATTTGCATAGAGCATGGTATGATAAACTGACTCATGGTAAGTGGCCGGAGGCTTTAGATAATAGGAAGCAACACATATATAGCTTTTCGTTAAGTAGTTTAATTATGATTTTATGCATGACTATAAAACTAGAGTCCTTTGAAAATTGCACGTTCTATTATTTAGAAAAATTAATTTCAGAATGGGATTCAACCGATGAATTAGAGCAATCTGTTTTACGTGCTTCTACTACAATCATGATCAGGAAGTTTAATGCCCTGAAAAAAAAATAGCAAAAGTATTTTTAGAAATACACGTTCCAAATTATTTAAAATGCAAGTATATTTTTTTTAATTTTTAATTGACTTTGGCCAAATTATTTGATCGTATGATCGTATACCAAACACAAGACATAGCTGTAATTGGCTCATTCAATTCAAAATTAGTACAGAGATGCAAGACATGAAGAAAGTCATGACTCCTCAACGGGCGCCAAGGGATAAATATATTAAAATATTTTAGTAATTAATTAGAGTTTATAGCCCCCTTGCCGGCATTCGGGCGCAAAAACAGCTCTAGCATTGTTTCTCTAGTTTCTAGAGTCCAAGGATATCAGTGTATGGAAATAGAAGATGGTCCACTGTTCTTTCGTCGAACGGACTCAACGCGCTTAACATGGAACCCATAGAAAGGATACCATGCTGGGCTAATACTGTACACTAATGGATTCTAGTATAGGTATAGGGTTTATTAAACTTCTTAGTCCACTTCATTATGAAGCCCAAGGTCGCGTTCGACTTACAAATAACAGTATCAATATGATCATTGAAACGAAACGAGTATTAAGGACGAACCCAGGATTTGTCAATCTGTTTAAGGAGCATCCATTCATAGAATAGCTAAAAAACTAGGTAATATTTTTACGTAAAAAGGTCATGATAGTGAATTGCACACATTTACAGGGCGGTAGTTAATAGAACACGAATTTCAGAAGGTACCTTAGTCAGAATTCAAAAAATTTAAAAATTTTATAGAATTAACCCTTCTAATTTAAAGGCGCACTACACAGGCAGAGGCCTGGAATCAATTGGAATATAACATATATTAAAATGAATGAGGCTCCCACAACCCATGCAATAAAATATAAGTAAAAAAAAAAACAAACAGAAAATCCAAAACAATCCCAAACACTACAATCAGGGGCGCAAAGACAAAAGAGATCGTTTAAGCAAATCCTTAGAAAGAGCCAGGTCAAAAATAGGACACATATTCACGGCTCTACACATGCGGTAAATAGGCTCATGCATACCATAGTTAGAGCGAGAATGGATAACATGTAGTAAAGGCAATCTCCTTAAGCTATACGGGGATTGCCTATAAGTAGCCAAACTTGCGCGAATGAGAGAATCTATATTCAAGTTCAAAAGCTGATGAATAAATACTAGGTCAGCAATTCTACGACGTTCCTCTAACGAGTGCATATTAAGCAATCGGAGGTGATCCTCATAAGGAGGAAGCCTTAATGGATCATTCCACGGGAGGTCCCTTAGTGCGAACCTAACAAAGTTCCACTTCACCGATTTAATGCGTCAAAAAGCTACAGTCAAGATCATCCGAACTTAGGCGAAATTCCTGGGTATTAAGGATACATTATTGATGCAAAAAATGAATAATAAAGAGCCAAGGTGACTACCCTGTGATATCCCGGAAGTGTTACGTATCGAATCTGAAGGAGCTGCAAAAAGTTAATAAAATAATAAAAAATCTTATACACCATGGTATTGAACGGCTTGGCAGGATAAAAAAATATTGCGATGAACCTTTTTATGCTTAGGAATATTAACAAAAAATTTCCCAGAATTGCAAAAAACGCAACTACGAATTAGGTTAAGGAAAGGAGGAGACGAAAATTAAGAAGAAGGCAATATTAAAAAATTCACTAAAGAGATTAGAAATTGTCAGACAGTCCACTCCTGAATCCATAGCATTTGACTTAGAAATCACAAACCTCCAGAACTGCTTAAGATCATTACACAAAGTTTATTTGTTATTGTACGAGGCCCTGACGTCAGATATGTATTTACTAAGCAACTCGGAGTAGGACAGCAAGTCAGAGCCGCTACTTGAGGTGCAAAACCTGCTCCAAGCCTTATTATTTTTCACGTTCTTTAAATGTCTTGAGAGAATTACGAGAGCCATATGACCTTGTAGTCGGGACGTACTGGGCAAAATAAACAAAGAGTATTATAAAATATAGAATTAACCTTTCTAACTCAGAAGGGGCACTTCTTAGGCAGAAGCCTAGAATCAAATGCCCTATTTGCCGGAATATAACAATATATTGAGGCGAATTAGGCTCTCACATCAGCATGCAAAAAACGTTAGTAAATAAAAACTAAAACAAGCCCACACACAACAATCAGGGGTGCTCGGACAACAGAGAACGCTTCAGCAAATCCTTCGTAAGAGTAAGGTCAAAAACAGGACACATATTCACGACTCTACATATGCGATTTATAGTCTCATGCATACCATAGTTAGACCGAGAATGAACAACATGCAGTAATGGCAATCTCCTTAAATTATACGGAGAACCATAACCATACTTGCGAGAGTGCAAGAATCTATGTTTAAGTTCGAAATCTGGTGAATAAAGACTAGGTCAGCAACTCTACGTCGTTGTTCCAACGAATGCATATTAAGCAACCGGAGGCGATCCACATAAGGAGGAAGCAAAGAAAAGAATAAGTGAATTAAGGTCTTCCGATCAGAAAATTGCCTTGACGAACGCTTTACGTAACCCAGAACTGAATTACTCTTAGAAACAATGTAGTTAATGTGCAGGGTGAAATCAAGTTTACGGTGAAGCTTCAAACCAAGGTCAGCAACGGACTGCACTCGACAGATATTAGTTTCAAAGACGAGCTGATTTTGGTTCCTAGAGAATGACACAACCTCACATTTATCCAAGTTAAGCTGCAGGCCATTAGATCCACACCAGTTCATGAATGTATTTAAATCATCCTGAATGCAAAAAGAATCAAAACTGTTTCTAACGCAAGAGAAAATCTTCATATGATTTGCGTAGATTAAAACTTTGGAGTGCTTAATCAGAGGGACAATGTCGTCAATGGCAAGAATGAACAGCAACGGCCCCAGATGGCTACCCTGCGGTACGCCAGATGAAGCTCTAACGATTCTGAATAAAGTATTACGGAAAGAAACTCGGTAAGTCCTATCTTTTAAGTAAGAGCAGATCCAGTCGAGCAATAAACGCGGAAGTTTCATCCATGTCTACGCAGTATTTTAAATCGATACAAAATTTCGGTCTAAAGCGCCCCGGAATTGATGCGATAATTGAATCGATTCAGCCTGGATCGGTTGGGTGGGTAGTGGATGGATACCACCTATCACACACCCATCCACCATACGATTCCTTTCTATCCTACCGCTACGGTTCGGTTCGATCTTATGGTTGGAAAATAATGATTCGATCCGCTGCGGTTTGATATTTCCATAACGCTCCAGGCCGAATCTCGAACTAATGAACGAAAAAAAAACGACTCAGGCATCGCGTAGCCTCACCTGAATGCCCGCAGGATCGGTGTAAGAATCTACTGGTCCCGGAATCTACCCGAGTCGTTTGCCACACCGCAGTATTGCATCAAATCAGATGAAGCAATGCAATCCAGAAACAGTACAACAAATTGAGGAGCGGAAGACAATGATGTTATGGGCAATATCAAATTAAATAGAGTATCATACGATTTTCCTCGCTGTGACAGAGTGCAGGAGTATCCAGTTAGGTAATCCCAAGGTATGGAATTATCTTAGAGGTTCTCAAAAAAGAAAGAAAATGTCGCCAGTTTAAGTGAGAGAAAGAAAGTAGCTCAGAATTACTGAGAATCATACCTTATGAAGTAAATGCAGTTTTTTTCAATTTATTGTAACACAAATTTTACAAAAACTAACTTAAAAATTTTATTCATTTAAAAAAGCTTGCATATATTTTTTAAGGTTATTTACCTACTTTATTTTATTACGCAACATGGATTAATCCTCCTCCGCCCACCACCCCCCTTCCCTCTTCCTAATGCATCGTAATAAAGTCAATTACCCCTTCCCCTTCTCCAAAAAAATACATTAAAGAGGCCGTAAGATCTTTCTATAATTTACTGTCTTTCTGTTTTACTGACTGTGTCCCTATTTCTAAATCGAATAACTCACGTTATAACCAGCCTTGGTTTGATAGCTCTTTAAAACGTTAAATGTAAGGCCTGGAAGAGGTTTTCTTCCTCTAGGAGCGACGCTGACTATTTAACATATTCCAATTTACGCAGTAAATTTTTATCTGTCTTGGCGTCTTCTTATAATAATTATATGAACAGAATGAAAGCATCCTTGCGCGTCGATCCTAAGCGATTTTGCAGGTTCGTGAATTTGAAGCGCAATATTGATAGCTATCCATCTTCTTTGTCTTTCGGAGACTGCGAAAGCAATGATCCCTTAACAATAGAAAATCTTTTTGCGGTTTTTTTAAGACTGCGTTTTTGGACGATACCTATTAATAATAAAATAAATATTAACTTTAAGGATTTTACCCATTTGACGAGGTTTCCACCGACTTCCCTCGAATCCAAAGACCTTTTACTTGACGAAGCTACGATTTTGAAAAAAATTTCTATCTTGGCTTTCTATCTTGTACTTTGATCAATTTCTGATCCGACCGGATCAAGGAACGAAGTACTGTACTTTGATCAGAAACTGATCAGATGGCCGGATCAAGGGATGGAGTACTGTACTCTGATCCATTCCTGATCAGATGGCCGTGTTAAAAAAAATCTGATTCGGCTCTGATCATAATCCGGGTTGCCTGAACTAATTTCCAGTCGGGTTAAGGTAGCATATTAAACTTTTAAAATTGTGTTCTTAAGCAATTATTTAAAATTTTAAAATTTTTACAGAACATCATCAAATTGCCTTGACTTTTAATTCGATGAAATGTAAAAAAAGGCTGTGACTATTTGCACTTACGTGTACTTACGTGTATTTACGTGTACTTTCGTGTACTTCATTCGGGACAGTTCGGCTTCTGCGTCAAAAATGTTTCTTAAACTGTCTGTGGGGAAGGGGTGTATTAATCAGGCTTTTCGTTGCTGCTTTTGAAGTATGGTGAGATGCTTTATCAGTAAGTAAGTCCAATATCCATCGTCAAGTAAAATTTTATTGTGATTTTGGATTCAGTGCTCCTCCCCTGAGTAGAAGGCTGGATTGGACCTGGGGGGGAGGGGGGTGGGGGTTTGGTGCGCAAGTTACATATTTCTTAATATTTTCGTTGTTTGTGTGCTAATCCTAGCCGGCATACCAAATTTCAGCTTTCTAGGACTTCAGGAAGTTAAGGTTTTGATGATCATGAGTGACGAAATCGACGTATTTTAGGTATTCATAAAATACAATATGGACAATGAAACATAGTGTATTTCATTAGTCTGGTAACTACATCTTATCCTAGGAATTTGGGCTCTCTGGTATTATCCAGACCGAAGCTACGACCAAAAGCTTCGAAAAAAGGTAGGTAGTGCCCAGTCTTTGCGGGACTCTCCGTGCCCCAAGATTCTAAAAAACTACATTTCCTCAACACATTTTATCGAAAATTAAATGAACAATAAATTCGATTAAATTTTTCAATTCTAACGTTTGCCCAGAAACAAAAGCAGAGAACGTACTCGCACTTAGAAATAACCACATCAGTTGGCTAATTAGTTTATCCTTGCAACGTCTGAAGTGACAAGCAGTGCACGGCGCGGGTGAGCTTGAGACGACCTCCTTAATAATTTCATTTCATTTTGTACATGTACGTTCGTTACGTAAATAATTAATGCCAAATAGAGATGGTGTGTTAATTAAGCAGAAAGCAATTATTAACTGTTGCAGCTTTGAAACGCCCGAGCTGAGTGATGCACATCTCTTTATTTATTAAAAAGCATTTCGTTCGTAGTTGATTTTAGTACCCCATGTCAGAAGATCCAACCTTAAGTGGAATATAGCAGACAAAGTAATCACTTTGATGTCCATATGTGCTGTGGGTCTGACTATGACCGATACTAGCTCGTTGAAGGCGTCGGGGGAACTGTTACGTATGCAGGAACATTGTCATGAAAGCCTTTGTATGCAAATTTGAAAATAATGGACAACCTTGGCAGCATGTATCGCTGCAGGGATTAATTTGATGGAAAACAAAGTTCAAGAAGAATTCCAACTGCCTGAGTGAAGCTCTAAAATTTCCGGAAATTGCAAACTGCAATTGCAGCGAGTAATGAAAGCTCGTCAATTACGAGCATCATTTATCAAGATCTTCTTTGTCTTGCTTTTACAACATTAGGCGCTTTAAAGACGGTATACCCACCTAGTTACTCAGCAGATGATTCAAACAATTATTCGCGATTACATGTTGTCTTAAAAAATATATGCAAATTAATTATTGGCAGTGCTAAGCAGATAACGTGATATTGTACATCTACATATATAGCGTTAAGTGTGCTATAACCTTTCCTAGAGCGCCCTCATTCGGTTACAACTTACAGGTCTGTTGGTCTGTACGTACGTAAGTTCATAGGGAGAATGATGATATTTTTATAACTATTGCAAAGAATACTATTATAAAAGAAATAAGTTGGAAGAGACACCAATAGGGTCGAAATGAAAGATAAGTCAGATACAAAAATCGGTGCAGCAGCCAGGTCATCCGAAGAATCGTCATAGGTGAAGCACAACAGTTCGTATTACGCTGCTTTAAAGTCTTAACGTCTGAATAAATGGTATTCATGATCTTATAATTGGCAGATCCAGATGAATAACCAGTATCCGTAGACGATCGAAGTTCATACACACAGTCAGACAGATAGCCGAGTCTGGAGAACAGTTCGAGAGATCTCTCGAGGAAACAGCACGAATATTAATGAGTTTATCATTTTCTCGTTCAAAGTAAAGGTTGGCACAAAAAGTTGAAGGCTTGCCCAGTTAGCCGAAATACGCGTGATATTATCAGCCGAAACTGATCGCATTAGAAACTATCGAAGACTCCCTTAACGAAACGCGAGACGTGGGACGGTTTGCTGTCGGAGCAGTCCCGACAAGTAGTTACCGAGACCGAAGATCTATAGTTGGAAAATAATTTGATAACTGCGGGTATCCTTAAGCTAAAATTATTAAGAAGGGGGACAATTTACAATTTATAGCGTAGTAGACGGAAACGATAGAGCGGCTGTACTGGAATATCAAAGGAAATTACCACTCCAAAAAAGGGGTATTTTCGCAGACTTTCTGCAAATTTAATAAAAAAATTTTAAGGGCATCGTGTAGGGTGTCAAAAAAACCTTAAACATTTTTCGGGAAAAATGCTAAATCAAGACCATTGAGAATAACCTATAGATTGAACAAAAATTATTATAATTGCACGAAAATTATAACAAGAGCATTGCCATTCATAATTTATCTGATATATAAAACAAGGATAAAAAAACTAGCCTGTTTGGACATGGCCGAGAAATTAAAGCGTGACAATGTCTCACACTTTTCGAGAATTCACGAAACGGAACACTAAATGCGCAAGTTCAACTTGCACTTGGCCAATATTTTTTTGGGACGGGAATATGGCCCAATGTGGCATCACAATATTCTTTCGCAGCCGAAGTGTCCAGCCCCACCCTTTCCGGCAGGCTGCCACTCCACTTCCTATTTTAGTGTCCCAGTTATATTCTACCAAAACTAAGTTAAAAGTAATAATCAATTGTTAAAACAAGTTTTTAAATCGAATTAAATTGGAATTCAAATATCAACATTCGTCCGTCATATTGGAGCAGCCATTTTGAATTTCCAATGTTAACCGTAATGCTCGACTCCGAAGACAGCTAGCTATATTTGAGTCGAAACAGACCATAAATGAACAAATTCCACCACCATATTTTAGACGCCATATTTTAGACCCCATCTTTTAGTCGCCGTGTAGTCGCAATCTTGCTCAACAATAAAATCAAATATATCTTTATACTATACACCACAGCCTATTCTAGATACAGGTCCGAAAGCTCATACGAACAGCTGAGACTTGGTGGTGTAAACAAACTGAAATTTACCACAGTAAACAATAGGAAAAGGTTGGGGAATTCTACTTTCTCGTAGTATTTCTAGCAATATTTTTAAAGTCTCCACTCAGAATTTACTTGACGTGAAGCTAGAAAAGTTCTAAACATGTGGAAACGATAAAAAAATTTCTCAACTCAAATTATCCTGTGTTTTAATGGAAAGACTTGTTCTTGTGTTTGTTTTGTTAGAGTATTGAGGTTAGAATGCGTCAATGACATCAGTATTTCTCTTTAGTTTTGCTTAAGACAGTGTGCAGTTTTATTTGTGTGTAAAATTGATGAACCTGTGATACAAAAATAAATGAAATAAGCGTGTCGTCACTTGGTGGTAAAATGGCCGAACTTTCATGTTTTCCGGGCTTGTATGTAGAGTAGGCCGTGTATAGACTCACTGTGCCTTGAAAACTTCAGGTAATTATGACTTCTTAATCCATTTAAACAAATGCCTTTACGTTATTATTATTTTGTGTGATTTCTTCTGCTCTCAGGTTTTGCGCAATTTGTTTAAGTTTATGTTAAGAAGTTATCTCTATTTTTATTATTTCTCACTTACTATAGAATATAAAAATATAATATAAGAAAACAATTGGTTCCACTAATTAAACGATTTTTTCCTACTTAAGTACGTAAAATATTTTAAATCACTCTTTTAGATTTTTAACCGATTTATAATGGGGTGGAGGAAGTGTGACGCCTAACTTCGCACTTTATGAACCGATTTTAGGAACCTAACTTCATAACGTATAGACCGATTTGAATAATTCTTCATTTATTGTATTGAGTATGTTCCCTCAGTAGCAAATAACAGAAAGACAAACTATTAGGAAAGCCTAACTACATAGCTCGAGGGTCGATTTGAATGCGTTCCTCATTGTTTATATTGTGAATATACTCCTTCATTGTTACTACGCCAAATACTTTACACCTCCTGGTGATATGATAAAAAAATTAATACATAAAGTGGGGTTGGGTATATGAGGAAGTAGTCGCCTTCGAGACATTATTTAGATAATTGCTGTTTATTTAATTTACATCAACTTCAAAATGTCATAATAGACATAAATTTTAATATTTTAAGACCTAAGAGTAGCCAAATTAGGGTAAATTGTTGTATACAACAGTTTTTTCTTATAAAAATCTAATGAACGCATTTCAAAGGATATACCTTCAAGTACATTGTATAAAAATATTTCCCCGGCAGGCTTTGTGTAATAATGACTTCCACGACCATTGCAGTTTTGCCAAGTTTTTTTTTATTATTCTTATACAAAACTTTTTATTATTCTTAAACAGTTTTTGGAGACCAGGATTTTAAAAATTTAAATTTTTTGCGAAAAAGTGCAGGCAGTTGAGATTGGATTTTTCACTCAAACATCTACCTTTTAAATAAAAAAAAGTGAGTCGTCAAAAGCTAGATATTCTCTCTCTCTCTTGATATTATATTGCGCACCGTTTTTAAGAATGTAGTTTTGAGAAAAACGCATTTGGAGTATCAAGTAAGCGCAGCAGAGAGCATATCAGGTAAACTATTTTCCTTTTCAACTTCGCCAATTTGCGAATTTGTGAATAAAATTTTATGAAAATATATTATTTGAGAAATTATAAAATCGATTTTTTCAAAACACCTTGGCGTATGTAGCTGTCACCGACCCATGGTTGTTTTCTGCTGGCAACAGATAAAAAGGTCATGGGGGCTGCAGAGAAAATGCACAAGGTCCGGAATCCACTTTAAATCGTTACCTCAAATCGGGTGAAGTTCTTCTCCCGCCCCACAAGGGATAATGAGAATTAAAGAGAGAGAGAGTAACGTTACTCCATATTTCAGTATCATCAATAATGAAAAATCAGAAAATTTTTTGAGCTGAAATCGTAGCAACAGCATGCTGAGGAAGAGGGATGGATGCATAGGAAAATGATGGGAAAATAAAGCAGACAGCAATAGTCCATAAGAGCGTGTACTGCCAATCTTTTTGGAACAGATTATAGATTAACATTGTTGACAATTTTGGAAAGGCCGTTGGGATAGTAGTTTTTCAAGGTTTGTTTGATGATCTAAAATTAAAAGAATAATGTGCATACCATGAAAGACTAAAATTTATTATTAAGATCATAGTTATTCACGCAAAAACTGGTATTCAACACTTCTGTTATGGTTCGCAGGTAGAAATCGAATATTAAACTAAAGTTGCTAGCAAATATATCTAGGTAGAAAAACCTAAGTGGCGCAGACAATTCTCGTTTTGAAATTCTCGTAAAAAATACCCCACAAATCCCCTATATCCCACTAAGGAAAGGAAAAGCCCACAATGTGCAGTGCACTAGTCTTATAATATTTCACATTCTCTGTGCACCACAAAAAGCGAAAAAGTCGTTAATTGCATATCCATATCCGCGGACGCGGACTTAATTTCTTGTAATGTGAACTGCACGATTTGTGAAGGTGAAGGTCTTTCTTGTTTATCTTCTTAAAGTTTTTATATTGGAGCAGTTTATGAACCGGTTTAACGGGACGTACAACATTAATTGTGGTTTCTTGGAGCAAAATTATGCTCTGATTAAGTTTGCATATGCCAGATGCAATTGCTGATAAAGTGATGGATTTATGCATAATCATCACTAATTGAGACAAAAAGAAAAGCAATCAATCAAATGTCTGGACTCTGGATGGCAGACAGAAACAGGTACTTCAGGTAATTGCCCTAAAGTGAAAATTGTTCATGTAAAAAACGAGAACATGCGTTACATTGTTGAACACTGTGCAAATCGATCACTCAAGGTCATTGTGATGCTAATACTGGGTGGGCTGAAGAGTTCTACTTGGCGGTGGCCGTGGGTAGTCAAATAGCTCTAGAATGGATAACGTACTGGGATGAAAATAAAACTAACTTTAATATACTATAGACACCTTCTGGTATGAGAAAATTTGCTTATTCAATAAAAGCATATTATACAAGTCCATACATAGGTATAAGTTCAATTGTAAGATGTAATTGGGCTTACCTGTTGATGTAAACCACATAGAGTTGTTTATTTTGAAAAAAAAGTGGTAGTATAGTCGCTGAAGTCAGAAGTAATCAAACAGGTAGAATGCCTAGTTATAACATAAGGCGACATCATTAGATGTACAAGATCAACCATAAATGGAGCCCACAGTGCTCAGGTAAGTGAGTGAAAAATGCAAAGATTTAAAGTCAACGGTAGTTACTAGGGGCACCGGTCTTCGGCGACAAGAATCATTCTGCCTACCGGTTACTGGTTCGTGCAAAATGCGTCGGCTGCAGATCTCAGATCTTGTCTCCGGTAGCTCGTTTGAAAAGTTGAAATAGGTCTTAAGTTCATGAATGGTAATCGCAAAAAAATGACGATCGGCAGACAAAGAGAAACTGTCTAGAAGTTGTTCCCCAGCTAGTAAGTATTGGTGATATGATAGCTCAATCTGCGACTTTTAGTTCGAATGATACTGGCCATATTATAGAACGTTCAGACGATTACGAGTTATTAATTGGAGGCTTAACATAAAAACAGTCACTTTTGAAGTGAAATGAAGGTGAAAGCGTATCAGATACGAATTATAACAAAATATGTACTTAGGTGTACACTTTCTATTACTTGGTTTCGGTTCGGGTTTGACATCGATAGGCAATTAGGTGCATATCGGATCGATTTCATTAGAAGTTCTTGATTAGGCCGAGCATTTACTTTTATTATTGCGCTTACTTTTACACGGGCATGCCCTAGGCGGTAAGTATTGACAGTCTTCCCTAAACAGAAGAACTTATCTTATTAAGAAAAGCAGTATTAAACACGTAGTTACTGCTAACCTGGCGTGAGCATCGTAATACTGTCGGCCGAATTTATGTGCAGGCTATCAAGCCTTCAGCCTTTTAATTTTTAATATGCTAAAATAATAAATTTCTTTATTTAAAATTGAATTCCATATCACTACAGAAAAACCAAACCAATACCAAAGATTACTATTACTAGATAAACGGCTTCGAACAAAGTATTTAAAATTTGTTGGTTGTTTTTATATATTTCCCGCATCGGGCAGCCCTGCAGTCAGAACTAAAAATTTGTTTTCCGGTAGAGTTTGTGGGTAGGAGAGAAGTATACTTTTCTTACGTGCATTTACAAATGTCAAGTGTACTTCTCTCATTAAAAGATCAAAATACATTGACAGTTTGAAAGTTTCTTCCGCACACAAGTAACTATCTCAGTCATGTGATTCACGTGAATTCTTTTTATTGGTGGTACTTTTTGGTACATTTTTCTCTTCGACAAGATTCGCTGCAACTCTCTCCGGATGAGAACAGTATTTTGACAGGAGTAAGGATTCTCTCAAATAATTTTGACAGGAGTAAATGACTGCACACTACATGTACTCTTTATTTCCATGTATATTCTTATGACCTTAAAAGCTGGATATATTTCGTTTTACTGTGGTGCCAGTGTTACTTTTTCAAATTAGCTGGGTAATTTAGGGAGCCGGTTATCTAGTAGTAAGTAATCTTTGCCAATACCATGTTTTGATTCAGTTCACGACTTTTTACTGCGAGTCTCCAATAGATAATGGAGAGCTGAATGTATAAAATACGCTTACAAAAAACATCAACGATTGTTTTCCTAACATCGGTACCTGTCACTCCGGGTCACAAACATTATAGGAGAGGGGTCATTTTCAAAATTTAAATAGATCAGAAGCAGGCGTCGTAGAAGTCAGGCTGAACGTTTGGGTTTTGCTCAGTAGAGATAGGAAATGAAAGCAAAAAATTATCGATACTTGTTATTGCAACGTATTGAAATGTTGCGATACTGGAGTATCGGAAAATTGTAAAAGAAAAATTATCGATACTTGAAAGTATCGGTTTTTAAATTACAGTAGAATAGAATTTAATATAAAATATTAAGTTATTAATAAACCACAGATTATTATGGATTCAGAATAAATTTGCAAAATACATAGTTAGCAATGTATATTAGAGTCAATATGTCACTGCTACTTCTTTTTTGCAATTTCGTGGCTTTCGAAATGAGGTTGGCTACAATACAATAAGTTGAATATAAAAGTCACGTGCCTTCGATTCAAAAAATTATTAAGGGAGCAATACACGAAGTTTTTACAGGGTAAATTGTTCGAATCTGCGCAGATTTAATGCGGCCATTGAACGCCACTTCGATTCTTCGCTGTAGGGTATTAAAAAAGATTTGACTAATTTTAGACGTGTGTTAAGAGGTAGGATACTAGCCATAAGTCGAAATTTCCTGAGCCCAGCATACATTTTACCCAATATGCAATTAACATGATCACAACACTTCATGTCTTGACCAATAACTATCCCGAGGTTAGTAGCCTTATTCATAGATTGTACTGCGACACCATTAAGACTAATTGTAGGAACATCTATCTCATGAAGAGGACTCGGGTAGAAATTAAGCAGCTGAGATTTATCTGCATTTAAGATCAGCTCGTTGTTATCATCCCATTTTTCCACTCTACTAAGATCACCGTTTAAGCGCGCAATACAATCTTCAATGAGTCCAATCGGTCTACTTAGGCAAATTTGCATATCATCAGCATAAAGATGAATCTTCACATCTAGAATTTCTTTGGGCAGGTAATTTATAAATAAATAAATAAAAAACAGAGGACCTAGCACTGACCCCCCGGGGACTCCTCGGTGCACATGCAGAATATCAAAGAAACAGTCTCTTACTCTTACAAGTTGCGAGCGGTTCCACAAGAAGCTGTTAATAAGAGCTGTTGAATAAAAATTGAAAAAAAGAATTGGAAATGTCAAGGAGAACCCGAGCACTCCTCTAAAGCAATTCTGATATGCGTGGTAACTTTTAACAGGGAGTTTCACAAATATGCGATCATCTGAAACCAGAAATCCAACAAGTCAAAAGGTTATGTTCATCCAGGTAACCGACTACTTGCCTGCACATTAACTTTTCTAGCACAGAAAGGAAACAGAGAATACTAATCGGTCGAAAATCAGAAACAGATGTAGGAGAATACCTTTTTGGGATTGGAAAGGTTGTAGCCATCTTCCAAGCACAAGAGGAGTAAGACGTGATAACAATCGTATTAATAATATGGAGAGTCTATAATGCTATAATTGATTGATAATAAATCTAGGTGGGGTATTATCTGGCCCACATGCTTCAGAGCTTATAGAAAATATAATAGTAATTACATGAATTTCGGACAACAATTTGGGAAAATGCTGAATTTTTGGTTATTTCAAAACGTTTCTATCACTTTTGAAGTGACTGTACCTGCAATGGTGGGAGTTAGACCAACATTGAGAATTCTGGAAAGGCCATCGGGATAGTAGTTTTTTGCCTGTTGTTTGATGTCTCTGCGTTGAGTACATGAAAAGATAATAATAAAAAATTGATGGGCATACTTTATAAAATTGGAATTTATGCATCACCCTGAAACACCCAACTGGTTGGTATTGCCCCTACCTGCCAGAAAATTTTTTGTTTGCCTAGGGGAGATCTCTCACCCCAGTTTTTTTGGCCACACCTTATGCGAAACACCCTACCCTTGGAAACGTAGGGTTTCTTACTTGTCTGGCGTTATTTTTGATAATGACAATGTTAGGTGGGCAGTGGCCTCCTTTCAACTATTTAAATGTCGTAAGGACAATGGTATCTTTCCAGCCCTCTAAAATTGCTTAGATACCATCCTTGTCCCTTTGGTCAATTTATTTCGAGTAAGTTTTAACTGTGGCTACATACCGCCCTCATGGAGGAATGTTGTTGTTGAATTTATCTACAAAGAAGGAAATAGGTCTCTAGAGCTATCTTTTAGATAAATCCATCTCACATCCTATCTACTCAAGGCGATAGAAAGACTGCTAGACCTTCATATCAGGTGCAAGTTAGGCGAATCATTTCCCTACTCGGTATGCCTGCACAAAAGCTCGATCAATAGAGACTGCCTTAAACAATCTTGTAAGCACGATAGAGAAAGCCCTTCGTCATAAAGAATTTTATTTGCATTGGCAAGTTATTTTTCTTGACATAGAAGGTGCTTTCGACAACACAAGGTGTGGGTCCATGTCTAAAGCTATCGCACGGAGGGGTCTGGATTCTCATACTATTAATTGACTGGATGCTATGCTAACGGAGCGAGAAAATGCATCTACCTTTGACAACAACTCCGTGTGCATTAGCGCAGCTAAGGTTCGGAATCCACCTTAATTTGTAGATTTACTTGCAATCGTTCTTTTCAAATCGGGTGAAGTTTCTCTCTCACCTATGCCCCCAAGTTGTTACCTTAGTAACTACAGAATAAATTATGTACAAGCTTCCAAATCAACAGCTGTTAACATTTCTAAATAACTTTTATACAAATAAAGTAGACAAATGCTATTTAAATATTTAATTGCAATATAATTGCACAGGTTTACAAAAAAAAGTGATGGATATTTGATCAGATCATGTCATTCTCATGTATTTTGGTACACTGAATCCGAATTCGGGCTCCGATTCATCATATCATAATTTTGATATCAATTAGTTTTTCCAATATGGTAGGCCCCCAAAATGGCGAATTACCATTTTCTTAACAACCCCCTTGACATGTGGATCAAATGAAAGGATTGGATGAGTAAAATACGATCAGCTACATGACGTCATTCTGAACCCATTATGGCGGACACCCTAAGATGACGGATTACCTTTTTCTTCAAACCCCTCTTGATTTACACGTACTAGTTAATATTCCCCACAATAGAAAATTCTTCAATATTCATGTATTTTTATGTTGAAAACGGTTTTCCGGTACGTAATTTTTGAAAATTCATTGACTGGTGGTTCCGCAGAGTGAGAAGCAAGGAGACTAACGTTAAAAAAGAACCCCAATGAGAACGGAAACTTCATCAGCCTGATGTTGCGAATGAGACACAAGTGGAATCACTTTAAACAAGCACCCCAATGGGAGTAGAAGCTGCAACATCCACGTCTTTGTGCCTGGGTAACGCTAATAGAAGCAATAAATTTTACGGTTTCATCATTTTGTAATACAAAATTTGCCATAAAAATAGTAATTTATAGCTACTGTACATGCGCAACTTGGTAAAAACTTACTATGAGAAAACGTGCATTCTTTTATTCCTCACAATAGTAACAATACTGTCTAGTTTAATTAATACACAATGAAAAAAAAATTTATAAAATTTCAAACATAACATAAAAACATATTTATAACAATAGACAACAACATAATAATAGATTTATATCAAAATTATGACGTGACCCGTACAATCGGAGCGCGGAGTCGGATTCAGCGCACCAAAATACATTAGTATTGAAGAATTTGCTATTGTGGGAAATATTCAGCTAAGTAGTAGGTACGTGTAAATCGAGAGAAGTTTGAAGAGAAAGGTAATCCGCCATCTTAGGGCGTCCACCATATTGAGTTTAGAATGACGTCATGTAGCTGATCGTATTCTACACATCCAATACTTTCATTTGATACCCATCTCAAGGAGGTTGTTAAGAAAATGGAAATCCGTAATTTTTGCGCGTCCTCCATATTTCAGTTAGAATGACGTCATATATTTTATCGTATTCTACTCGTCGAACCCTTTCACTTCATACTCATATCAATGGGGTTGTAAGGAAAAGTGTACTCCGTTATCTTGGGGCGTCCCCCATATTGGAAAAACGGATTTATATCAAAATTCTAACGTGACCCGTATAATCGGAGCCCGGATGCAGATCCAGCGCACTAAAATACATGACTATTGAAGAATTTGTTATTGTGCGGAATATTGTTAATAAGTAGTACGTGTAAATCGAGGGGGGTTGGGAAGAAAAACGTAATCCACTATCACAGGGCGTCCACCATATTTGAGTGAGAATGACATCATATATTTTATCGTATTCTAATCATCGAACACTGTCGGTGAAGTAAGTGATAACGCCTATCAACCGGGAGGTCCCAGGTTCGAATACCACCGCGGCGACCCATGATTGCTTTTCGCTGACAACAACGGTTATGGGACACCTCACAAAAGACAAACGCAAAAAGAAAATATAAAGAAAAATCATCAGAAATACAAAGCTAATCAACATTTATTGTAACGTTGAGTCTTCAATGTGAGAAAACTTGACTCTTCGTGCAATTTTTTAATTACTTTAAATAGTACAGCAAAGTCAATACCTCTTGGTTTACCTGTCTATATTTTCTTTAACATTGTGCAACTTCGCTAAACAAGTGGAACAATATTGAAAATGTCAAAACAAGTCAGACAAACACTTAATTTCTGCATTTAAACAATATTCGGCCACGCAAATGTCAAAGGTAAGCTCATGGTATTGAGACTGTTCTACAACTGGCGAAATGTTGTCCCACAACTGAGATTTACGCCATTTTGTTCAGTTAGTTTTTTTTATTAATATTCTATTCGTGAGACAAAATATAGTTGCTGCATTTATGAATATTTTACTTTTTTTCACACAATATGTGATTCCAAAAATGGAATATTACTTTATTGCGAAATTTTCACCTTAACCTAGGGATAATAGACGCCATTTCTCTAGTGAGTTCAAAGTCGCTATAAAAACTACTAAAGAATAAAAAAAAATTTGACAGTCTTGACATTGGTATAACCAAGCAGTAATATAGAAAATAATGACTATCTATCAGAAAATAATGACTATCTATCTATCTATTTCTTAAGTCTGTATACAATCACCGAAATTGTGTTTCGAGAAAACATTCAGCCGTCAAGAATAATCTCTTAATGCTCTACATAATAGTAAAAGATAAGGATAAGCTCGAATTGTCGAATCGAATTACTCCCGTAAAACATACTTTTTATGGACATTTAATGACAGATATTTTGTGGCGATAGACCACACAACGAGGCCCTTCTTGAATGAAATTTATAACTTACAGCTCTTGAGAGTCACGAGAACTCATGACGGTATCCTTATGCAACAAAAACACACGTCAAACACAAGGCCCTAAAATAACTTTTATCGTCTTCTTACCTTGCGGTTACAAATTAGAGGCAGGAGCACGTAAGAACAGACCAGTGATTTATGTGTATTTCGCGCGGAACTTACCTAGTAAAATTATATTGAAATAACAATAACAAAAACAAAACAAAAACCTAGCAAAGGAGGTGGTCGGAGAATCAGATGGACGATGATTTAATCATCGCCTAACCGCACACAAAAGCCACACACCTTTGCTTCTCAGAAAGGTACTGGAACAGGTTTTATTTAAATTGACAAGTGACAATGAAACTGTGACAAATCGTGTGAACCAAACTGAAAAGATACGAAAGTCGTTGCAACTATCTGTGAGTGGGAGATATTTTACTGTCATATGACTAGACTGTGATTCACATAAGTTTTTTTTCATTACCTTTTTTTGTTATGAACTTTATGCAAATTATCCCGTCGTGGTTAATTGCGTTACATTAACAATACAAATACTCTGCTTGGGATAAGTTTCTTTTCTAAAGAAAGTACTAAAGATTAATTTCCATCCAGTAATTCCCTTCATATATTTACATATAACATACTTAATATGTATTACTTACCTATAATTGCATGAACTCTCACACTTAATTGGGTTCGAACAACGAGTGAATTCTTTCGGCTGAAAAATAAAAAATTATTTTTTAGCAAGATATAAATATAAGTTATTATTATAAATTTGAAAGTACAATGCTCGTCAAAATTATATATTCAATTATACCACATAATTTGTTTATACTACGTGGCTGTAGTTATATAAAATGTGTGACTAGCTTGTATGTGAAACACAGCATTTGTATACTATACTGAAAATTCGGAAAACACAAAAATAAGTAAAACACAATTTGTAGTAGTATACAAGTCGAAATATATTTTGTAGTAATATTTCGTAATGTCCTGTACCTTCTTCTTTAAATCGTTTGAGTTACTTAGGTTACTACTTTTAAATCTCTTCTTTACATCTCTTCAAATGTTCTTGATCGGGTCAATATCTGGCAACAGCTGCTGTTTTTAAGTGTTTACGAGCATTATGTTATAACCGCGCCCTAATTATGTGAGCAGTATTATCCGAAGTAGAGTTCCCAAGATAAGCTCGATCGTCTGAAAAACTAGGCCACAGGAGGGAAACAGATAAGCTAAGAAATTCGACTCCTATTTTGAGAAAAACTAACTTCTGTTGGTTTCAAAAATTTTGTCAATTTCTAAAGACTAGAGGATTCATAATAACAAACAGTTATTATGTAATAAAGATTGAAAATACCTTTACTTGAGTAAATATATTTAATTAATTCTCCACTTTTAAATTGCCTATTGTAAAAAAGATTTTTTATTTTATTTCGTATGTAGTAGCTTGTGTTTCATTTGCTTTACAGGGTGTTTCACATAAGGTCTGCCAAAATAAGTGGAGTAAAGATTTCACCTAGTCAAATGAAAAATTGTATGGGAGGGGGCAAGTCAACCGTTTGGGAGTTACAGGGTGCTTCATAAATTTGTACTTTTCACGTTATGTGCGTCATTATGTTATTTTTATCTCTTTAGATACTCAATGCACCGATATCAAACAGCCAACAACTACTATCCCAATTCCAAAATTTTCAACAATTTTGATCTAACTCCAACCATTACAGGTACATTCACTTGCAAGACTGAAAAAATGTTTTGCGATTACCTCAAAATCAGCCTTCCCTAAATTTTTCTCCGAAATTTCTGTAATAAATACACCTGTTTTTTATTTTTACTAAATTGCCCATCTTCTTACCTTTTCCAACAGGTACAACATGTTAAGATGGAGAAGGTATAAGAAAAATCGCTTACTTAGAAGTCCTTGACTACCTATTTATTTTATTTCACTGTAGTTAAAATTTCTAAGAGATTTCCATGTATCCTAGCGTTCAGTTACTAATACCTGATGGAAATTTTGCTCTAAAAGGTCAGTTCGCAAAAATATCGATCATAGTTGAAAAACAAATCGATAACTATGAGTGCTCTTAAGATAAAATTATTAAAAATTGGTAGAATTAACTTTTGAAGAATACGTGGATATAATTTACATTTATTGTGTAGTAGAACGAAACGAAAAAGCGGCTGTACTGGAATATCTAAGCAAATTTCCTAATCGACGTGCGCCCCAAAGAGTGATATTTTCACGGACTTTCCAAAGGTTGAGAGAAATCAGAAGTGTAACGACGTCGAGCAGCAAGTAATCACCCTCGTCAAAAAAGTCCTGAAAGGAGCAAGAGATGAGTCACAAGATGATTAAAACTGTATTCAGCTAAAGTTTGGAGAGTTATTCATCAAGGAGGATTACATCCATATCATCATATCCAGTGATGTCGCAAACGACTCGGGAAGATCATTGGACATTATTTTCTCAACGGACTCGTCAGTAAGTAGATGTCTTACCCCCTTGCTCTCAGAGTCCAATCACCATCCTGCACTCCAAGTTCTCCTGTATTTCGATGCTCCTGATTGTTCTTCTTCCTTCATTAGGGGCTGCTCCTTTAATTTCAGAGCGGCTGATTTCTCTGTGTTCAACAATTGGCTCTTGGGCTATGTTCGGCGAACGTATTTGCCAAGCCAGACATTGATCAGGCCGTTTGCGCTTTCGATGACGTTATACATTTCTGTTTTACTCAATGTGTTCCGGTGTCTTTTTCTTGCTCACCTTGTTCATCTCAGCCCCACAAATACTTGAAAAACAAGGCCTGGAAAAGTTTCTGCTCCTATAGGTCTGTCGCAGATTACCTGGCATACTACGACCTTTATTTTCGGTTCTCTTTTGATGTGCAGACGTCCTACAATAGATTTCTATCCAACACAAGATCCACTCTGTTTTCCAACCCTAGACAATTTTGGAGGTTTATAAATTCTAAACGACGCAGCGACAGCTACCCCTCCTCTTTGAGTTTTGGTTACCGCGAGAGCAGTGACCCCGCTAGGGTGGACAATTTCTTCGCTGACTTTTTTCTCGCTTTTTCATGATTCCGACTGTGATACTATCTCAAAGACGACGTCACTGTAACTGAATATTTGCCGAACTTGTCTAGTGGATTTTCGTGTGGTCCCGATGGCATATCTTCGATGTTCTTGAAGAGGTACTGCCCGTCGGTTGCCCTGTTCTCTGTTTTCTGTTCAACCTATCTCTGTACTGCGGCCGTTTCCCTGGGCTCTGGTAGGATTCTGTTATTATACCCCTTCACAAAAAGGGTAACAAATCCGTTATCAACAATTATAGACCCATTGCCAACCTATGCCATGTTGCGAAGGCGTTCGAGGCACTAATTAGCGACCTTTTCATTGCTCGTTTTTCATATTCTCTTTCCAACATGGCTTCATTATGGGTACATCAACTACCACCAACCTACTCGAGTTTGTACATAACTGATTTTACTAAGCCCTTCGACAGAATTCAACACTAGATTTTAATTCACAAGCATCATCTGCTCGGGTTTCCGCCGCTTCTTATAAATTGGCTGTCCTCCTACCTGTCCGGTAGCGCTCAGCGAGTCTTGTCCCGCGATGCCCTATCCAACGAGAATGCTGTTCCTTCCGGCATTCCTCAAGGCAGTATTCTCGGACCTCTCCCTTTATTATATTTATTAATGATGTCTCGCTGCTCCTGAATAGCTCTAGAATCTTGTGTTATGCCGATGATGCCAAAACTTTCCGCGTCGCATCTTGTGATGGTGATGTTAAACTCCAATATTCACATTTTTCATGATTGATGCTCCAGTAATCGTCTCCCCCTTAATTCTAACAAATGCACCGTAATGACTTTTATCCGCAGAAGAAGTCCCTTTTTCTTTAACTACTGTTTGTTGAACAGGGTTGATTGCGTCAGGGACCTGAGGGTTATTTTTAATTTTCGTATATCTTTTCGAGACCATGTGGACTTCGTGGTGGTTAGGGCTAATGCCATGATTGGTTTCGTGAAAAGGTGTTCCAGAGAGCTTTATAATCGCTACTTCACTAGGATCCTTATCTGCACCTTCGTTAGACCCATTGTGGAGTATGCTTGCTCGGGGCTGTTCAGCGCATATTCATGAGGTTCTCTCTCCGAGGCCTTTCCTTGCGTGATCCTTTGTTCCTATCCTGATAGGTTCACTCTGATCTCTGTCGAATCCTTTGAAAAGAGACGAAAAATTTATAAGATTATCTTTTTGTACGAGTTGCTGTAGAGGACGATCAACTCCTCTTAATTGTTGAACAACGTGTGCATTTCTATCCCGGCCCGGTCTTTGAGGAGCACGTACTATTTCCATATTTCATACCATCGCTTAGCGCTTCACGATACTCGAAATAATTCTCGCTCTTGTCGAGACCGGCACCGGCAGCAAGACCGATATCATTGATAACAGTGCGATTACGAAAGCAAGATTGAGATGACGAAAGTGGACGAGGAAAATTTGTGGAAATTTTTTTTAATTGTTTTAGCTTTTATGCCGCGCCTCATTCGCTTCCTCCTACATTATTTCCCCCCAATAGTAAAAAAGAGCCGTTGTTACTTTGATCGAGGTGAGGGGAATAAGAAGAAAATACATATATGCACAGAAATCACTTGTCCTCGCTCCCCACCCCCCCCCCCCCCCCTTTTTTTTATCTCGCCGAGAGTGCGACCGGACTGACATTGTCCTTTACCTCGCCGAGATTGTGACGAGAGCAAGATCGTCTTCACCTTGATGAGGTCGCGTCCGATATATTCCAAACTCTCGGTCTTTTACCGGGCCGTGAAGCCCTACCATCGCCTTATGGAATACACGAGCCTGTTACTTCTATGTCCTGCCTCTATAATGATTGCGCTGCCTGCACACAGCTTAAGTGCTTCAGACAGTAGCTGAAGAGCCATCTTAGGCTAATAATTTAAGAAGCTTAGCTTTAATATACATTTTATACTCTGTATTTTCTTACTTTAGTAGCAAGTTTTGGCGTTTGTCAAATAAATCAATTGCTGCTACGGACATCGCGTTTTTTTAATTTGACGCCTGGCCACCCTCCAACTTACCAATACGATTGATGTCGACCCTACATTTATAATAATGTTTTTTAAAGCGTTATATAATCTACCCAAAAAAACTTAATTCTACCATGGACAACCCCCGACCTGTAAATGGGCTCATTTCTCTCTCTCTAAAATGGCACAATATCTTTTCTTGAATTTGTAAGCTAAAACGTAAATTAAATTTTTAAGTATCCTTTAAAACGTAAAAAGAAATCTACTTATCGCGGCAGACAAATAGACGAACATTTCAAAATCACATTATTGTTCTTGAATTTCTTTTTTCATTGCATCTTTAAAACTTAAGGAAAACTTGTTTGTCAGTGTGCCTAAATCTATGGATCCATTAAAATAATGAATTTTAATTTTGAAATAAGACATTAAAAAGCATTGACGTCAAAACGTCCGATAAATTAAAAATTTTTTCAAACAACTTAACTTTGTTATTTTACGACGCTTTCAGAATTAATTGGTCCATAAAGAAGTAAAAATCGAAACATTAATGATGACAAGAACTTGGTAAATTGCATACTTGTACACTCGAGGCCATTAAAGTACTTTCGTATTGACTTTCACCGCTTTGTTGTTCGTCTTGCTCAAACTCGTAATAAGTCGTTGTACGTCTTCTTTTGATCACCCTTTCCTTGGTTTACCTTGTGCGTAACCTGAGAAAAACCCTTTCGTACTCGTGTTAAGCGGAAATGCACCAAATTGATGCCGTTTTTGCTGCTGTTTACTTACATATTTCCATGCCTGCAATTACCTTGAACTCGAAGTCTACATTTGGTAGTGGGTCATTTTAAGTTTTAAGTGATCCACTTTTTTTCGTAAAGGTAATTTTCGGAGAAAAATTATAATTCAGTCTTTTCAGGATTTTAATGTTTACTTTGATGACAGCTTAATTAAGGTTATATTCCAGGAACTTGATAATTTCAGTTTGAGAAGTTTTGCAACCATTGCCTAAAGTGTTATGTGTTTTATACAGGTTGAAATTTTTTATACAACGGTGTTTTGTCATAACAAACAAGAAAACTGACATTCTGGCAGGAAACTCCGGACTTGACCACCCCCCACAGACTGGGTATTTCATACCTTTTTTCGAAGCATTTCGTCATATTTTCGTACCCTCATAGCGTCGGTCTGGATAATACCAGAGTGCCCAAATGGGATAAGATGTAGTTACCAGCCTAATGAAACACACTTAGTTTCATTATATTTTATTAATACCTGAAATACATTGATTTCGATACTCATGATCATCAAAAACTCCGTCATCAAAACCCCTAGGGTACTTCCTCAAGTCTTAGAAAGCCGAAATTTGGTAAAGGTGCAGGTCTGTATATAACATTTCTTATTGGTAGGTACCTACTTCCAAAAGTTCTAGAAAGCTGAAATTTGATATGCAGGCTACGATTATCACACAAACAACGAAAAAATTAAGAAATCTGTCACTTTCATCCTAAAAACCCTCGAAAAGGGGAGGGGTCTGGTTCTGTATTATATACAAATTTCTCATAAGATAATTTCCAAACTTCCGAAAGCCCTATAAAGCTGAAATTCGATATGCAGACTAGGACCTGCACACAAACAACGAAAATATTTAAAAAAATCTATAACTTTTACCCATATGTAGGGTTTCTAGAATTAGGGGTTGTAGACTTATGCCTTGTTGAGTTAGGGGCTTGGCTCCACATGAGATCTAATAACTTTTTAACAGTGAAAGCTCAGACTTGTGAGTCTTGGAAACCTTCTTTACATGAAATGTTTTTGGTGGTATCAACTTTATGTGTGAAGCCTAAGCTGTCCTGGAGTTTAGTAAACTCTAAGAGCAAATGTGATGGTTACTCTTGTTACGATTTTGGTGACATCGAGAGTGACGAATCCCTGACGATTGTCAACTTATTAGGTGACTTTTTTAGAACTGCGTTTTAGTAACAGAGACTGTGATCCAAAGACCTTATGTTTGACGAAGATATTGACTTGAATCATTTCTGGTTTGACTGATAGTTTCTCGAGTGGTCCCAATGGTACATGTGAGAGTTTTCTAAAAAATTGTGACTCTCCTCTAGTTTCTGTACTTTGTCATTCATTTAATTTGTCTATTTGCTGTGGTGTCTCTCCCAACCCCTAGAAGGTATCTATGATTGTATCCCTACTTGAGAAGGGCAAGAAATATGATCCATCAAATTTTCGTCCTATATTTTGTGTTGACAAATTTTTTGAAGGTATGGTGTGAGAAAGTTATGAACTTTGACTGCAAAACTTTTTTGAGTTCCATCCAACATGGCTTAGGGTAGGGCGGGGCTAGTTGAGCATAGGGATAAGTTGGACAATCGAAATATCTCAGAAACTATACACCGCACGTTAATGCTTCAAATTTCGGAAAGACTTAAATGATGCTGCAAAGGCTGTCATTGATGTAGGAAAAAGTGTCAATGCCACTACCAAAGAATTCGATATCAAACGGATGACTTTGACAAGATTTTTGAAGAAATTAGGGTCTGAAAGTGGTGATTCATCAATGGATTATGCAAAACCGAAGCAAGTATTTTCTCCCACGCAAGAGGATTTAAAAAAAAATACTTGTTGCAATGGCATCAATCTTCTATGGATATTCCCCGAAAGACGTTCGTCGCCTTGCCTACGAGTGTGCTGTTAAATTCTGCATTAAAATTACATCATCCTGGACTGCAAATAAGATGGCCGGAAAAGAATGGCTTACGATATTTTTAAAACGAAATCCGGAGCTATCTATTCGAAAGCCAGAAGCCACCAGCCTTGGTAGGGCAACATCATTTAAAGTATTTTTTGACAAATTAGCTGAAGTAATGGATAAACATGGATTCAGTGCGTCAGACATATGGAATGTGGATGAAACAGGAGTGTCCACTGTGCTGAAGCTAAAAAAAATTGCAGCTGCCAAGGGTAACGTCGGCGCCATGACTTCTGGGGAGCGAGGGACTAACGTTGCAATAGTGACTGCTGTATCTGCTTGTTGAAACACAGTATGTTTGTGTTTCCCAGAAAAAATTTTAAGAGCCACTCTCTTAATGGTGGAATGTATAGGAGCAGGCAATGCCAGTGGATGGGTTACAGACGGAGAACCCTTTCAGTTTATGCAACATTTTATAAAACATGTAAAACCGTCTCAGGAGCACCGTGTTTTGTTAGGATTACATAATAACCCCTCTCATTCAAACGTGGAGACCGCATTGTAGCCACAAGCTGTAGCCATTGGATGTCACAGTGTTTGGACCATTCAAAAAGAATAGCGCTGCTGCTCAAGATATGTACATGGCTACGTAACAACCCCTTACCTGACTATTTATGATATACCAAAAATTGTTGCTGATTCATTGCCGTTAGCTCAGACAAGTATGAATACTGTCAACGGTTTTCGAAAGACTGACATCTTCCCATATAATGCGAACATTTTTAGTGAGGATGAGTTTTCACCATCATTTGTAACCGACCGTCCAGATCCAGGACCTGTCGAGCTGGAAAAAGATCGTCTGAGCAAGCTATAATGTCCAACTCTGAACCTGATCCTACTCCATCTACCTTCACCAGCCAAACTGAACCCGAGCCTGTTACAAGCAACAAAGAAAATGAGCAGTTCAATCCAACGCATGCATATTCCACAGAAACTCACACAGACACACAGACACTCCCGAAAAGAACGCATTGCAAGTGCAACAAAATAAAACCACTAAAAAAGTTCAGAAGCCAAAGAAGAACATTAATAATAAAACAAAGAAGAGTGTTTCTAAAAAAAGATACCCTAGATGAGAGATCATGAGATCTCTCTCTCATACCCTTGCTCAACTTACCTCACCTATGGGGTACGTTGAGCATCTCTGACTTTCTTCACTTAAACAGCTGTAGCTCTTAAATGCAATTTGTTAGAAATAAATTACTATAGACACTTTTGGAAAGGAATAAATTACTAACCCATCAGCATGCGTAAAGAAGCCATTAAGATACATCGTTGAGGAGCTATGACCGCTCAAGTGAAAATTTGCTCAACTAGACCCGCCCTACCCTAATGTACGGTAGACCTATAAATAATAAATTATAATAATAAGCTAACTTATTGGAATTCTGCAAACTTCTGTATTTCTGGTGTTGAAGCCGGTACGCAAGTTAACCTCTGGTTTGCGGATTTTAGCAAGGCTTATGACGAAATTTATCGTAGAGTTCTAATTCATAAGTTATTTATTCTAGGGTTTCCCTCTGCTTTCGTTAATTGGATACGTTCTTATTTCTCTGGTCGTTCCCAACTTATTCCAGTTCGAGGTATACTTTCTAATGATATATGTATTATTAAGGTGCTTCAAAACAAATCGAAGTGGTTTTAGTTCCCATTGCGTAAAAATTATATATATTTATAATCTATGAAATAAAAATTCATAGCTCATTTTTAAAAGGTCGTTCAAACCTCTTGAAATACTTAAACACATCCACTAAAATGGCTTAACCAAAAAACCTAAAATTTGGGTTCCCATATAACTTTAGGTGTAAATGAGAATTAAGTTATTGGCGACTTAACAGCACTTCCGGTTAGACCGGAAATGAAAAAAAAATTCAATTTTTGGCAAGCAATTTTTTTTAAATACATATTTTGAAAGCAATCATCGAAACGAATTCAAAACACTTCTTACTTTTATTTTCTCGATAGTATTACTATTTTTTGGATTTCCGGTTAAACCGGAAGTGCTTTCAGGTCGCCGATAAATGCTAAATTTAAGATCTTTTGGTTGAGATATTTGAAAAATGCGTTTAAGTTTTTCACCGAGCTTGAACGACCTTTTAAAGATGAGCTATGACAATCGATTTATTTTATAGAATACTAACTTTTTGCGCAATAGGAACATTAAAAATTCTATTTTTTTGAAGCACCCTAATGTATATACTACTTCCAGAAGATCCTCTATATTAGTTAAAAGACGTGTGCATGCAAAACTACTTTCAAATTACAGCTCTATTACTATGTATATGCGGTAGCTCGGATATAAACCAAAGAGGTGAGTCTCTTTTTAACTATATTTTAGAGGCTACATAAGCTGGCTATTTGTAGCAGAGGCTATGAGCCTACTTTTATTACTGTGAACAGGAGGCAACTTTTGGACTTAATTCGAATAACAAACTCTGCTAGATTTAAGGGCATAACTGGAGAGTATCTGAGAAAGCGTATCTATCAGACCACACCTGGATACTCTTCAAGGTTAAATTAAGTAGCGAGCCCACCAACATCTTTGGGGAATATTCGCAGAGCAGATTGGGAAAATTCCAAGAGGTTGTCTGTGACAGGATGGATACACCTCCTTCAGACAGACTGGAAAAGGAGTCAGCAGTGGACAATGCGGTCGATATTGTTACCAAAATGTTAAGCGAAGGATTTTGAGGATCATGTCCCATAAGAAGAGTCCATGAGTCAAAGCTTCCATGCTGGAGTACGGAACTGGGGAAGCTTAGGGAAAACTTGCGTATACTTTTCAACGAGGCCAGAGACATCAGACAGACTGGTCCAGGTAAAAGGATATATAGATCTTTTAAGAAAGCAATAACATCTGAAAATAGAGCCTTTTTGAGAATATTTTGTGAGTCTATAGAAAAAAATCAAAAGCATCCAGACTCCCAAGAGTTTTAAAAGACGCAGATACTCCCTCATCTATTAGACAGAAGAATGGAGAATGGATAGTTACAAATGAAGAGCTTTTGGAAGTACACTCATTTCCTGGGGAGCACGAAAGCGCTCCAGGATGTCACGAGTCCCGTATAACGTACTTAGTTGAAGTTACTCTGAAATCCCAGGGTGTAGATGGCTCCAGAAGGCACTAAAAGACATCAAAGACTGGTTAGTGCCCATAGTAGTTGCCTCCAGCTTGAGTAACTATAAGGTAAGTAACTTGGAGGTAAGTAAAAGTGATCTTTAACCCGACAACTGGGAAAATGAGCAATGCAACAGCGAATGATTACAGACCAATAAGTCTCTCATCTTTTATGCTAAAGATGCTGGAAATACTGTTAGATGTTTACATAAGATGACTAATGGCTGAAACAGTTTGCACACGGAAATTCGACACAGCAATACGACGAACTATGCGACGAAATGGTTTTGCCGCACCTCTGAAATAAATTGAAATCGGATGACAGCTGATGCGACGAGAAACTGGACGGCTCAAATCACATGAAAATTCAAGCAAAATATCAGTTTTACTGTTTTTTTTTTATATATGATGTTGCCAAAGCTCAGGGGATGCCCTATGATGCTAAAGCACAGCCTTGGCAGGAAAGGAATTAAGGATGAGGGAAATGGGTTAGGAGGTTGAGTGAAGGAGGTGTCGATGTACGCCCCGTTTGAAAGTTTCAGGCTCATAAGACGAGGGAAAAACAGAAGATGGTAAACTGTTCCACATTCGTGTTGTTCTGCTAAGAAAAGATTCCCGACATTTGACGGTACGTCCAAATTTTACCCGGAGAGTAAAGGGGTGGGAGCGACTTGTAGATCTTGTATCGCGCGTTGTAATGAGTCTACAAGGAATCAGGCTAGCGATTTCGTTAGAACAATGGCCATGGAAATAGCGATAAAAGAGTGAGAGACAACCGACATTCCGTCGATGCTCAACAGAGTCAAGGCCCTCAGAGATTGAGGAATCGCCAATAAGTTTAACAGCCTTACGCTGAACTTTGTCTAACGCGGACAATGCGGTGTGTCCTGCCCCTGCCCAAATATGGGAATTATATTCAAGTCTAGGCCTAATGTGGGACTTGTAGATCAACGCTAAGTCGGGTGGGGTGAAATATTTCTTACATGTCTGTAGAAAACCCAAACATTTCATCGCACTTTTAGCGATTGCAAATATATGATCAGTCCAGCTAAGATTGCTGGATATCTCAATACAAAAGATCTTTAGGGAGGGTGAATTGGGTATATTCACTCCGTCGACTGAAATGGGTTGGGGGTGGACTGGGCGTTTTTTAAGGGACATTAAACAGCATTGAGTTTTGGATGCATTAAAAGTAACACGATTTGCTCTGCCCCAAGCGAGGACCTTAGAAATGTCGTTGTTTAATGATCTAAACATGCGTTCCCGATTGAATTCTGTAGCATTTCCACGTGAATTCATTACAGAATCAAATGACTACGCGAAATCAAGGGTGCTGTCGTCGGCAAAACTATGAATAGGATTGAGAGTAAGGGATAAGAGATCATTGATGAACAGAAGAAATAAAGTTGGTGAAAGAACTGAACCCTGAGGTACACCGGCATTTATTTCGTGGGATGCAGATGTAACGCCGTCAATAACTACACGGATTGAACGGCCTGACAAAAAGCTCTCTATCCATTTAACGAGGGTAGGATGCAGACCAAATGTTTGAAGTTTGGCTAAAAGGGCAGCATGCCAGACTCTATCAAAAGCCTTTGAAATATCAAGAGCGACGATTTCGGACTCACCGAAATTATGGAGACAATGATTCCAACGCTCCGTTAGAGCCGTTAGTAAGTCTCCGGTTGAGCGGCCAGCGGAAACCGTACTGGCAATCGTTGATAAGATGGTTATTTTCTAGATATATATATATATATATATTAGATTTTCTAGATATTGTTGGCAGTACTGAATGCGACCGGCAGATTTTAGAAATAGAAATGGGTGTGCGGTCAAATTTTTCGTCGCGCTGTCGTATGCATACTGTTTCAGCCATAAGGTAATGCTACTATACTCCAAATATTCAGCATGCGTACATCAGAGGCATTGAGACGGCACTGCGCGCAGTAGTGAAGAGGTCCCTGGAGTACAAGGAGTACACTTTAGGTGTTTTCCTCGATATTGAGGGAGCCCTCAATAATTTGAATGAAAACAGAAGTAATAAATCGACTAATGAAGCTAGGATCCGGGTAGATAACCAAGTGAGACGAAGGTCCATTTGTAGTGGCACACCGCAGGGAGGGGTGCTATCACCTCTCCTGTAGTTAACAGCAATGGACGAAATCCTAGGCACCTTAGAAAAGCAGAGTCTCACAGTAGTTGCCTATGCGGATCATCGGGCAATTCTGGCATCAGGCAACTTTCTGTCCACAGTGAGTAAAAGGCTCCAGTATACGCTTTGTAAGATTGATAGCTGGACCTCAAGCAGTGCACTAGGTGTAAATCATGCAAAGACAAAGCTGTTACTTTTCACAGGAAGAAGAAAATACCAGAGTTTAGTACCCCATTGCTAAAGTGGGAAAAACCTGGACATTTCCATATAGTTATCAAGGTGATGGTAGACTCGACTGGAGGAATAACATAAGGTAACGTGTAAAGAAAGCCAGTGTGGTATTCTATACGTGTAAAATAATGTTCGGACCTGGCTGGGGACTGATACCCATAGTGCAGTGGATGTATACTGCTATAGTCAGACATATCCTCTGCTATGGATTATTAGTCTGGTAGACAACATTTGAGTACAAATGCAATTTGGACCTGCTGCCTAAGATACTCTATGTAGGACGCCAACGGCAATACTAGATGTTATATTTGATATGCTGCCGCTGGATCTACACTGCAAGAGGTTAGCAGCGACCAGCGCAATTAGGCTGAATGCTACGGGATGGTGGAAGAAGAGGTCATATGGCCACTCGGATATTATTAGGAAAGCCGGATGCGTTGACTATAAGGAAGATACAGATTACCAGGTCCCGATTCTACACTTTAATACAACGCTTCCTACAAGAAATGAATGGGACGAGAAGAAGTGGTAAGAATAACACAGCCATCCATATGTGGGATCAAGGCTTCTCCATAAAAGAACTTTGGAACGGAGAATCGGCAACGGCGCTGGTGGCCCAGTGGTTTGGGTAATGGGGTATCATGCGCATGGTTCAGGGCCAGCTCGCAAAATGGATCCTTTTAACTCCTATCCTCCCATTCCTACAAAGTGGAATGTCAGATAATGGAGTATCATGCACATGGTCTCGGTTCAACACCAGCTCGCCCAATGGTTCTTTTCAACTCCTATTTTCCGATTCCTACACATATATACGGATGGATCAAAAATGAACGCAGCTATAGGAGCGTGATTATACTCTATTGAATGGCAGTGGCATGAAACACACAGCCTGCCGGACAAATGTAGTGTATTTCAGGCAGAAATAGTACCGATTTACCAGACAGCTCTGCTGGTATCGAGGGGCATCTATGCCTCTATGCTGGGTACAATCGTAGCACAGTAGCATTCCGGTGCCCTACAGAAGGAAATAGATAGAATTGCATTCATTTAAAGCTGAGCTGCGGGGGCAAACAGGGATACATAGTGTATTACCAGACAAATGTGGCCTATATATCGTAAGAAGAAAACGAGGACACTCCTCGGTGGAAAGAGATGTTATACCAGAAGTTAAATGCACTAACAAGCCACTGTATCCCAATGTATAATTTTTAAATACACACATATTTACGCAAAAAATGCGTGAGATTAAATAACTGATTAATTCTCACGTAAGTATGAAACTTTCCAGGGATCAACACAATCATAAACAAATCCGGTAAAGTATCTAATAAGGTTCGGGTATAATATCGTCTCTAGTCAGATTTTGAATTTTTTAAATATAAGCCTGGCAACCCTTTTATATAAACGTAGTCACTAAGTTCATCCCTACGGAGCTCGTTAAAAAGAATGTTTTTGACATATCGCAAAACATTTTAAAGACATATTAATGTAACTTGAGTGGGCTATTTTTCAACGTCTCTTGAATATTTATCCTGCTTAACATCCTTAAAAATGTTGGTAGCAAAACACGATATATATGTATGTATTGTATATAAAGGAAGTGGGTAATATTTTTCCCTGTCTAAAGTCTCAACATTCATTTTATTGAGCTATTATTCAGTAATTCCATTATTTTACTTTTTCCCTTATAAAGTCTGTACTTTGCTAAAGACAAAAGCAACCTACCTTTAAAATTTGTTTTCACAAAAACCCCTCGGACAGAAATATTACAGATTTTCTATTTCACAACAACGACGAATTGCATTTCAGTTATAAATTATTCAGATTTAATCCTTGCTCCCATGCTGCAGGTGGTACTTGCTCCAGAACATGCAATATGTAGTTCTAAATAAAACTTGACTTCATAACATATTACACTGAAACTTTAGACGCCACCACACTGCAATTTCTCTCGACTGAAGAAGCGTCATTCTATCGTTCGCCCCCACACATCAAATATTCAAAAGCGGCTCAGGCTAGAAGGCGAATGTATTTTTCTGATGCTGCGAAATTAAATATCATAAAAAACAGGCTTCCAGCGGCTTCATAAAAGTGACAAAAGAGTCGCATCAATTTTTTGTATTATTTTCGCCACATCTTTGAATCTTTGCAGTGGCACACAAAAGAGATAGGGTTACATCTATAATAGCCAACAGTTGAGAGAATCTCAATAGAGGTCCGACGTTATTTGGTTTCAATTGCTGCTGACGTAAACAAATTGCATAAGTACTTTCATGTACGTAAACAGAATATAATGATTGTTGCACGTACCTAGAGTTAAGTCCTTCGATTTCTTCAGCCTGCTCAGCCAGCGAGGATTCCAAATCGAGATAAGCTCCATAGTCGCCATCCTTATAAACCTGCAAGGCTGCATCATCCAGCTGCAAAGAAAAAGAAATTGGAGATAGTGAGAAAAATTATATAATAAAAAGCTATGGAAACAAGGAAACAACAAAATTACAAGCTCTTCGTGAAATAATTTACGATAACAAAATTCTAAAGTGGAGCACCGAGGTAGCCAGGTAATAATAACCTCTGGCATAGGAGCCCCATTTGAGAACGGGCGAATCTAAACCATGCACAAACGCAAGGAAAACAAATCACATAAATGTTAACGTGCTGTTCTAAGGTGAATGCCTCATTAATTCCGTGCAATCCCACCCACTTCCTTTGAAGGCAACTGAGTACTCGTACCTGGTTAAGCCATAAGAAAATGAGACCACGAGATGAATGGTATTAAAGAAATCCTAGGTGACACCCGATAGTGCATAAATAAAAGATGTACAACGACTTAATTTCATAGAAGTGGACCGTTGCCTGCTGGACCTCAGCACTTCGTTAGCGACTCTGCCGGGAACTGTTAAGATTCTCCAACAGGAGAGCGGAGCTAAAAAGTTCTAATTTACGGCTTCCGCTTTTAGAGCTTATCTTGATTCATAGACTTTCATAACGAGCAGGATTGCTTGCAACCGTGGCAAATTTGCCCTATGCTGTTTAGTGGGCAAGTCACTTAAACCTGGTGATAAATATAGCGTTAAAGGTATGATTCGCTAAAACCCAAACTGCAATGCAGTATCTGTAAAAGATTATAGCGAAAATAGAGGAAAGGTAAACATTAAACATTTTTAATGTTCGCGCTATGATAGCAAACTGTTAGTTATTGTCACCATCTTTTCCGCGAACTTAGAGAATTCGACTTTTAGAGATTTTCGATTTAATGTCAGAAAAAAGTCTGAAATTTGATGCATTTATCCCTACCATTCGCAAAATAAGATTTCATTGATTTATACATATATTAATTCAACACCTTCTATAGTTTACGGTGTTACTGAGATGATAAATGACACTGAGAAAGTGAAGATCACAGGCGAACTCTACTGCAATAAAAATAGGTAAAAAAATTTTCTTTGAAGTTATATGGTTTTATATAAAGCTACTAAAAGCTGGAAAATGATTATGGGTCAAAAATGTAGGACTTACTGAGATAGAGGTACTGTCTAATGGTAAGAAATCGCTAAGTTCACTCCTAGCCCAATTATCTATAACAACTTCTGACGTCTACCAACTGAGGCTGCAGTAAGGTTTGGGGCTTTGGCACCAAGAAGGTGAACCCTTCCTGGCCAGCTCAGTAGCGATCTCCTTGCTCTCGAGTGCCCAGGTATCCAACAAAGCGTGCCACTGTTATGGGCGGCTAGTAGTTGAAGGGTGTCGAGGCACTCCTTCTTAAGGGGGGAATCCCGTTTAGCAGCCTGAAACGTAACCGATTTTCCAAGATTTTTTTGGGGATGAAGAGAATAACCAATTTTTTCAAAACTTTTGTGGTTTATTGAGGTTACTTTGGAGTACAAAAATTAATTTTTTTTGGTTTGATAAATAAATTAGATTACGATTTATAAGCTTATATGTGCAACTTGTCCAAAAACGATACACCAAAGTGCCCGATTTGTAGCTCCTCACACAAAGGTCTGAAACAATAAATTCAAAAAGTACTTTCAAGTTGGATTTGAAGGTTAGTCGGTGAACCAAAAAAATTTTGAAAAAAAATTGATATTTTACAAAAAAACCACTGGATAAACAAAAAACCAGATTTTTAGGAAAATTTTTGTTCGAATTTGTTTGAATGAATTGTTTAAAACAATTTTTTATCAGTTGTGAGTGGTTCACCGACCAATAACACATTTCATATGTATGCGCGATTTCAGGTTGATAGGTCAAATACTCTTTGAACTATGAATCGGGCAAGTTCGAAAAATATGAATTCGAGTAAAGTGCGTTTAAAGTTTCGCGCCGGAAATCTGGAAGAAAGCAATGTTTTTGATACTTTTCGGGTTCCAATGGTTAATCAGCCATTCCAGGAGCATACATTAAGCCCTCTCTTCTTCGTGGAGCTGATTTTTTTTCTAAGGCCTTCTGTTTTCGGGCCAACCCGAAGCAAAACTACAGCTTTCTAGGAGACCGACCGATATATTGGCGCCGGGCGGCCCGGGCGCCAATTAAACACGCGGTGCGCGGTTTCAGAGATAAGCAATTCAGGTACGGCTCTAGGAATATAACTACATGTTTTTGAAATACCAAGCATTCGTTTAAGCGAAGAAAAAAAATCGGTTTTTTGGTCCTGCTAACCGGGATTCCCCCCTTAAGCCTCCAGGAAACACTCCATGATGATAGAGCCTCAAGGACCGTTTGACCATCAGAGAAGATAGTTATATTAGCACTTTTAAGTCCTTTGTTGACATTGATAAGTACGCAAATATCGATTTCATACATTTCAGCTTGAAAGACACTGGGCCACTTACCCAATGCAATTGGAATCCTAGCGTTAGATCCAAACTTACCAGCAGCAGTACCGTGTTCCATTTTTGAGCGATCAGTGAATTATTTTAGGCTACAAGGGTCATGGACATGGACATGGACCACCATCTTCTGCCGAAGTGCAGTTCATTAATCATGTGGTCCGGTACGGTGCACACATCAATGACAGGAATGCGCTGAAGAGTGCGCATGTCGTCCTTGTCACTAACCGGTTTATGATATGCGAGCTGCATCCTCAGGCACTAACTGGGCAGGGGAGAGAGATTAATTACCACCTCCATGGCGCAGGTCAGACCCTTATTGCTCCTGGCAACTCGCTTCCTAACAGTTTTCGGTAGGCCCATAGGGCTCGTGTGGCCTTATTTATTGTAGAGTCAAGGTGAACGTTCCAATTAATTTGTCTATCAAGCGTAATGCCGAAGTATTTCACCTCATTGGGGTACTCAATGACCGTGCTTTGGATTGAAATTGGACCAAGGTTCAAATGGTCCAAATCAGTGATAATCGAGTCGAACTTCCCTGTAATAATAATTGCAAGGTCATCCACACAGCTGATTGCCCGATAACCAAGCTCACATATTTTGTTTAGGGGGTCATCTACTATTAAGGATTGAAGGGGGTCATCTACTATTAGGATTGAAGTACAGCTTAAGTACAATTACCTTGTACTTCGAATTTTTTACGTACATGTACAATTCCTTGGTACTTGTATTTTAAAATTTCAAGAACCAGTACCGGGACTTTTACTTGTACTTTCAATTCCCACAAAAGAACTTTAATATCTGATCTTAATTACTTCAGTACTTACAAATTGTACTTAAGTACTTTTCAATTCTTTTTAAGTATTCTTAAGTACTTTTAATTCCTTTTCAGTACATTCAATTCCTTTTAAGTACTTTTAATTCCTTTTAAATACCAAATTTCAATACAAGTATTCGCTCATTAAAACACTGTTTATTATTATTTTTTTATTTTTAATATTATTATACATAATTCCTTAGTTTGCCTTTCAGACTACAGTGTTGTAGTAAGTGAATATCTGTCCTGGAATTTAGTACTTAAAAGGAATTAAAAGTACTTAAAAGTACTTGAAAATACCTAAAAAGTATTAAAAAGTACTTAAGTGCAATTTGTAAGTACTGAAGTAATTAAGATCAGATATTAAAGTACTTTTGTGGGAATTGTAAGTACAAGTAAAAGTCCCGGTACTGGTTCTTGAAATTTTAAAATACAAGTACCAAGGAATTGTACATGTACGTAAAAAATTCGAAGTACAAGGTAATTGTACTTAAGCTGTACTTCAATCCTAATGTATTTAATTACTTTACAGGTCTGTTTATAACTGCGAAGAAGTAACAAAGGGAAAGGCCGTGGCGTATAAATACCATGTCTGTGAAGATGCCAAATTTTCAATTTTCTGCGGGGAATGAGGAGGCAAGTGATTGCAAACTGGTCCACTTACTGTCACTTTTGTTTAAGTGTCTCCGGTTCGAAGTGAAATAGAGAAATACAAAGTAAGGAATATTTCACATTGTTTCGATAGATATATATAATTATTTTGCAGTGAAGTGATAAGTGTGAAAACAAGTTAAGACAATTTATTAATATAACTAACAGAGGAAAATGCGTTTCTTTTTAGAAAAACTGAAAATGAAGTGTTCAGTGAAATCCGGTGATAATAGCAAACACCAAAAGCTTCCCGGAACATCTTTCCATATGTAAACTAAATAAAGTAAGGGTTCTTTATAAGGCACACACAAAAAACAGCTATTCGAAAACACTTAAACCAAGTTTTTAAAGAAAATTCCCACTTACTCCATGGAACAAAAATTTGTTGACATTTTTTTTAATGGTTGTTATTTAGTTGAGACTAAAGTTACATCGTCGTAGGTATTTTAAAATACGCGGCAAAACTCCCGAATATAAAATCCTATTTAAATCGTCTGCTTTGTGCTTATGAGATTGTATGCATATAAATTTCACACAAGCTTAAAATTGCCACGCTTTTCTGAGGTAAAGGCCTCTCCTATAATAGTTACTTCCTCGTAGGTTTATACCAATGTAAAAAAATCTATGGTGACCCTCAGTCAACTTTTCCACTTTTATTTAAATAATAACTTTTTAAAAACGATGCTCTTAAAAAAAATAAAGGCGTCACATTTTAAATATAAAATATTTAAAGTTATGAAGTCATTTAAAATTAAGACGCATGAGCGGATAAACCGATAGCCTAAGTGAATTCAAGGGATAGATATGCATTTAAATCTTAATTTAAAAATTTGTATGATAACATTACTTTCCTCCTATAGGAGTGTGAAAGTAAAAATGTAGGATGCTTAATACTATTAATTTAAAATATTAATATTGTGAACTTAGACAAAGGTTAAATACAAAGCTTCAAATAGCGATCATTTCGCGCATAAATCCGGATTAAATTGGATTATTTACTCAGATATTAACTTTTGTCTCTTTTGATATACTTTCAAGGCGACGACAAACATTTTAATTAAATTTCAGTTGCTTTGAAATATTTCCCTATATCCAGTCATATTCCAGAAAAATAAGCAAAAAATTGTCTACGGTATTGTTGTAGGTCTTTTTTCTGTTTAACAAAGATGCTCTGATCTAACTATGGCTTAAATCAAAGCTATGAATAGAGACTATTTCTTTACAAACGGCGGATTCTCATGCAATAAATTCTTGGATTGCTTTTTCAGAATTTAATTGAAGTAGTTTTCAATCTACTTATAGGCTCTTTTACATTATTATTTCTTTACCTGACTAAATGAGAAAGATTCTCAAGGGATGATAACTCCATTGTTCTTGTCTTTATAAGCACTTACCTTCCAACTTCAATTAAATTCTAGTCTGCAGCTCTTAGCATAGAATTGGTATGATTGCGTGCATTTCTTCTTTAAGTTCCATTAAACAAAGTCTAAGATAAGAAGAAACGCAGAAATAACAGGTCGATGGTGTGTTCACCTCGCTGGTCAGTGGCCAAGGACACTGTATATTGCGAACTGAAAGAGCAAAGTTTTTTCATTATTCTGTTGAAAGCATAAAGCATTTAACACCAATTGAAAGGAACAATTACAAACGACAAGAAAGTAGGCTTCTTTTAGAGAATTTTTAATAAGAAGCAAATAGCTCTTATTACGCCAGTAATTCTACGAAAATAACCTCAATTAGTGGAGCCTACTTAAGGGACTGAAGTTTGAAAGTGATTACTGACTATTTTACTAGAAGACAAAACTGAGCACCAGCTTTATATTGTCACCCTCAACGAAGGAAACAAAAGTGATGTCAGAAAGCTCGTACTGTGTACTTACATATAGAATATTTGTAGAAGCCCCCTCCTACAGATTTCTACATAAGGACTTCTTAGAAACATTTTACTCAAAGAAAATTACCAGTTGAAAGTGCCCGGAGGTAAACCTTATTTCGGTAAGTGTATAAGTTCTTGAAATAACTCAGGACCTAGAGTTAATTGAGAAACATGCTAAATTTGAGGTAAAATATTTTGAAGCTATTTTCCTTGTTTTATGTCCGCAACTTACTTAATGATGTAAACAATTTCCAGTTGGGTCTAAATATAATTTAAAACGGCAGAATGGCAGAGTACAACATCAGTTGCTTTATATGCAATAGTATTTCTCAGCGGTATTTTCCGAAAAGGAGATTTTCAAATCAATTCAATTCAATACTATTTTATTCCAGTACATTTAAGCTGACAAAACTTATATTTAAAATGTATAAAGAATCAAATTAAAAAATCCATGTAACATGAGGTACTGAATCAAAAGCCTTCGTAAAATCGAGTAGCACCAAAATAGAATCCATGTCTTGGTCTATTCCAACCCTTATATCGTCAGTGAGACCAATAAGGGCACTTGTACAGCTGTGGTCAGGACGAAAGCCTCATTGCCAAGGAATAAGAAGATTTTCAGCTGCTACATAATCCATCATCATCTGACGGTTGAAGAGATTTCGAAAATTTTTGAGAGGTATGGGAGAATACTGATCGGCCGGTAATGTTCTGGAGATGAACCTTGCTTATATTTAGGGATGGAAATAACAATTGCAATTTTCCATTGAGTGGGGAAACTAGAAGAGGAAATGCAGGTATTAAAGATGTAGGTAATGGCCGGAACAATATAAGGAAGAATTAGTTTAAGGAAACGCGGAGAAATTCCGTCCGTACCAATGGCATTAGATTGTATGGCAAAAGCAGTATCGAAAACCTCATCATCTGTAACACCACGGAAGGTAAACTCTCTGCCTTCAGCATCAGAGTCAAAAGCGTCAGTCGAAGAACCAGGGGCTGTTCAAGGTAACCGAGAGCTGGGACTGACAATGAAATGTGAGTTTAATTCGTTTGGGTCAAGGTCGCACTCTACGTTTCTAGATTTTCCAACTCCAATCTCTCGTAAGTTCTTCCAAAGTTGCTTAGGAGAAAGTTTAGTGTCCAGTTTTGATTGATAATATTGCTTTTTTAACGCGCGCATAGTTTCTGTAGTTAAATTCCGAGATCTACGGAAGCGCTCTTTGTTCTCAACCGTCCTATTTCGCTTCCAGACATAATATATCGTAATCACGCTCAGAGATAAGCCTCAAAACTCGATTATTAAACTTCTTTTATCCCATCTTGTGCGAAAAGCGACGTATTTTTCATAAAGATAATTAACATTTGCGTTGAAAAACTCAACCTGATCCACAGGATCAGGCATTGAAAAAACTAAATACCAAGGAAGACTGACTACTTCACTTATAAGCTCCTCGGCATTGACGCGGTTATAATCCCTATAACTGAATGAGGTGTTACTCTAAAGTGAGGGTTGGAGTTCGTAGGTAAGAAAAATAAGGTTATGTCCCGAAATGCCAGGTACGGATAATTGGTAGTAAAATAAAACTTTTTCAAGATTAGTCGGGAGGAAAACATCAATAAGAGTTGCAGTCTCTCCTGAGAAATGGGTTGGCTCGCTACGGTTAACCATGTGGAGTCCTGCTCCGAGTACATCGCTTAAGAAACGAGAGGAAATAACATCTTGACTCAATACATCAACACATTCTTATTAAGGTCGCCTACAATTTTTTTTTTCTTTTCACGTCACGCAGACGAAATTTTTTTTTCACGTCACGCAGACGACAGGCGCCTCTTAAGAATCATCCAAAACGGTGGGCATAATTGCGCAAACATAATGAATTTGAAAATAAATTGAAATTTGAAGACTATTTTTGAGATGAGTTCAGGAGTCCTGTTGAGCAACTCCGATGTTTTATTGGGTGTTTAGTGGAATGCGAACTGCTTCTGCTCCAGACCAGTGTAGGGCAGAGCCGCTCCTCCCAAGTTCATCCGCACTCTCATTTCCTGGAATGTTCATGTGACCTGGAACCCAGAGAAGGGTGATATTAAATCTCCCCCAAAGAAAAGTGAAAATGCCAACGTTCGTCATTGGTACTTCACTGAGTCCCAAAAAATAGCATGCCTTCAGAATCGCGAGGACTTCCGCTTGGAATACACTTGCACAAGCAGTCTGTAGGACTACGAAATTTGTAGCGCATCAGAAAAGACACACGCACCGACACCACAGTCCATCTTGGGGCCGTCGATAAACAGTACAGTGTCTTAACAGTTGAGCAGTTCGGACGTTGACGACTAACTCTTAGACGGAATTCTGACACTAAATCCCTTCGAAAAATCCATTTTAAGTACATCGAAATCAGACACCATATTAGAAGATCCCCTCGGTATTAAGTCGATGATATTACTGTGACCGTAGGGTTTTGCAACCCAGCAACCAGACTCCTTTAGTCTGACCGCACTGTATGACGCCTGATAATTTATGTGGAGATCCAAAGGTAGGAGGTGCAGCATGACATTGAGCGCCTACGTCGAGGTTGTTCTCATCGCCCAAGTAGCCCCAATGAAAGCGGTTCTTTGCAGCTTGTTTAATTTGTTCTTGTCATACAACTTCTCCATGGCCGGCCACCAAACTAAGGAGCCGTAAGTTAGGATAGGACGAACCACAGCTGCATGCATCCATAGCGTCATTCTAGGCTTCAGTCCCCATCTTTTGCCAAAGATGCGGCTGCAGGCAAAAAGTGCCTTTTTTACTCGTGCTTCAATGTTTGCTTCCAGTTCAATTTGGGGTCGAGAACCAACCCCAAGTACTTTTAAAAAGAACTCACCGGTTCTGACAAAGCAACACTACATTTCATTCCACCACAAAAGCAAACTACTGCATTGTGTATCATTTTTATTAGTTATACTTACAAGCCCAGAGATGACTGGGTTCAGTGTCAACGACAAGGGGGGGGGGGGGGGGGGGACGGGCCTGTAATTCCTCGAAGACGGCTGTACATTTTCAGAAGTACTTTGATTTTTTTGTACTTATTTTCGTAGAAAATCGGCGCCCTTGAATTTTTTCAGGGCCTCAGAATTTGAAAAACCCCAGTACTTGTAACATAATTTTACGTAATCCACGGATTGATAATTTTTCGTACTTTTTCGCTCTCACTCTACTGACTGCCAAAATAACCTAAATCTGTCAATATAACCTGCCACCGAAACGTGTGATAAACATAAACATTTTAATCGCGCATTTGTTTACGGATGCAAACATTGGCTCCGTCCGTTCAGTTTTCGTCGTCGTATACAGTAAGTACTCCTCTTGCTTTTAAATAAAAAATACTTCATTTTGCTTCTGCATATATATTATACACGTTTATTATCACTTCTTCGAGCTATACTTTCAAATATTTCAGACAATTTCACTTTCAGAATTTTCATATATGTCTACTGTCAAAATTACGGATTTAAAGTCACGTTTCTATACCTCAGCATTCCATTCACATTCCATTTATCATCATATTTCATACTTTCAGAAGAAAGAAGATTAACAAAGTTTTTGTGTAAATTTCATATACAAAATTCAATTTAAAAAAATTGTTTCTCAGTAGGGGGTGGGGGGGGGCCGCAATGTGCGAACTGCTAAGGAGCCCGTATAGGTTAAGCGCACGCCAAAATTAGGCTGACGACGGTATAATATAAAAGATTTGTTAAGTAAGGGACATCAAGCTCTGTGAACTACCGTTTCACAACGTCGAGCAATCCCTGCCATCGATAACATGATTCTCGAAGGATAGGCCAGACTTGAAAGAATCGCCCAAATCCTTGGATTTGTCGAGTATACTCGATGTGCTTTCGTCTATAGCGTAGTCAAAGACGCGTTTTCTGCAGGAGAAAGTCATGGCAGTGTACTTACTGGTATTCAGTGAAAGATAATTGTTGTCACACCAATGACGAATCGTATCTGGATCACTATTCAGAGGAACGCAATCAGTGTCTGGAGAAACGGTTCGAACCATTTTAGTATCGTCGGCATAATACAGAATTTTGTAGTTGGGAAGAAGCAGAGAAAGGTTGCTGATAATAACATTAAGCAGAAGGTGAAAAGAATTCTACACTGTGAGCAATTAGACAAGTAAGAGGACAACCAATCAACCGAACGAGGAGAAAACCCGAACAATATTAACTTCTATCCAAGTCCTTACTATAGTCAGTAACGTAAGTACTGGTAGCAAAAATAACCAAAAACAAGTACAAAGGAATTCTAGTTAAGCTGTACTTCAGTCCTAATGTATTCCATATTCCGTATTCCATTCCATTCACATTCAAATAGAACTTCTTAATATTTTCATTAGGTGAAAACTAGCGCAAAGGCTAAATTTCTTGTTTGTTAAATCCGCCCACTCGTGCTTTACACATTTCATCCCCATTATTGTACTTTACTTAATATTAATTCCCCATTAGCCTTATATAAGTGATTCAAACATTCCTACATTTTTAACAAAGCTTTCTAGTCCTCAGATACACGAGGCTCTTCATCGCACAAACCTATTTATAAGCCGAAGCGGAAACAATTTCAACCTCCTCGTATTTTCCAACTTCTAACAAATACTAAAGCACATTCCTGTATAATTAATTGCCAACACAGGTAACAAAGTCAAGGTACATTAACATTTTTCTTGTTCCGTCCGGCAGTTGTTTAGGGAGATAATAAAGTTATTTGTTATGAAAACGCACCTTCCGATTATCCCTTAATGCAGTCCATCTAAGGCCTATCTGTTTGTTCAATTCATTTTCTAATTTCCTTAAGCACAGGTATTTCCTCTCTGTCAGGTACGTCCCTGTGAAAAGCACCCCGAGAGCTGCCTTTTACCTCTTCTAAAATTGAAATAAAATTACATCGATTTAGCTAAATACGCGCAATTAGGAACTTTAATAATGGTAGTTGTGCACGCGATCCACGGAATCAACATCCATTCCTTCGAGGATGAAAGGTTATATTAGAGCACCTCAGAAGCATGCAGAAGAATGTACAAGACTGCCCAGACATACCCGCTTTTAATATATTGTGAAGACCTGCCTAAGTGCCTGGTCTAGGCTCATTGCCCTCGTTGGTATTCTTGTTTGGTATATTCGCATCGACATTTTCATGCAGCGAGACTAACTGCAGAACATTATAGACTGATTAAACAGCAGAAAGTGAAAATAACATTTCGACTGTTATCGATATGGTAAACGTGTTCGGATGATTTGGGATTGTTTAGGATAGAACTGGATACCAATTGAAAGGCCAGTTAATTTTCCTGTTTCTCCTTACTTTTCTGTCCCATTTGCGTAAGTAAACGCACTTAGTGTGCAACAAATAAAAGGTATAAATTATGTCGAATGTTTTGCATCTATATATAAACAATATACGTGGTTCTGATTTCTAAGTAACTACTACCGCTATCGACTTGAAATTTGGTATATTTGTAGTATTACTTTTCTCGATGAAAGAATTTCAAGAACATTTTGTAATTAAACTAAATTCAGACAATATATATCGTGCGAGGTATCATTTGATCATTTTAAGTACTTTAATGATACAAAACATATCTTCGGTTGGTCGGATATACAGGGTGTACCATTTCTAGAGGCCGATACGTGTTTAAACGATAGCTCTCACCTAGCCTTTAGTTTTTCATGGTATGCACATTACTCTGCACTATTTTTATCTATTGATCTACCCAACACAGTTACATCAAACAAACGCTAAAAAATTAATATCCCAATGACCTTTCCAAAATTGTCAACAATTTTGATCAAACTCCTACCATTGGAGGTACAGTCACTTCCAAAAGTGATAAAAATGGTTTGTGATTACCTAAAATTCAGCATTTTTTCAAATTTTCTCCGAAATTCATGTAATTAGTATACCACTTTTTTAGTTTTACTGGATTGCTCATCTTATAACCTTTCCAAAAAGGTGCAACATGGTGAGGTAGACAAAGGATTAGAAAAACCGCATCCTTGGAAATCCCTGACTACCTAATTATTTTATTGCACTTTAGGTAGGAAATTCTTTAAATAAACAAAATTTTTAAGAAAAGGGTCGAAAATGTTTGTTTTGGGTTTAATTATTGTTGGAAAAAAGTTATAAAAATGTTAGTGCAATTTTGTTTTATTGCCAATATTAGCTAATGTTAGCCAGAATTCACACCCTTGTATCCTGGCGTTCTGTTACTCGTCCCTGATGGAAATGTTGCTATAAAAAAGTGTCAATCAGTAAGAATACCTATCATAGTTGAAAAACAAATCAATAAGAACGAGTGTTTTTAAGTAAAAATTATTAAAAAATGGTAGAATTTACTTTTGAGGAATACGCGGATATTATTTACATTTATGGTGTAGTAGACGGAAACGGGAGAGCGGCTGTACTGGAATATCAAAGAAGATTCCCTAATGGGTGAGCACCCCAAAGAGGGGTATTTACACGGACTTTCCGATAGTTAAAAGAAACAGGAAGTGTAACTTCATACGATATGGAGACACTACCCGAAACTTCGGGAACTTCTACCGACGTCGAGAACCAAATAATCACCATCGTGAGGCAAGACTATGCGACGAGCACGAGACGAGTCGCAAGGCGATTAGGAGTGTCTTCATTTAAGGTTTGGGGGGCTATTCATCGAAAGGGATTACGTCCACATCACCATCACCCGGTCCAAGGACTACTGGACGGAGATTTCGAAAGAAGACTGGAATTTAGCACTTGGCTTCTGGATCGCGACATTGACGACAGGGCGTTTCAGAACTAAATTCCTCCAAAAAACCTCCATTCCTGGTCGAACATTAACACAGAGAAAAGGTGACCTCATTCCAGCAGAGATTCAGTGCCAATATCTGGGCTGCTATCATAGGCAACCATTTGGTAGGACCATTCATTTTGCCGCAAGTGCTTAATAGTGAAATTTATGCGGTTGTTTTGGACAATGCACTGCCAGATCTAATAGACGAGAACCCTCTGGATAATCTAAGGGAAATGTTTTATCAACACGATGAAGTACCACTGCTAACATTGTGAAGGCAATACTAAGTAAAAAAAAACCGCTGGATTGCAGGAGCTGCACCGATTCCTTGGACTGTCAGATCTCCAGAACTTACCCCATTGGACTTTTTCTTATGGGGAACAATGAAGGTTGAAGTTTATTCAAGCCCAGCTAACAATAGGGAGGATGTAGTAAGCAGAATTGGGAATGCAGCGACGAAAATACGGAAGAGCCTGGTTGCAATACGCCTTAAAGAGGGACTTAGAAGGAGATTGTTGGCATGCAGCCAAAGTGGCAGTGGACATTTTGAGCAGCTTTTGTAATTTACTATGATTAATTGTAATGCATTTCAATAAAAAGGATTTTAGAGTTAGTATGAGTTAATTTCTCTAAATTGCAGATTTTCAAATATCGGAAAACATTTTTTTCACTTTTGGAAGTGACTGTACCTGCTGTAGTAGGAGTTAGATTAACATTGTCGACAATTTTAAAAAGGTCATTGGGATAGTAGTTTTTAACGTTTGTTTTATGTCGTAAGGTTGGGTAGATCAAAATTAAAGAGTAATGTGCATATCACGAAAAACTGAAATTTATGAATCACCATGTAACTCCCAAACGGTTCTGACTCCCCCCCCCCACTGCCATACAAGTTTTTGTTTGTATAGGTGAGAGCTATCATTTAAACTCGTATTATCCCATAAAAATGATACACCCTGTGCGTTAACGAAAAACTAAAGTGAAATTCCAGATATTTATGGTTTCCGAAGAAAATAAATAAATCTGTTACTGTTTTTTTTAAAACATTTTATTTACTTGTTATCTTGTCTGTCTGTTTGTATACAAAAATTTTTGCAATTGATTTTAAATTAACTTCCCTATGAGTTAGGCTAGAGACCTGAAACTTTAAATATAGCTCAGAACTGGATGACAATACAATATTAAATCGCTTTCTTGTCTGTCTATTCGTTATGGGTCCATTCAGAATCCTACTAATTATCTCACAGACCATCTGTCTGAACTTCCCTTAGAAGGTAGTATCTTTTGAAATCTGGATTCCTAATCCGAATTGAACCCTACTATTCAAAAGATACTACCTTCTAAGGGAAGTTCAGACAAATGCCGAATTGAACCCTACTATTCAAAAGATACTACCTTCTACCTCTTGTGGGGCACATGTAATAGATAAATACATAATGGATGCGTGAATAGTTCACCTAAGTCACTAACAATTGCATTGCAATGCGAATGATACGAACTGTTGTGTGAGTTTTTTCAACGATAGCTACTCTCTACACTACTTACCATTATCTATTGCATGCGTTCCACGTTTCCATTTTAAATGTTACAAGTATGTATTTTCATAGCTATTAAAAATTTTACAATCACAAATTTTTAGGACTATCTCTATGAGGCTAGGAAAAATTCTTTCAGTCCGTTTTAAAAACGTTGTATATTAAAATGTATTTTTTATTTAAATAATTATTTAAATGTTATACAGAACCCTCGGGACGTGCGTTTGAATCGCACTTATTCGGAAGTTTTTAAATAAAAAATACTTAACAACCGTACAATCGTTTGCGGGGGTAAACCTATAAACTTAGAAGATCGATGAAACTCCCCCTAGCAGTGGAATCAACCCTCGGCCAAGGGTAGTCACGGTCATGCACTACCATTATTTCATCTTCTATTGTTACATTCCGGTCAAATCGGCAAAAATTTGCACTGAAACTATACTGTCGCGTATCCGTGGGCAAAAACCGAAAAAAGAGGTGGTTTATTGTCGTTTGAGGGGGTGGGCATGGATAAATACTTTTTTTTACTATGATATTCGGGTTCAGCGACCCCAATAACGGGGGAATAGATTGGTCTTGCAGGTGCCCAAATTTGTTGCCTACTTGCTTGGATTCCCTCCTGCTTTTGTGCAGTGGGTATCTTCATATTTGACTGATTCGCAGTTCACTTTCTAATATAATTTTCAACTCACCAAGAGTTCCTCAGAGGTGCCATTTGGGACCGCTGCTTTTTCTTATTGACATCAATGATGTATTAACTGTTTTAAAAAATTCGACATTTATTTCTTATGCTGACAACGCCAACATTTTTCGTCATCGCCATATCTTGTGATGACGAATGCGCTCTTTTAAATTCTTATGTGGATGTTTTCTTTAAATGGTGTTCTAATAATCCTCTTTTCTTGTATATTGACAAGTGTATTGTTGCGTTGTGTTCACGTAAGAGATCGCTGTTCAATTTCAATTACATTATTGATCAATGCTTATTCTCTAGATATGACAAAACTGAAGGCTAAGGGGTTATCCCTAACTCTCAGTTTTCATTTTCTGATCGTATAAATTCTGTCATGATAAAGATAATGCCAATTTGGGTTTTGTAAAGAGATGATTAAACCTATTCTTAAGTACGCTTGTCCGTTCTGATCAGCTTACTATTCCTTTTATATTAACCGCATTTGAGAAATCCTGATGTCCCCCATACCGCCGACCAATTGCCCCATACCGCCGTACTATTGTTTTAATGATCCTATTTCTATTGACTTTAATTTTTCTACAAAGCATTTGAAGAATCGGGTCAGATTAAACCCTTGGCTTCAATATGATGTTAATTATGTTGTTTGTTTTCGTTTATGACATTTTATTTTATCATCTTTTAATAGTAATAAGCTTATTAATTGTAATATCTATGTAGCAGTCGGACCTTGACGAACTGTTTAAATAAATTAATTAAATTATAATATATAAATTATTTAAGCACTAATTAACAATTTGGTAACTGGTGACACACAGCATGGCATTATGATGAAAATTAGCTATACGCCTTTAACATTTTGACAATTTTAAAGAAATCGATCGAACACAAATACACAACTCTTGAATTTGAGTTTTATAAATTTTATTTCTCAGTACCAAAAGTTGGCTGCATAAATCTTTGAAAATTATTGAACTCTATTCAGAACATATAATTTAACGGAAGAAAAAAGAATAAAAGTGTTGTTCCTTTACTTGTTTTTCTTTTCTGGAGTATTATATGACACAGTCGATCTTCTGGAATGATGATAATTGTAAAACATGCTGTGCTATGGCGTCCACTAAATTCTCCTACTTGACAAGGCTCCCGCGCACTTCCCTTGAATCTAAAAATTTAATTTTCGACGACGCAGCCATCTCCGATTACCTATCGAATCTGCCCGATAGGTTCTCATGCAGCCCTGACGGTGTCCCAACCTTATTTTTTGAGAAGATACCGCTCAACGGTCACTCCTGTTCTCTGTCATTTGTTTAATCTGTCTCTGCGCTGTGATCGTTTTCCGAGGCCATGGAAAACTCTGTGATAATCCCCCTTAGCAAGAAGGAAGACTAGGCAGAAATATCCAACTGCAGACCCATCGCTAATCCCATCTCATGTCCCATGTTGCGAAGGCCTTTGAATCACTCATAAGCGAACTGCTCCGCTGCCAATGTAGACCCTTCATGGGCTCTTTCCAACACGGCATCATTAAGGGTAAATCAACTACCACTAATTTACTCGAATTCGTGAATCACTGTTTGCCGCTGATCGAGTCTGGTTTACTGCATATTCACCGACTTCAGCAAGGCCTTTGATAGGATCAACCATAGAATATCCACTCATAAACTCTGCATGCTCGGTTTTCCGCTGCTCTATGTTGCGTGGCTGTCATCCTACTTATCCGGCCGGCGTCTTTTTCCATGGCGCTCCATCCAGCAAAATCTCGATCACAACTGGTGTGCCTCTGGGTAGCAGCCTTCCTCCGCTCCTCTTTATAATTTATATTAATAACATCTTTTTGCTCCTGCCTAGGTCCAAAATCCTGTGTTATGTTGATGATGCTAAACTTTTGCGAGCGGTGTCTTATGACGACAACTGTGCTCTGTTGAGCTTCGATAAGCGCATTTTTCATGAATGGAGTTCCAATAATCGTCTTCCACTGAATGCCAGCAAATGCACAGTATGTGCTTTGCACGTAGGAGTCGTCCTATTTACTTCAGCTACTCTAAGAGCGGTCACGCTTTGACCAGGCTCGACTTTATCAAGGTTGATTCTTAACTCCCATCTCTCCTGCGAGGACCACGTGATATTCCTGGTTGACAGAGCCAATTCCACACTTGGCTTTGTAAAGAGGTGATCTAGGAAGCTTGATGAACGAGGCTTCTTTCTGACACTTTCGTCAGACTAATCCTGTAGTACCCCAGTCCAGTTTTCGACCCTTACCCCAAGATACAAGGGAATAATTAGCTCGAGTTCAGCACGATTTTGCCGCCCTCTCGATTTTCGCGGTCACCCCATTGATCCCCCTCTCTAGCACACCCCTTGACAAATTTATCATCAGATACCAAAGAATTATAATTCGAGGCTTTCGTGTGTCTCAGGTATTAAACTTGTCATACTTAATTGCGTTTTCTTCTCATGGGCTCTCTAGTTAAGCATTTTAATATTTAAGTTTATTTTAAGCGCTATTGTAACCTATTGTAAATATAATTATACAAGTCAGCTTTGACGAATGTGTTAAATTAAAAAATTCTTTGAATTACTTTCATTTTACATTAAATAGAAACTCTGTACAATATTACTGTTAAATGGGTGATAGGGGGGGGGGCGGTTATAGTTTTCTTACTTTAATAACCCTGATTACATTTCTAATTGAGGCAGGGCTTTATAAATTAAGATGCATCACAGGGGGTTAAACCATAGTATAAATATAAACAGTAGACAAGCTTCGAACGATACTGCAAAAATTTCCTAGCATTTAATTCCATTTTCTATTTAAATGCCGCTGAGAGAGAATTTCCCAAAAACTTCGATGTTACGAAAACTAAACGAAATGTCAAAATATCTTATTTTTATTTTGGTTCAGCACGTCGAATTCTATAGACAGTAAGTACTCACTAAATGTCGGCGCCACGGAAAGCATACTCTGCTCGATATAACAGATACAGCAAAGGAAAAATTAAAAATGACAAGAAAAAAAATAATGTAATATTATGAAGCCCTAGTATGATCTGTTAAATTACGTTTGACTTCTATTTGTTTTGAATCTCTTTCCAAAGATGCCTTTTCGTATAGTATGATATTACACCTTTTGACAACTCACAGCACAGTATGTACCTATGTACATAAAACTAAATTTGCATATTTTTCTGAAAATCGATCTATTTGACCCTTGTCCATGCCTGCCGCTTTTGACATCATGACCACATTTCCGTAAAATCAAGGCAAATTCCTTGAAATCCCCAGTGGCGCTTTATGAATTTTAATAACTTAAAGGTTGCAATAACACTGTGAGGTTATACCTAATCAGAGGGCCAAGGGGTAATAAAATTTCCCTCAAACGGAAGTGTAAATAAAAAAGGAGAATTAAAGGCAATTTTTTATGTTAAAATTCTAATTTAATTTTTTTTACAAATCACTTTCATGCAAAGGCAAAGCTTTTTATGCCTATTCTTTCACCTGGACGAAGTTTGCCCAGGAGCTTCAATTCAAGCTCCTGGGCAAAAAAATGGATGATTTGAAATTTAAATTGTTGGGAGTTTAGGGGTAGAAAACCTTCGTAAAGAATACAATTCGACGGACGCAGCAGTTCAGTTTGTTTAGAATTAATTTCTTGTTTATTAAGGCTACCATTCGCAGTATACTATTCCTACCCGTTTTCTGCAAAATGACTATTTTACTCAATGTAAAATGACTTACGATAATGATTAAAACCAGGAGATACAGCAGTGGGTCGATTCCTTTAAAAGTACAATGAGGCACGTCTTGGCGTTGTTATTCAAGGAGATGGGCGTAATGAAGCCCTAGAAATATCACTCAAAGCCAACAGGGGGGAAGAAAACTCGTCACTAAATGGATCTATACGTACAACTTTATTCCATATTCACAGCCGAGGGCACGAAAGGTGTAATGAGGCTGCTTTTACTAGCGCGAGACAGTCGGCAAGGTACAAGCATTATTATGTCGTCACGTTGACTCGATAACGTTTACCGGCCGAAGAGAAGGTATGGAAAATAAAAATTGAAAGCAGACGAGCAGCACTGAATCGAGATTGGAATATTCAATGGACCTCGAACGTAATGGATATGACGATACTTTAAATTATGTCACGTATATACCAATATCGAGGGTACAGAGATTTTCAAAAGTCTAACCTACCTTTGAAATTGCCGCTTTTCTAGGGAATCAATAGAACTGCCAGTAGAATCATGCATTTGATTCGGAATCGTGTCTTAGTTCCCCTTCGGAATTGAGATTAAATAACGTTTTCCTTCTAATAGTGGCCAAGAAGTAAAAAGACAAATTCTACATAAATCTGGAAGTCGTGTCGGCACAAATGATTTAATCCGTTTACTTGGCATTCTCACATCACTCACCGAAAGACGGCTGTAGCGTAACATGCGGGCCAAACAAGTATTTCTAAAATAGCACTCTTGGGGAGGGCATTCTTGAAGTATGCTAGAAAATCAATAGTGTTCTTAGTTGTGTCTAGATATGTACTTGTGGATATTCAGAAAAGAGGTCACCAAGTGGTCGGCAAGAAAAAGTACTTTCAAGTCTCAGACTCATAGACTGCAGCACAATCCAACACATTTTGGTTTTCCATAGCATTTAGCACGTGCACATTGAGATGGAGGTGGCTTCATGCTTGCAGAACTGACCTCTTATTTTAGGTTAACCGCAGACGAATTTGTGGCATGCCATTTGCTTGGACTCGCATTCGACATACGAATTAAGTCGATTTTTCTGGTATTGGAATTTTAACGCGATTTCCAAGTTTTACAAGAACTGAAGGTTTTTTTTGGAAAGGGTAATTAACTTTACGTTGGAATTTCCGTACTTTTGGTATGTGATTCCATTCGTAAAGAAATTTGCTTACAAAATTCGTTAAGAAGTTGCAGTCAAATAACGAATTTAGTCCGGCTATAAAAACCTCCTTTTTTGGGTACACGTTATGGCCGACAAACCGACGGATAGGATAAAATATTTCTTAGCTGTAAACCACACTTTGACATCGAGTCAAACAAGACTTATAGAGCAGTTGCGATACATCGTAATGCATCAGGTAGGTTTTAAACCACATAAGATTAAACGTATTCCAAATCATCCAGTTGTGGTATAGTGAAGAGCTGTGAAAGCTTTAAGGAATTGGAGGAACTCAGACGTATCTATAGGGCTGTGTGGAATAAATGCAGGTCAATGCTACCCAAAAGGGTAGCCAAGGCTGCTGTTCTCTCGTAAAACCCAGCCCAGAGACAGAGTGGATTATTTTAATTTCATAATAAAAGCTCATGAGGAGATCTGGTCTCGAACCCGGGGCCCATGGCATGGTGGTCGTGCGGCTCAACGCTTTGATCCAACTCCGTCTCCGATATCTTAAATCAGAAAGGCATGCCATCCCTCTAACTACTTACTACAGACCAATCGCAATTATTTTAGATTTATCGAAAGTTCTTGAATCATTCATCAACTCTCCATAAAAAATAATCAACTTATTAACGATGGTCATTACTTACGGTTTCCGTACTTGTAACTCAACTGATGAATTACGAACAGCTCTGACAGAGTGCCACTATCCCCATTTTTTTCACGTGTCCAAAATCGGCGCCCATGATATTTTAACGAAAGGCTTTTGATTGAGTCTGGCATGCCGAACTTCTAACCAAACTTCAAGCATTTTGCCTGCACCTCTTAAAATCCATAGTTTTTTTAGGCTGTTCAATCCATGTAATAGATGGAGTTACATCTCATCCCTTTTAAATAAATGAAAGGTTGAGATAAATTAAGACTGGTGAAAGAACTGAACGCTGAGGTACATCAGGGTTCAGTCTTTTCCCCAACCTTATTTCTACTTTTCATTAATGACCTTATATCTTTCACTTTCAATTATTTTAATAGTTTCGCCTAAGACAACACCCTTGATTCCGCATACTCTTTTGATTCTGTAACGAATTCTCTCAACATAAATTAACAGAAAACGCATATTTGGATCATTAAACAACGACATTTCTGCGATCTTCGCGTGGTGCAAAGTAAATCGTGCTTTGCTTAACGCAGCCAAAACTCAACGATGTTTAATGTCCCTTAAAAACTCCCAGCCCACCCTTAACCTATTTCAGTCGATGAAACAAATATACCCAATTCATCCTAAACCCAATTCACTCTAAATATCTTGGGTATTGATATATCCAGCAATCTTAACTTAACCGATCATAGATGTATTTGCAATCGCTAAAAAGCCGATAAAATGCTTGGGTTTTCTACAGAGATGTAAGAAATCTTTCACTCCATCAAACTTGGTATTTATCTAAAATCCCACATCAAGTCTACACTCAACTATAATTTCCATATTTGGGCAGGGGCCGGAGAGGCTATTCTGTCGAAAAAGCCAGCCAGATTTATTCCTTGCAGACACATCACAATGCGGGATACCAAAGCTTCAAGTCGCCCCCAACTCTATACTCTCCCGGTCAAAGGATGTACCGTCAAATTTCCAGAATCTTGAATCAATGGATGAGCAGCACGATCACCACTCGAGGTGATGCAGGTTGGAGCCTCAAACTGCCCATATGTTTTTTTTTTTTTTTTTGCTGACAATCATAGGGTTGACCCGTGGACTTTGGCTACATTAAAACAAAAGAGAATTAGACGAATGTGGAACAATTAACCTATATCTTTTATTAAATCACACATGGCATAAGACGATTTAATAACAGAAGGAGGTAACTTTTAAACAAACGCACATTGACATCGCCTTGACTCAACTTCTCAACCCGTGCCTTAATTCCTTACCTGCCAAGGCTATGCTTTAGCAGGATAGGACATCCCCTGAGCTTTGGCATTACTATGAAAAGTATCCTCGAAAAATTTCAGAGGCTGTTCTCGCTTACGCAAGTGGCGAATTTAGCTGCTTGATGTAATCTTTAACATACACCAACTGCTCATTAGGAAGGAGATATCCATGGTGTGAATGATCTAATGCAGTCAATCGTCCCTAACATCAAAAGGAAAAGTGATCGCCTAAGTTAAAATGTCGGCTGTCAACTTTTAAACCCTACCATAGATTTTGTTTAGAAGGGCGCACCAGAGTCAGTTTAGGTAGAAAGTAAATCTCTCGTGGAGGCAGGTATTTATCTTCTAGTGGTGAGTGATGGCAAAAAACCCTTAACCACGATCAAGGGCTGATTACTTACGTACTTCGACTATTTATTGGTTCCCCTGATTCTGACTTTGACATTATCTGCCTACCCAAAACCTAGTGTAGTGAGGAAATCTTGGAAGCTGATTTTTCAATACTAACTTTCGAACTGTGACTGCTCTAATGTTTTATTTGTTTGGTCTTTTCATGATGTTCTTTACCTAGGCTTCGCTTCTAAGAACTCAAAAGTTTATAAGCTCTAATTAATTTTTACTTGCTCCTTAATGAATGATAGTGATTATTTAGCTTTATCTAAGTTGCACAATCAGTTCATCTCGATCAGTGACATTCAGTGGCACGCAATTATTATTATTATTGATACTTACTGTTTATAATAAGCCAATACAATTTCGGCGACTCTTTGTTAGTAAAAAGCGTAAATTCGATAAATTTCTTTAGTCTATAAGAAGAGATGATATAAATAGAACTAACTCCCACACCACTGGTAATTTTTTTAGGAACTTCTTTACCACTGAATTTCTGGGCGTCCACTTAATATCATTGTAAAGGATTTGAACAGTTTGGAGATGCTCTCGCCATCAACTCTTTGAAGCGTTTGTGTCACATTTCCTGCTCCATCATTGTAAATATTTTCTATTTCCTTTCAAGCATGGTTTTGTTAAAGGCAAATCTACTAAAAAAACAAACATGTTGAAATTTCCTAATTATCGTATTCTTGTGAGCAGGTCGATTGCATATTCACAGATCTCAGCGAATCTTTGATTAAATTAATCCCGGAATCGTTATTAAAAAACACTCTATTCTCCTGACTTTCCATCTGCCTTTGTGAAATTTAATCTGTTGTCAGCAGAAAGTAACCATGGGTCGCCGCCGGTGGGATTTGAACCTACTACCCTCGGATTGGTAGGCCGACACGTTATCACTTACTTCACCGACAACGTATATACATATCGCAGTATTTAAATGACTTAATGTATTTTTCTCAGTACCCTTACTGATCAAAAATGTTACTGCTCAGGGGTTCCTCAAGATAGCCATTTAGTACCACTACTTTTTGCTTTACACTGTTTCATTCGACAAATTCAAAATATAAATATTATATATTATTATATTATAAATATTTCACAACACTGAAATTAGCACTATTGTAGCGCCATTTTGATGCCACAAACAGTAAAACCCAGTTTTTTGTTGGACTCAGTTCACTCACCACCCTGATTCTTATCTAAAATCATGGTTGAAGTCGGCTGAGCGTATTATAGAAAAAAGAGAACTAAATCCAACCGGAGGAATTTAAGAAACTAACTATAACCTAAATTTTTACCCCCCCGAGATTGCCTTCAGGTTTTCAAAGATGTCCTCCTCCATAGCCCTCCTTCTGACTCTGGCAAGAGCCGAGCATTTACAGAGAAGATGAATAATAGTTTGCTTTTCGTTCTATCGTCACAACTGCGACAGTGTATATTGTAAGGGGGCGCCCATCCTAAATCGGCCTACAAGACATCGGCCCGTACAGACCGCAGTGATTTTTGCAATAACAACTCTCGGCCTGTTGAGCAGATCAGATGACCTTTTGCATTATAGCTTAACCCATCTATCTTATCTCTCTTTGTGTACTTGCAGCATCTTTATTGTTAATTTTAATTCACTTTTGGATATAGTATGTTTTTCATAACAAATTACATTCACAATCAGTAAAATGCAAGTGAACTTTGTAAAATTTAAAAAAGTATTAGTGTCCCTCATCAAGGCATTGAAAGATCGACAATACCATCAGCTATGACATAAAGAGACGTGGGGTCAGGCGGACTTAGACTCAACTGAAAAAAAAGTCGAACAAGAGCGTTATTGTCAAATTTCAGTAATATTCAAACAGATGGACGCAAGATTGGTCTTATTAGTAAGAGAGGTCTTACAACTAATACAAAAACATTTATTTTTCGAGCAACTACAAGATTGACGATAAAAGCTCCAGTTTTCCTGTTGTCTATGACTCGATACCTATTAACCCTGATAATGTCGAAATTTAAGCTTTGGTAACATAGAATATAATGGGGGAAGGGGAAACGGTGTTTTATCTTTGTAAGTTTAAAAAAGATATTTTTGGGATCCTTAAGAGTAGAAAAAATATTTCATAATCTTTGGCTATCAAAATATGTGCGCGGAACAAAAGCCTAACATTACGAAAAAGTTTCCAATTTCTACGTCACGTAATTTTTGCGAAAAGCGTCTGACAAGCAGACAAACGGAGGAAAAAACAATCTTATAAGGGGTCCAGTTTTTCCTTTTAACCGACGGAACTCTTAAAAGACTAAATCAGAAAATGTTTAAGAGAAGACAAACGAGCAATGAAGAATATAGAAAACTCATTACTCTACCATTGTCTTTCCCTAGTCCCTAGCCTCAGAAAGCCTGATTTTCCTAGCTTCCCCTTTCCTGGACGATTTATCCGAGATGAAAGTCGAGGGGTTGCAAACTGTTTTTGGAGCAAGTTTTTTTTTTTTGGCAACAAGTTGGATAAATGGTTGAGATATCGAATCTGAACCTCTTTCTATTCCAAGCCAAGAGAATCAATTCCATGCACGAAATTGGCAAAGGAAGCTTAGGTGTGACAATGAGAACTAATCCAAGAAAGGATGAAATTAATTCATTAAGGGATCAGCTAGCTATTTATATTTCATTCTGCTAGTCATATAAAACCAATGTTCTTAATAAAACAAAACGAAGAAATATACCAAGCAAATATCAAATTCCACCATTATTTGGTTTAAGCTTTAATCTGTTCCAGCACTAGTATTAAGCACACATGTTTAGAACGACCTCTAATTAAAATACGTGTCTACCTAAAGTACCTTATCAACTCATTTGCTCTTGATTGTAAACCCGAACACACATTTCTGTGAAAACATTTTTATTATCTTTGTAAACAGAGTTTTGAGATAGAAGTCAAAATTTGGGTTGTTACTGCAGTTTTTCCTCTCTTTTCGTTTGTTGATATTTTGCCAAACTTTGTAAAATTTATGACCAAAACCATTTGCTGTTTTTGTTTTATTAGTAATAAAGTTTGCGTCATCCAAACCTCAATGTTATCATGTCACGTCTAAGTGCAACATTAAATCGCAAAATGTCTGGCTCAAGAAGTGTTTTATGAGGACAGGGAAATAATAGCTAGCGTTTTATGTATCTAAAATTATAACACAATTGCAATCATAAAAATATTTTAATACCTTAATATGTAGAGCAGAATTTTCAGATTCCATTAATTAGCAACAGTGTATAGGGCTTTTTACACAATCGTTAACCTTCTAAGATTTTTAAAAATCAATTCAAAGTTCAAGGTGCCCATAAATCACACATAAAAAGTTCAGCCACTTTCCCAAGAACATATTTCCGCAGAAAAAGTTTCGTGAGAAAATTTTAGATAAGGATGAAAAATTGCCCTGCTGCGCAAAACTAGGGAATATACACAACAGCTGGTCACGTACTGCAGTAATAAAATCATATAAAGCAGGGTCGATTCGCACTCAATGTATACTATAGTATCTAGCTACTCTATATAGTTCTCATTCATAATCTTATAAAAAGTGAAATCATGAAAAAATCGAAATTGATTAATATTCTGAAGGGGTGCCGCAATAAAGACAAAAGCTACGGCAAGAGATTATGTTTGGAGAACTGGAAACGTTCTTTAGAAGATTATTATCTGTGACCTTTAGAGTGTCATAACAATATCTATTTAATATTATTGACCTTTTATATTTGCATCATGCGTATTAATAGTGACTAATCAAAAAAAAAGAGGAGGTTCTCAATTAAATCTTTAAGGACTTTATCGATTTGACGAGGTTTCCACCGACTTCTCTCGAATACAAAGACCTTTTACTTGACGAAGCTACGATTTTGAAGAAAATCTCTACCTTGACTAATAGTTTTTCAATTGGTCCTGACGGTATTCCTGCCTCACTCGTGAAAAGATGTGGTTCCGTTCCTGCTCCTATTCTGTGTTATTTATTTAATCTCTCAACTCGTTGCGGTGTTTTTCCGAAAGCTTGGAAAACCTCATTAATTATTCCCCTTCACAAAAAAGGTGATAAATGTGAAATTTCGAACTATAGACCAATTGCTAATCTTTGTTGTATATCCAAGATTTTTAAGGCACTTATTTGCGATGTTTTATACTTCCATTGCAAGATTGTATCTTTACTGACTTCAGCAAAGCTTTCAATAGACTAAATTATATTATTCTTGTTCTCAAACTCTCCCTTCTCGGGTTTCCGCAAGTTTTGTAAATTGGATTCATTCGTACTTATCTGAACGCACTCAGCTGGTTTCTTTTCGTTGAGCTCTGTCTGATGTTATTTTCAACACTTCCGGTGTGCCGTAGGGCTCCCATCTCGGACCATTGTTATTTAAAATTTACATCAATAATGTATCTACGATTCTGTCTTACTCAAATATTCTTTGTTATGCCGACGACGCTAAGATATTTCGCTCTGTGTCAGGCATTGCCGATTGCCTACTTTTAAATTCTGACTTGGACGCCTTTCAGAATTGATGTTCCATTAACGACCTCCCCCTTAATATCGGCAAGTGTAGATCTCTGTCTTTCTCACGAAAAAGATCTTCCTTTCAATTTAACTTTACCATTGATGGTTGTCCTTTAACAAGAGTTACGAAGAATAAGGATCTATGTAGGTGTCTGGCTCAATTCCCAATTTTCTTTCGAGGATCATTTTGATTCCATTGTCACCAAGGCTAATATGACTCGGGATTCGTGAAGAGGTGGTCAAAGGAATTTGATGACCCTTACATTACACAGCTTTTATATTGCACTTTTGTCAGGCCTATTCTGGAATATGCCTCTCCAGTCTGGTCACCGCTCTATGTGACACATAGCAATCGCATTGAAGCTGTTCAACGGAGGTTCGTTAGGTTCGCTCTTCGAGGCCTTCCTTGGAATGACTCCCTTATATTACCACCTTATGTTGATAGACTTGAACTCCTGCACTTGGATACACTTGAAAAGAGACGCCGTTACGCCAGGATCCTTTTTGCTTTCAACTAGATTCGGGGGTCCATAGACTCTTCTGTACTCTTGGCCTGTTTTGGCATATCGGTTCCGGCTCGCTTCCTGAGGAATCACGACTTTCTTCAGTTACTTTTTCATCGCACTAATTATGAATTAATTGAGCCTATCACATCGATGTCGCGATTTTTTAATTTCTCTTTTGATTGCATTGATTTTTAATTATCGCGAAATCATGTGAGGAATCAGCTTTGTTACTTTTTACTTTTCATTTTCTGTATTTATATTTTGCGAATTTTCTCTTATTCTTTGCTTTTTTATAGTTTATTATACTGTTTTATTTAGTTTTTTTTTTGTAGTAGTCAGCACTTTGATGAAATATGGTTAATAAATAAATAAATACCTATTTATTTTATGTACTAGCTTGCGTTGCTCGGACTTCAGACAAGTGGTCGTAATTTTTGATGAGTTTTACATGTCACATGTCAATCCCCACCACTACGCATGCTGAAGTTGTTTTACCCGCACAGTATTTAACGTATCGGTAAGTTTATTCGTTTCAACGAACCATCGCTCATTTTCGATTCATTTAAAATGTCCGCTCCTTCCCGTCCCTAGCCCTAGTTACGCTATAGTATTTTTTGTCACATTGAAATTAATATTTTAATTAGACATTCCACAGTTATATTGGAACATACACATATATCCACATCCATTTTAATATACTCTATAGTTTTCAAACACTACATATATTACCCGACGGGAACTTCTTTGTTTACCGGCACATGTTGACCATACCATATTAACATGCCAAGTTTCACTAAAACAATCTAGTACTTACCACGTAAAAACTGGAGCAGAATGAACGCAACGCAACGAAACTGAAAACAGATATGGCAAACCGATTTTCTCAGCATACAATTTGTATGTAACTGCGCACAGTGGACGGACACAATCGTTTGTAAATGCAACTAGTTTTACAAATTTGGAAATTTATGGACACAGTCGGTTGACATAAGCTAACTTTTGTTTGTTTACACTTTGTTTGCATAAGTATATTTACAATTTTAAAAAATGCAGTTTTGGCCACCATATCGATAATAATGTCCACCGCCATTATAATTTTAAAAAAATATTTCAGATGTGCAATTTAATTAAGAAATTAAAAACAGATATATTAATAACATGAAAATTTGGAAAAATGCTGAATTTTAGGTAATTGCAAAACATTCTTTTCACTTTTGGAAGTGATTGTACCTTCAATGGTATGAGCTGGACCAACATGGTTGCCAATTTTGAAAAGATCATTGCGCTAGTATTCTTTGGCGGTTGTTTAATGTTGCTGAGTTGACTACATCAAAAGTTAAAAATAAAATATTGATGTGCACATCATGAAAATTGCCAATTTATGAATCACCCTGTAATTCCAAAACGGTTGAGATCCCCCTTGTATATGAAGGCGGCAGTCGGGGTGGGGGAGTATGAACCCCTTTAGTAGCGTAATAAAACTAGTGCACCAAGCATGCGGGTGGGACAAGGTTTTCCGGCGGTGCAGGTATAGCTATGGAGGAGCAGCTTTGGCTATGAAGGAATAGCAAATATGTCAAAAAGGCGCCGTAAGGTGTAGAACGATTTACTTTATTCTTTAGGAGGATGGTGGTCCTATATGAGCAAGGGTGGTGTGATCATGATCACCCACACGTCATCCAATCCACCTTTAACACAAATCACGCTATTCTTTTCACCTAGCTTTAGCAGCACTCTAAGTGCTACGACCTTGTATTAAAGTTGTTGGTGGGGTTCGCGTTCCAAAAATTACGGACATATTTCAATATTCTCAAATCTGATATATATTGGTCCCCCTCGCAATATTCTCAAGTCTGATCCCCCTCGTTGTAAGGAGGGGGGGGGGGGGTGTTGTTCGGTTTCCTACCCCAATAATAAAGTACTTCTATATTGGTGGATCCTATGAACAAATAATAGGAAGGTCTTGTGGGATTCAGCGAAAAGGAAGTTTTCACTAAAGCTTTAAATTTTTTTAAGGCAATTTCGGTAAAATAGCGATTATCAACTGTAACTGTGCTACAACTTTAAGTTACCTGAACTTTTACGGAACAGCACCGTAAAATTTCCTGATCGATGAGCCCCGAGTATTTTATTTTTTTTTTATACGGCATTAGCGAAGAGTACTGGGAAAATTATGGTAAAGAGCGGTAAAATTTGAGTTTTAGACAGTCAATTTTACGTAAATCATTTTGACAATTGGGGCATTTCACGCTAAGCGGACAACCAACAATTTTGAAGAAGTTATGTATGACCTGTTTCAAAGGCAATTAATCATATTAAGAAACTTATATAAAAATAATTAAAATAGTGATTCTTATAGGAAATTGCATGCTCTTCACAGTCGTGGTATCGAATTCGAAATTGGATTTTTTTTTCATGTAAAAAAACCAAAATTAATACTTAAAATTAAATTTTGACAAACTTCGGCATTTTTAATTTTTTTTTAAAAAGCTCAAAAAATAACTTCAAATGTGCAGTAACTGCTTGTTCAGTTCCGTAATGTGATCTGCATTTGAACACAGTGCAGCGCGTAGTCGGCGTTTGACCAGTGCGATTGTTTTGTATGGAAGCATTAAAAAATTTAAGTTTAAATTCTCTATCTCCGAAACGAACGCAGATCCCATTCTAAAATTTTATACATATTATTTATGAACTATAAGATACATTTTGAGATAAAAATAAAATTTTTTAAAAATACCGAAGTTAAGTAAAATCTGATTTGATATGTTTACTTCCGGTTTTTTATACGAAAAAAAATCTTTTTTTCAACTCTGTAATAACTGCCAAGAAGCACATTTATTTGTCTCTAAGATAACACTTTTTACTTTTCTTCTATCACTATGAATAATAGCAAACTTTTTTTTCAAAAAACCCGCTCCTCAAATTTTGTCAATTCTTTAAAGGCTTAGAAAAGGGCAACGAGGCTTCATAGAAAAAAAATAAAAATGCACATTCATTCAGGACATATAAAAGTACAATTAAACCAAATATAAACAAAATCCAGAACCTGACATTTTTTTCGCTGTCCGCTTCGCGTGAAATGCCCCAATTCTGAAAAGGTCATTGGGATATTAGTATTTTGCCGTTTGTTTATTGCTGCTGCGTTGATTAGATCAAAAGATAAAATTTAAAAGTGATGTGCATACCATGAAAATTACAAATTTATGAATCACACTGTAGTCCCCCCCCCCCCCCCCCCCTCCACGGTGCCATACAATTTTTTGTTTTTCTAGGTGAGATCCTTCACCCTACTTATTTTAGCACACCAGATCTGAAAAGGATATGCATCAGGAAGTCGTCGGTGGAGTAAGTGATAAAGTGTCGACCTACCAATCCGGAGAACCCACATTCGAATCCCACCGGCGGCGACTCATGGGGTGTTTTCTGCTCACAACCAATTACGATAAAAAGTACATAGAAATGCAGAGAAAATCTCAGTGGTTCGGGTGACGTTCTTCTCCCGCCCCATGTCACACGAGGGGTCACGGGAACTAGAGAGAGACATGAAACACGCTGCATAAAACTACCTAATAATTCAGCTCATGAGAGGAGGATTTATATATGTTTGCGTAAATGAATTACCTTATATTGTAGGTAGATAGTTCTTTTGTCATATAAATTTTGCATTGACTTTAAAATATCGTAAAAGGCATTAATTTAAATACCATTTTATGTCGTTCGGGGTTTTTGTGAAATTGGTTCCATATTTTGAGGGTTCCGCACCTAAAAATGAAACCGGACAAGTGCGAGTTTAACTCGCGCACCAAGGATTCCGTAATATTTTTTTCATGTGATTTAACTACAAATTAACACTTTTGGGATTTTTTCCTTTACTTGTGCTGTAAGACCTTGTTTCTTGCCAAATTTCATGATTTTAGGTCAACGGGAACTACCCTATAGATTTTGATTTATTTACGAGTGTCTGTCTTGACAGACAGACAGACGGACAACGAAATTAAGCGTTCCCTTTTTTTCTTTTTAAGGTACGTAACCCTAAAAATTAAAGCATTGTAGTCTGGTGTCTGTCGCGGGCGTTCTATTGACTACAACTACCAACTTGTAATTTGACACAGTTGTAGTAGTCATTCGCCAGCAGTTATTCCTGGTGAAAGAATTTCACAATTTGTTTTATTTAGATAGGGGGCAAATTAAGAACTAGAGTTTATTTTCCTATCATTACGAAGAACCTGCTTGAAGGATTCAAAAAAATATATATTTCCTTAAATCTAAATAATTCGAAATAATAGAAGGTCTAGTATAAAAAATAATATCCGAACATTAATAGTTTAAAAAAAATATATATATATATATATATATATATATATATGTATATATTAATTAAAATTTTTTAAATATTTTGCCGTACCCTCCCTCGAACTTGCCGGGACTTTTTTTTTATATTTAATTCATTGGAGATGAAGTTGGATTCATTGGTTGAGTGGCACGATCACCACGCTATGGTCCCCGGGTTCGAGCCTCGGGGTCCTCCTGATTTTTAAATAAGAAATTAAAAAGCTACTCCGTCTCGTCTAGCTCGCATAAATGCAAAGACAACATTTTCAAGTTCTCCATTCAGTCTACCCTCCTTCCAGCCAAAGCCATGCTAAAACACTATAGAGGGTTGTCCCCTGAGCTTTGGCTACATCATAAAAAAACAATTTAGCTGCGCTTTTGGAGACACAAAATTTAGTGATATCAAGCTTTCCCCAAAATCTAAAGTTTCATAAAATGTACTCGAAAAGTACAGTGTGTAATAATAGTAGTAGTAGTGTAGTGTACTAATCCTTAAATTGGCCTATAAACTTTCGACATAAAACCTTCGTTACATTAAATTTCACTATCCAAGGCGTTGAAAAAAAGATACGATAAATTGTTTTCTTATTTCCGGATCCAGATTATCCACACGTTCTGTTTTATAGGCAAAATCCCTCATTATGAAAAGCTTTCACCGATTTCTTTCGATCAACTTTTTTCGTGCAAATCCTATAATTTAAGCAGTCCCTCAATTTGCTTCGAATGAAAGACATTTTTCAGAGTTAGCAATTTGCAGCCAACACCCAACATAACCTTTTTGCATTATTCATGTTGTCTAAGGAAGTTTGGTTAACTCCGTTGACAATGAAATACGGTGGACCCTTTCTATGCTCTCAGCTTATAGGAGAATATCAGCCTCGGCAACATAATACGATGAATTACTTCCCAATAAGATAACTAGCACTGAGTCCCAAAATAGACAGCCGGGTCTATTCAAAAAGTTAAGGTAAAGAAATCTCATTTCGAATGCCCTATATATTCATGTATGAATGTGATCTAAGTAGAAACTAATTTAGGTATGAATATATCCTTCTTTTGATAAATTAGGTGTAAATAATTGAAATTCAATACGGATGGGTTCCGCGGGAAGGAAAAGTTAGACGCTGGTTTGTGATTTCATTGCAGTGTTTCCCATTTCAGTGATTTTGAAATTATTTGAGATTTTAGTTCTTGATTTAACGCGCACCACTTCGTATTCATTAATCCGATATCTACCAATTAATCCACTGAAACTCCGCAGATGCGCAGATTGTCCACGGTGTTAGTATTTAATTTGTTTGTTGACTTTCAATTAACATATGGCTCCCGCGACAATTAATTATTTTTAAAAGGAAAATTGAGAAAGAATGCTTACTTAATTGCACGGGCTGTTGGTATTAAAAGGAAACCCGTGGCAATGAAAAATAATCTAAGTAACGAGATGATATTTTCTAAAAGTTATTTTAAATTTTAACCTACAATAATACGTAGATAAGCGTATCATATGAATAGTGTACTTTTAACCTGAAATAAAATCATCACTAGACTGGGGCATTAGGACTGTTAAGAGACATTATAGGGCAAAATTTAACACCAAGTTTAAGTTAACTTAATTTTTCCTTTTTGTTGCAACAATTTACTTCCACCTGACCCTTTACCGCTCGTTTTAATAAACTATTATTTACTTTACTTTATTATCCTCGTTTTATTATTAATTAATAGGTTTTATTTAACTTGCTTTATCGTCTATCTGCATACTACAAATCTGGGAAGTCAATTTTAAACCAATTCCCGTTATCGGAATAAAGTTTTGGTACTAGATAATTTTTTTGGTAGTATATACTAGTTGACAGCCTGAGAGCAAATATGACTTATCTACAAGGTCCGAGCAAAATTGGCTTAGAAAATGTTTCCTGAAAAATCGACTGCGTAAGTTTACGGGCAAAATCGTGTCAGAGAAAAACTCAGGACAAAAACGACTTAACTACAAAGAGTAATGCGATTAAATAGTTAAATCGTTTTTGTCCGGACTTTTTCTCTAAGTCTTTTTTGGCCAGAGCCTCACGCGGTTGGTTGTTGCGTGGAACATTTTCTAAGCCAATTTTGCTCGGAACTTGTAGATAGGTCATTTTTTTCTCAGCTTATCATTTAGCACTAGGTCTACGGAAATTTTTACATGCCTGCCTCTACGGGAGCGCGTCAATTGGACGCATTGACAAAATCGTTCATTTTCTTAAAAAAAAAAAACAAATTAAAAAGCAATGTAGCTGTAAACTATAAAATTAAAATTAAAATATAATATTCATTTTTTATAAATTATTTTATGTTAGAATATATCGAATATTATTTTAACAACTTTATTCTGCGCATCTCTTACACACATACTTAATTTTGTGAGTCCACTTTACGCAGAGAACCTTTTTACACTTGTTACAGGTGCTAATGCTCTTCTTTTGCAACTTCCAATTTCGCAGTTCTTTCGTTGTTGCGAAGTATATCATCCGCCAAGTGAAGCAGGAAGTCCTATATAGATACATGAAACCAGCATTTATTGCCGCTAAATCTAAAATACTAAAAAAAATCTACAGAGGCCTACTGCTTTTACAGTATATTTTCTTGCCATTTTGATCCACTATATCAACTCCAAACTTGTCTCACTGTAGAATGAAATTGTCTCTGAATTAAGTCTCCTATTGTCTTTGAATGTTTTAGACGTGTATGTTGTGCCTTGTAAGAGCACTTTCAGTTTTGGCTTACTTTTATAGATAGTGAGCTGGCAGTTTCCATTGTTACATTTCTGACTTTTTTTTAGATATGGTTCCGCTGGCATTAAAACTATCAAATCGCCCAGTGGTCTTGAAGCTCGCCTTTCGTCCTTACCCAGGTAAGGAAACCCATTTATAATGTATTTTGATTTGAAATCTACTGCCAAGCAAAACTTTATACCGAATTTGTAGGGCTTGTTTAGCGTAAATTGCGTTAATCTGCATTGGGCTTTTGCAGGAAACAGTTGCTCGTCAATTGAAAAATTTTGGTCAGGTTTATAACAGCTTTGGCTATTATGTAGAAACTTTTTAGTACGTTAACGTTTGCCTTGTCTTTGTCTGTTATCAAATCGTATGAATCAAAAAATTTGCATGAAAAGATCTGTGGGCATTGCCTTCAAAAACCTCCATTTATTGGACCCTAAATAAAAAGCATTTAGTGATTTTGCTCCTCGAGCATTCAAAACCCCTAAGAGCAAAAATGACTTACCTACAAGGTCTGAACAAAAGTGGCTTAGAAAATTTTGCGCGCAAAAACGAACCGAGTGAGATTCCGGGCAAAAACACGAATCAGAGAAAAACTGTGGGCAAAAACGGCTTAACTAGAAAAAGTAATGCAAAGTTAATGTAGTTAAGTCGTTTTCGCCAGCAGATTTTCTCTGATTCGTTTTTGACCGGAATCTTATACGGTTTGCTTTTGCGAAGAACATTTTCTAAGTCACTTTTGCTCGGACCTTGTAGATAGGCCATTTTTACTCTTAGCCTGTCAAATGTTCCAATCACTTTTATTGCTCTGCTTCAGTATAACATTTTATTTAGTCTATCATAGTTTTGCTTATTATCAAATTGAATACACTAATTACATTACCTTCCATCACATTTCTTTTTGCATAGCCAGTGGTTCCAGCGATTTCTTTCAAGATTCTGTGGACAGGTGATCGCCTACTAGGTCCGCTCACTTCCAATTTTTTCCAAATTTTTCCTCAGAGCGCTATATCTGTAGCGACTGCATTCACATTTTGGGACAATCTAGGAATAATTGTCTCAGTCTCGGACTCAGAATCGGTTAAGATTCTATCCTTTTTCTGTCACGATTTAACTGTTCGAATATTCTCCGGCTTGTTCATTTTAATCTGACGTGATAATCTCAATTTCGTCTCCGTGTTGAGAGACTTGGTTTTCATGCTCTTTAGAGCTACTGCCGGACCACTCCTCACTATGTTTTTCAAAATTTAGTTTCCACTTCTAGACAAATTTAGATGATAAGGAAGGGTTATTTTTAGGTAGGCACTTTACTTTTGAATGCACAAACTAATAGAAACGAAAATTGCCAAAACGTCCTCGCAATATGACTGCCATTCACATTATGCGTTGATGTTTTCTTCGAATGCTTATCAGAATAGCATAGCGGGATAAATTTACTATTCCATTTGAGATCGATTTACGACTAAGAACTACAGAGCACTGCAGGAAGCCGTTGATTACACGAAGTGGACATAATTGTATGTAACTAGTTTACATGTTTCGCGCTCGCTTGTTCTTATCTATGATATAACATGTGCGCCTTACTCTCCTGAGTTAAATTACTTCGATATTGGATGCATAAATAGCAACAACAAGCATATGCCACTGGGCTTACTAGTAATTCAAGAGCCAAAAACAGAGAATTTTTCTTCCCTGCAAGCAACCTGATCCGTGCAAAGATCGAAGAAGATCGAAATATATCAACTTTCATCATTTCGGCCGTTACTGTGATCTCCTTCGCCAAAACCCAAAAGCTGACACTATTAGGATAATTGACGTACACCCGTAGAGATAAAAAAGAAACAAATAAACCTCAATATATATTTCCCTTGTTAAATGGATAAAAGTTAGTACAAAAAGTAAAAGAAAAATGCAAACGGTCTTTATAATTTTTTAAAGGAAACTCGAAAAGCGTCAAAAGGACGCGTCCCTTAAACCTAATATCGATCTAAACTTCTTGTCACGGAGGAACATCAATTGCGGAAGTGGAGCGAAAATTTTGTTGAAGTCCTAAACAACACCTTCAGACCGTCGAATACCTCCGCATACGAGCCTGAACAACCACCGGCTGCAGCCAACATTAACACCAGAACTCCGACAAGATTGGAGTTGGCTGACGCAATTAAGTCGATGGAACTCGGTAAGCCCCAAGGATTGATGGAATAGCAGTGGATCTACATAAGGCGGATCCCATTACTGCGGCTGATATTCTTCTATCCGTAATCCAGGAATGTTGGGAAATCGAGACTTATCCGAGTAAATGGAAAATACGCGTAATTGTGAAGATTCCGAAAAAAGGCAACCTGAGCAGTTGTAGCAATTGGCGCGGTATCTGTATTTTAACTGCAATTTCCAAATTTATGGCTAAAATCATCCTAATCCAAATAAAGCATATAATCGAGCGCACTCTTAGCGATGAACAGACAGGCTTTCATGAGGATTTCTCCTGCAACGATAACATCAAGGCCCTCCCAATTATCATTGAGCAATTCCCCAAATGGAGGTTCCTTTACACGTTGATTTTAATAAGAATTTTGACAGCGCTTACTTAGGAGAGGCATCCCAGAAAACATTATTACTATCACAAAGAAGTCCGACTCACAAGTCCAATGTTGCGAATGGAGTGAGACAACGATGCGTACTGTTACCTTTGCTTTTCCTGATCGTCATTAATGATGTATTGTGCAGCGCCTTAGACGACCACCCATCGCGACAGATTAGATGAAAACTCTTTAACAACTTTACGCATCTGGACTATGCCGACGATGTATGTCTCCTATTTAACAAACAAAGTCATGTAGCTCAAACGTGCGAAGGCCTGAGCAGAGAAGGTTGCAGAGCAGGGCTAAAAATGAACAAGAGGCAACATTAAATTTATCTGGAAGAGCAGCAAATAGAGCAAGTGGATAAATTTTTTTTATCTCGGAAGCATAGTTACAGCAAATGGCAAAACTGAAGCTGATATACAGGCTAGAATCAATAAAGCTCGAGTTGCATTAAATACTCTTTCTGAGATGTAGCGCAATAGCAACATCTTCAGACGCACCAAATTCCGGATCTTCAAGTCGAATGTAAAACCTGTTCTGTTGTACGGCTGTTCAACATGCAAAGTGACCTGTCAAACATCATCTAAGCTACTACAATCCTTTGCAACCGCTGTCTCAGGCGTATCCTTAACATTTGCCGGAGTTCATTACCAACGAAGACCTATACAGACTTTTAGGCCCAGACGGGATAGACACCGGTATTCGTAGGCGAAAGTGGTAATGGACAGGCCACACACTAAGAACAGAGCCAAACAACATCGCACAGCAGGCTCTAGATTGGAATCCAGGGAAGATGACCCCCCCCCCCCCCACAGGGGGTTAAGGGAATCAGAGAATCATTTTAGCGTTGACCGGAAAATTCATTATTTGATTTTGGTCGCGATAAACCAAAAGGGCACCTTAAATCCGAATTTTTTTCATTGTCGTTATGAAAACAATTCATTGAAATATTGTGATCATTGACTTTAATGTAAAAATTTTTGAAATAATGTATACGAGGGTCATTCAATAATTACAGAGACAAATTGGCCTGAGAAAAAAACCTTTCAGTTTTACAAAACAAAACTTTTCCTACTTTTAAACATAATCCCAACCAACATTTATGCACTTGTTCCAACGGGTTACTAACTTTTTCATACCGGCTGCAAAGAACTCTTTGTCTTGGTGTTTGAGCCAATTTCCCACAAATTTTTCGACATCTTCGTTATCCTGGAACTTCTTCCCACGTAATGCCTCCTTCAATGTACCAAACAAATGGAAATCACATGGTGCTAAATCGGGACTGTAAGGAGGATGAGGCAGTAGCTCCCAGCCTATTTTGTTGATGGTTTCACGGGTTAGTTGAGCAGTGTGAGGACGTGCGTTGTCTTGATGGAGACTGATGCGGTAGTGAAGTTTGTTACTGATTATGTATGAACTGTACCAATACTAACTTGAACTTTTTCTGCAATCATGTCCACTGTGATACGGCGGTCGGCACGAATAATGTCATCAATTTGAGTTTCAAGTGAGGGAGTTGAAACTTCAACTGGCCGGTAAGAACGGTGTTTGTCAGTCACTGAGTTTCGACCACTTTTGAAACGTTCTACCCACTTGTAACAATTTCCACGGTTCATACAACTTTCACCATACACTTTAGTGATTCTAGAGTATATATTAGCTGGGTTTTCACCTTCAGCAAGTAAAAAACGAATCACAGATTGTTCAAACAATGTGGAATTTTCTTCAAGTGGACTTGCCATCGTTAAACTTAATTTTGAGGTTATAAACACAGCAATATTGATCCAACAGCTGATCAGGACTCATCTCAGTGATGCCAACTTAAAGTCATAAAAGTACCAAACTTGTCCTACCAACCATTTTTTCCCCAGACCAATTTGTCTCTTTAATTATTGAATGACCCTCGTATAATGAATAGATTTCTTCAGATAAATGAACATGTACATAAACTCCAGAAAGTAACTTAATGTATTCAATCCTTCAAAAGGTATTATATCATTAATTTACAATTCAATGCATTACCTTCTATTGTCTCAAAAAAGAAGTTTATTGCAACCAAATTAATGAAATTTTTCTTTAAATACATGACAATTTTCATATATTTTATGTATTTATTCGCTCAGCTCTGCCAAAAATTGTGGAATGTTTCGAAAATAATTCAAGTAATAATAAATATTGTAAATATAAGAAATTTTCTTCACTTGACCTTTTGTAATTGATACCTAAATCTAAAACTACAAATTCGGTAAAAGGGAATGGCAACATGAGTGACAATAAATTTAATTCAGGAACCGATTCCGAAAAATATCCGCAGAAAACTGTATGGATGGTGATAAAAAACAAAGAATTTTTATCATATGTAAATTATTTAACAGAAAGCACTTAATGAATTTAATTTGTATTTACTAACTTAATTTGTAATCTTTAAATATTACGTAATTCTTTAACACATCGAACACTGCAAATTAAGATAAGAAGACGTGAAAGTTTTAAAGAATTTACCTGATACCGAAAGAAGTTCAGCGTTGTATAGATGGAAAGATAAAATAGACACTTTCCTTACTCAATGCAATCACAAGAACGTATACAATTTTTAATAAGATTATATTAATTTTTTCTTACCCGCTGTGGTGCTCCAAGTAGTCGCAGAATAGCTCCCAGCTGTGTCGCTAGAGGAATTGTGCTTGGAAAAGAATATGTCGGCGCTCTGGTTGGCATTGGGAACATGGGAGTGCAATTAAGAGGGTCGGTATCTACAAGATATTGAACCCTCAGAGTGACCAGTTCATCTGGTTCCATTTTAACAATCATCTTGAATTATTTTCACTTTCGAAACTATCACTGTGTCATTCACATTTAAACGGAGCAAGTTAATTACTAAAACATCTTGAGCGGTTTGTACCATTAATCACTTAATCATCATGAAAAGTTAAAGGCACAAAAGTTTGTCTTTCACATCTAGAACAATAAACCTGAAAAACAAAGTATACGTTTAATTTGATTTTATTTTATTACAGGTGGGTGCCATATTGCAGGAACACACGTGCACTTAAATGCAAGTTTTCATGACCACTTTGTTTAATTAAATAAACCTTCACACCTTCGGGAGTGCAAATACGTATCTAGATATGAATTTGCCTTTGTTTGTGAAATTTTTCCAACTTTTAAGAACTACCATGTTTTACTACCGACAATTAACCTGTTTTTCCTTAATTCTGTTAGCTCGTAACTACTTAAGTACAAGGTGGTGTAAATGCTGACTAGAATCTGCCAGACGGCCTTCCTTTCGTGCCAAGTAACATTTAATGACCGTTCGTCATGGAAAGGCTCAACTACGGGTTCAATCCCGCTTGGCTGCACTCAATTGTGTAAAATCGATTTTTTCCTAGTAAACGTATATCAAAAGTATTCCACACCCACCTTTTGATACTCGCAACCTCTGATTTATTATGAATTCACATATATTTTTGGGAATGAGCAATAACTTGCTGCGTAACTATCCATTTGCGGAAGAAACCATTCATATAAAGTGATAGAGCTTGCAAAATTGACTGCTGATTACAGACTTAATATAAAAAGAACGTGTGTAATATGTTATTGCACATTTCATGCTCTATTTATTATCTCCGCAGTCTTATGAATTTTGAAATTTTATAAAAAAATGTTTAATGTTGCTCTGGCTTAATGAAATTAGTACTCATTCATAATAATAACAGCGAAAAAGGAATTATTGAATTATAACATAAATTACTTTCGTAATCACTTCCACTTGAATTAAGCTTTCTTATGGTAGGTACTCATGCAGAATTAGATTGGAGCCCATTACAACTCATTTAAAATTGCCATAGCGCCACACAGGCAGCATAGCTAAAAAAATACTCTTGTGGTGTGTGATTGATAACCTAGACCCCAAACCGACGAGATACACGTGCTGCCATCTAGGCGTGCCACCTGGACATCACGTTGCATCATAAATCGCACACATTACAAAACATGGCCGTTATTCTTTTTTTCAAAATCGAATTCGCATTGCATAATTTTTGGGATGAGCCCAAACTGCCACCTCTCTGCGATGACTTTTGAATAACAAACAGGGTACATGTCATTAGGCCTTGCCATATCTTACGCCTTATGAGGGGCATTGCTGAAACTCTTTCCGCTGACCAGTCATTCATGGCTGAAAAGGTTAACTTTATCTCCGCAAACTTCGCCGGACTTCAGATTCTATCCCACGACGTTTCAATTTTGAATAACAAAATCGACAAAATTATACACGCTACTAATGTTTTTAACGACAATTCAGGCTCAATATTAAAGAAAACTCATGAGCTCTCATCTAAGTGCTGCCAAGTGGTGACTTCGTTGGACGATCTTCGCACTACCACTGACTCCCCGTCGTTTTCTCACGGTCTATCTGCAGAGTCAATTATGCCTTCCATTGATGGCATTTGGCGCGGTGTTCGAGGCGTGAAAGAGGACCTGGAATCTTGCACTTTGGCTGTCAAAAAGAACAGTGACCTAATTGGCTATGTTGCCGCTGATATTAGGAGTATTTCTTCCCGTGTTTCATTCGGCTCTGCTTCCGCTTCATCTGCTGACGTCGTGCCTTTTGCTGTCTTAGATACTTCACCTACCCTGACTAAGTCCTCATGTTTTAGACTCGACTTCTACATCCTTTTCTCAGGATTCTACTAATCAACGGCTGCCTCGACAGCCGGTGGGTAGGCGTCTTCGTCGTCGTAAGGGTCGTGTATCTCAGCCGGCTTCCGATATCAACGAAAATATCGACAACTCGCATACTGTCATGTCGTCTCAATATCCTGCGACTGAAAACATCGTGCGGCAGCCCACTGTGGATGGGGTTGCTGGTGGTTCACTTTCCGTCTCGGTGCAGCGGACGGCCGAGGAATTGGTTCCTACTGACCTGCATTCCGAATTGATGCAGTCTGTTCCAGATGCTGATGCTGCTGTTGGTGCGGTTGAGCTACATAGGTCCTCAAGTGCTGGTAATGTCTCTACTTTTTCATATTTGAACGTGGTCTGTCTCACTAAAACTTGGCTTTGTGGTATGATCGCCGATGCTAAGCTCTTTGGCCCGGAATACATCGTCTTTCGGCGTAACCAACATCTGCCTGCAGTGAACGATCCTGTCGGGGGAAGAGTACTATTTGTTATTGAGATTTTGGACTCAAACATTTTGGAACTTCAAATCAAACATTTTGGAATGTCAAATCACCAGGGATGATATCACGAACTTCCATAATTTCCATACCTGATCGATCACTAACCCACACAAAGCAAAGGTGACCTCATTCCAGCAGAGATTCAGTGTCAATGTTTGGGCTGGTATCATCGGCAACCATTTGGTAGGACCATTCATTTTGGCGCAAGTGCTTAATAGTGAAATTTATGCGGTCTTTTTGGACAATACACTGCCAGATATCATAGAGGAGAACCCTACAAATAATCTTAGGAGAATGTTGTACCAACACGATGGAGTCCAGTGCATATGGCTAACATTGTGAAGTGAAAAATTTCCCTGGATTGGAGAATGTGCACCGATTCCTTGGAGGATTTAGTAAGTAGAATTGGGAATGCACCAACGAAAATACGGGAGAGCCTGGCTGCAATACGCCTTAAAGAGGGACTTAAAAGGAGATTGTTGGCATGCATCCAAAGTGGCGTTGGACATTTTGAACGGCTTTTGTTACTTATCAAGATTAATTAAAATTATGATTAAATTAAATAAAAAGCATTTTAGAATTAATTTGAGTTTAATTTCTTTAATTTAATTAATTGTTATAATATTCTCCGATAGGATTTCTACGTATAAATTTCTACATATTTTTTCTACGTGGACATGTTGCACCTTTTTGGAAAGGTAATAAGATGGGCAATCTAATAAAAATAAAAAAGGGATATACTAATTACATGAATTTCGGAGAAAACCGCAAACCATTTTTTCACTTTTGTAAGTGACTGTACCTGTAATGATAGGAGTTAGATCAACATTGTTGACAATTTTGGAAAAGTCATTGGGATAGTAGTTTTTTAGCGTTTGTTTGTAGTTGTTGGGTAGATCAAAATATAAAAATAAAAGATAGATAGCCCCCCCCCCCTGCCCTACAATTTGTTGTTAATCTAGTTGAGATCTATCACCCTACTCATTTTGGCACGTCAGATGTGAAACACCCTGTATTACAACTGCAAACTAAAAACTCACAGTTCCGGGACTTTTCATTCGCCCGGTATGTAATGCTTCGAATAAAACCCCCATACCGACACCACAGTACATCTTGAAGCCGTGAATAAACAGTGCGGTGTCGTAGCAGTTAAGCAGTTCAGTGTGTAAACTTACAAAAATATATTTCCAATAACAATTATATTCTTTGAAAATTCTCTCGTGTTAAGTGTAATACATTTTGAATAGTTGTTTACCTTAAAAAACATTACTAAATCCGTAATTTACAATTGCTAACTAAATAAACGCAATTATATGACATTTGAACATTGAAAGTTAAAAAAAAATTCTTAATTTGGGACAATCTCCACACATTATCCTAAAAAACTCATATCGCCATTCTTATCATTGTATCCATTTCATACTACTTTCAGATAAACCTGGTTTAGATTTATTCAGTACACGGCCTTATAAAGCAGGCCAATTAAGAATGTTAATAAGGCTCTAATTTTTTCACCAATTTCTGCATAGATCAGAACTACAAAAAACGTTCCATGTGATAATTTGTTTTCAAATTTAAGTGAGATGCAAATTAATCGTGGACTTGCAAAAACATAGCATTCGCTTATCTTGTGACTCAGAATCAACCTCATCATATTTACTTTCAGTAAGCATGCGATAGCTTTGTGTGATGCAATTTACTTGAATTATATTTTCGCAAAGAGCCACAATACAGAACAATCTAAATGACGACGACAATTCGGCTACATTACCCAATTTCGAAAGCGTTTTGAATTTTGTTTGCAGTTTGCCAGATATTGAAAACAACTGATGAAAAGCGAGCTAACAATATACGAAGTTTCTCACCTTGAGGAACTTTTGCGTGTGTATAAAGAGAAAATTATTAATTTTTACGATGTCGATAGGTCACTGAAGTTATTTAAATGACTGAATATAAAATATTTCATCACAATCGACTCTCAGATTCAAGTCCCTTTTCTAACCGGTTTTTTTTTCTTTAAGATTTTTTAGTTTCATAACCAGTCACGACAAGAAAGTAAACGCGGAGGAGTTAATGACATTTCTTCGAAAGTCTCCCAATTTATTGGTTTTCGCTTTTTTGTTAAAAAAGCAAACATTCGGACTTTATTGACGTGGGAGCAATAATTAATTATTCGGTCAAAAACTCGCGAAATTATTGCGCAGAAGAATCGTTAAACTTTGTCTTCCGAGTTATAAGCAGCAGTGAAAATATTTACCACCATAAATGCACTCAGCGAAGTTTTTATTTGTGGGAATTTCCGAGTTTACTGGAATTTGCATATCAAACATAAAAGTATGAAACTCGTTTGTAGGTATCGATTTTCACTGGCAAAATTAATTTTCCCTCAACCTCGTCGCCTATTTTTATCGAACATATGTTAAATACTAAAATGAAATTAAAAACAATTGAATGGCGAAAAATGGCAAGTTTCAGATAAATTAATGAGAAATTTCTAACATGACATAGGTACCCTTGATAGCTAAAGGCATACACCTCACCGCTTCTAACAGAAAAATAAACTTAGGATAAATTTTAAAATAATTGCCATTTGCAATTTATAAAATTCCCTTTGCAGTCTTTGTCCCTTTTACCCTTCATAGACGAGCTGATTATGCTTTATATTTTATTAGCTACTAACTGAGTGTGTCCGGCGTTTCTCGAAGGTTAGGTATTTCTACACGTCACTCGATTCCCGCTCTGAACTCATAGGAATGTTAGGGATGTCTACTCTAACGTTATCGGGAGTCCCATTAGTGATCCCGGAAACTATGAATTCGTCACTAATGTCCATCTTTTTCGATTAATTTTGCATGCTAGGGGAGTCTTAGCCCACAGTATACAGGTGGTTTCGTTGATAGATCATTAATGTAAATGATAAAAAAAGCAATGGTGCGAGATGGCTGCTCCGTGGTACCCCTAAGGTGTTAGGTATTTCATTAGAAAGTGTGCCGCGAAACAAAACACGCTGGGTACGATCGTACAGATACAAACACGCGCTGTTTACAAAATAGAAGATAATCCTGAAACGTATAACTTATTAAATTATTGTTGATTTTATCGAAAACTTTGCTAAAATCAGCAAAAGGTGATTACCTTGCTTACCGGCAGGTAATAATCACAGAATGTTTCGAGGATCTCGAAAAGATGCCACAACGAATAGATAAACTTAAGGGAGGAGTACTAGTTGTGTTGGTCAGAAAAATCGATTTTTTTTATTGCATATTATTTGAATGCATTATCTCAAGAATACTCTCACCAAATTTTATAAGAATCTAAGCATTAGATCCAAAGTTGTAGGTATTTAAAGCGCGCTACTTGGAACTATGAATCACGCGCATTGAATATTTAAACGCGGTTATCTCAGAATCGTGTTTTTTGAAAAACACCATTGCGGTGGACACGATTACTAAAAAACTATTTATCCAATCAATCCCAAATTTATAGTACTTATTTATTATGATAATAGGTGGAGTCTGAACGAAGGTTTTTCAATTTTGTTGAAACTTTTTTTTATTAGAGCAAGATAACTGAATATTTAGCACCTTCAAAAATAAATTTTCCGTAAAAACTATCGTCATTTTTTTAATAACTAAAATTTTTTTAAATCCTTCGTTCAAACCCTAGATAATGCAATATATTAACGTAATCTTTTTGGAATTATGTTTCAGATAAGCCGTTCTCGAATTATCTTGTCCACCACAAGTGATGTCCAAAAAAAGGCGCTGCTGAAAAACAGCTGTAGTTCGGTTGTTTTTAAATATTTTTTAATAAAAAAAATTCGACAAATACGTAAACATATGTACTAATCGATGTTATAATGATGTTATGAAATAAATATTTATTATGCTGTCGAAAAAAATCGAGAAAATGTCGTCATTTTGCCTACTTTAACTTGTACTCGCCCCTCAATAAATAGCAAAGAATAGAGACAAGGTACGAGCTACATGCTTTCAGAAAATAGACTGTAATATCATCTGGAATGCTCGAGAAACTGTTGCGCATTTCCAAATTGTGTTTTAAGATGATAGCCTCATCAAATACAACATCCATCAGTTGAAGAGAAGTCGGCGAAAGCTTCGTCAAGAGAAAAATTCATATAACTAATATCGCAGTCAATTAACGATCTAACTAACTAGCTAATATCAATTCGTTTAAGGAATTATCACAATGGGCCACTTTGTCCTAAATGCTCTATCCTGATATCACAGTCGTTGTCAAAAAAAAGCAGTCTTGAAAAATTTACCAAAAAGATTGGAAATAACCAAAGGTTCGTCACTCTCACTAACCTCCTTCATCAACAAAATATAAATTGAATAGACATCACTATAACAAGAAGAGTAAATCTTAGTATTTAATTTCTTCACGTGTTTATCAGAGCTATTGAACCATGGATGGAAAGAATGCTCACTTTTAGATCTCGAAATGGGAACACATTCAGCAAAACAAACAGCTAAATTCTCATAAAAATTAAGCGCAGTTTTATTCAATGTCGCATTCGCCAAGAACATTTGTCTAATATAAGACTGAAAGGCGTTCGTTCAGCCTTTTTTAAGTTATAACAGCAATCTACAGAATCATAAGAATTTACAATTACAGGATTGAAACATAAAGAAATATGAAACACAGGATGATGAAAAGTTTCGAGGTCCATAGGCGACAAACATCTTCTAATGCCAGTACCACAGGAATCAGTAAAAACTACCAGATCTAGAAATTTACCCGAGTCAGTTACAACACACTGAGGAGCTAAGAAGAGCAGCGAACAAAGAGTTAGAAGCAAGAGCAAAGAAATAGGTCCAAACAAGTTATTTAGTTGCTATGGAACCATAAACATTATTATAATTATTTATTTACAAAATTACATTAAGACCGACACCGAAGATGAATCATCAGAATGTTTGTGCTAATTTAAAATAGAACGATTTGCCGAAAATATTTTAAGAAAAAATACACTGCGAACGGAAAATAACTTCTTTAAGGCTGCTAGGTGCGGGCATAATGAAATATTATTGCGTGCCTAGAATTAAAACAAGATTTTTTGCGAATCCTTCTTTTATTAGGTGGCGAGACTTCTTTTTACTCCTTGTTTTAAGCCCAACTATAATAATGTAATAACTGGCCAGGTGCAGATTGGACTTGCGCAATAAAGATTTTATTTAATTAAGAGAGCGAGAAGACGTTGTCACCCTTCAATTTTTCAGCTGTGTCACAACAGATGGAGACAAGCCACCTTTTTATCTTTGTTTTATTTATTTACCAAATGAATTATGAAAGCGAAAGGTGATAATTTTCTTTCAATATAGACCTTATGGAGAATACTTCAAAGAAAATTAGAATTGTTGTCAGTTGTACTTTTGGAAGAAAGTTGAAAAAAAATATGTGAAAGTATAACATACATGTACATATGTTTTTGAATTCGTACTTTTACAAACTTTCTTTAATACCTCACTCGGTGCACTTGAAAAAATGTCTATCTTTGTGCTCAGATTCTAATGTTTACGCCGAACAGTTTCAGAGAAAATTGCCTGCGACAACGGACAAACAAACGGAAGGACAACGAAGTGAATCCCCATAATCAATCCTTACACAAAACTCCGCAACATATGGATTCATTCAATGATGATTTTTCTTTATATAATATTCCCCCCCCCCCCCCCCCCCCCTTTGATACCTTGATAAATACTTTGTCGTAGGGTGCGGATGAGGGGAGATGGTAGTACCTAACTTTATAACGCATGGATCGATTTGAATGGTTGGGATATCCCCCGTTGGGTGCCATTATATAAATGTTATGTAGGCTAGTGCTAACGTAAGTACAGCAACACTTTAAGCAGACGTTTGACAGCGTTGTTCGTGAATTCTTATGGGCATGGGATGCAGGGGAGGCATCTCAGAAAAAATCATGTGCAGCCGGGATTAGATTGGAACTTTTTAAATACCTGACACACCTGTACTACTTACATCTTCTAATCCACAAAGAGAGTATTATAGCTTCAAGGAGGGTAGAACGTCGCAGAGCAATACTGGTAAAATCAAATTTTAGAGCAGCATATAGAACGTAGAGATAAACTTTGTTATCTTGGAGCCGTAGTAGCCACCGAAGGCGGAGCTAAGGCTCATGTACAGGGAGGCCTTGAATATTCTCGCTTAGATATGGCACAATAATAACATCTCCAGGCGCAGAACATTTCGTATCTTTGAACGAGCTTGGTTTTGAAATAGGTCCACTCATCATTAAAATGCCTCTAAGCAAATAAGCTACAAGCTTTTGTCAACAGGTGTGGGAGGCGCATCCTGAATATCCATTATCTAGCGGAAGACCTACATATTCTTCTAACTACAGGCCAAGCCGCAGTAGCCGTCGGTGTTAGATAACCAACGTGGAAAGAAACATATGTTCCACTAAGAAACAAGCCAAATAACATCAGCCAACAAACTTTAGAATAGGAACCGCAAGGAACCCAATGAAGACGCCGCCGGACCAGACAACCGCGCAGCACGTCAAGGTCTGTAGAGGAAAAAGTTACCCTATTTCTAAAATTGTGGGAAGAGAAGCAAGCGTAAGTGCAGAACTGGAACAACCCTTGACGCTGTTACATTCGGCTCTGCAAAGCTCAGGTATGTCCGGCTTTCCTTGGAAAAAATTTGTTAGGAAGAGCTAAGTAAATTTTTAGTTTCAATTTCATTTTATCGCGGCGATGGCTTTTGTAAAAAAAATTCACTATACCAAATTCAAGGTTGCTTGATAAATATTCTTATTAAAAAATTCCCAGCGGAAAGTGTCCTATGGGAAATATTCTAGAATAGTAGTAATGTTAATCTAGTACCCGCAACCCTTTGTGGGACATGCGGCGGGAGAGCTTCACCTGATTCGAGGCAATATTTCAAGCGGACCTACAATTTAATGTGGCTTCCGAATCAGCGACTGCTCTATAACCCCCAAAGCCTTTTTTTATCATAATCTGTAGTCAGCAGAATACAACCATGGGTCGCCGCCGGAAGGATTCAACCTGGGACCTCGGGATTAGAAGGCCGACAGGTTATCTCTTTCACCAGCGACGACTTATATAGTAATAATAGTTTCCTAACGGATTTTTTTTGCCTATCGAAATTTTGCTATAGGTATTAATATTTTTCCTATGGCATTTCTCCATAGGCAAAATTATGCAGGAAACCAGATGAAGGGTCGATGTAGTAGACACCAAATGCCCCACATTTTCTCCAAGCTTGCATAGAGATCTATTCACCCACCAAACCCTATTTTCAAAAATAACACAGGCCTGCGAAATTTTGAAAAGGGTTCGAGCCTCCGTCTCCCCGTGAGTTTTTAATTTCAATTAAAAAATAAACTCCATCTCTGAGCTCGCAGCAATGCAAAACAAGACATTCAAATTCCTGCATTCCTCATATCAACGTTTCCTTCCAGTTGAAGCTTAACGAAACCTTGGGTTATCTCCTTGGCTTTGACTACATCAGAAAAAAATCCTTTTTTTTAAACGGTTTTTAATTTAAGTTAAAATCCGTACACATAAATTTAAAAATTCACTCTACAGTGTAGTTAGTCCTGCGAGCTACAGGGCTTTGACAAACGGACAGACGGGTAATCATTGTAGCGAGACTAGTAGAGTTCCGTTGGTACCCTTCGGACATAAAAGTCTTAGAAAATAATTATATTACAAAATGAAATCATATACCTTCTAAAAACATTATTTTATCAATGTCATCGGTGTAATTAAATTGTGATTTTCACACCAAATCCCGGAACGTAAATTACTATTGAAGAAATCGTTTCTTGTTATTCTGTTATTTAATGCCTATCGCGACGTCGTTTATTTAGCCAAGAGTAGCATCTATACAATGCTCTTGGGTCTTCCGCGGTGGAATCGCTGGTCACGCTTCAAATTGCAGATCATTGCATTTGTTTAGAATGAAAACCACTCTCATTGGCCCATGACATTTGCATATGATCGCAGGAGTAATTGCAATCAGAAAAGTGAAAGTTTCTCAGATTTCAGCCTCACGTTCGCAAAAATCTTTGTACCTATCTTACAAAAACCGCGCGTTATCACTTTAACGTTTAACAACTACCGGCAGACGAGATGGATGCATTTAGTTTCTCCTCCGCAATTCTTCTGCGATTATAAACAGAATCGCTGACGTATTAGGCTGTGGCCAACCGCGACAAAATTTATTGCTCAACTTTAATGACATAACGATGCGCGCATTTGATTCATAAACAATGCGTAGGTGTTGCACTTTGTCTCAGTTTCACTTTGGCCGGATAAATTTCGATCTTTATTTTGTACATTTTATTATTTCCAAAGTCGTTATGTGGTTTATAGCTTAGAAAGTAAAATGTGAGAAACTTTTATTTGTTTAGATTCGAAGAAGAAAGCCGCTTTACAAAACAAAACAATCTGTTGGAGTCGACAATATAAAGATAAAAGATCGATCCCCTTTCGGAATGTTAATAAATCTCGGTGTCAACTTAAAATATTCACCAATACCTCCTAAAACATTACATATAATATTGTCGAACTTCTCATGTCCATACCTGTTTTTGGCTTCGGTAACCCGCATTTGCTGTTTAACCATACTCGAGAAACGTGAGTGAATTAAAAATATTGTCGACAGGTTTAAGTATTTCATTAATTCGCCGTAAACTATTCAGAACAGGTAAAAACAATCATATTGCAGACAGATAGTTGGCATTCAAAAGGTTTCTGAGTTTACATAATGTGAAATTCCGGTGTTGTTTTTTATCAAGAAATTGCTTTCTCCTACAATCGGTGTACATGCAGTAAGCTGTCGACCCCGAAGAAATATACTTACAAGAATATGAAATCAGCTCACTGTCAATAATCCATAGCCAAGCAAAATTTTTTTGTTATACTCGAATAGATTTCATAACAACTGCGAAATAGAAACATATAGGTACTATGGCCTATTTTAATCCATAGATAAAAGCAGATTCTCATTGCAGCATCTGTTGCTAAATAATTTTATGAAGTAAAGACATCTGTTGGAGATACTTTTGAAATGAATAACGATTTTCACGATGTTATTCTTTTTACACCTATAGCTTTATTCAATAACTCATGACAAAACACAATCAAGTTAAATGCTTTAATAAGTGAATAAAAATGTTAGATGAAAAAGTATTTTACCCGATAAGGATTCCAGCTTTTGTTATTGTCGGATCCGATGCCCTTGCTGGTACTTTTATGTTTTCCAACCACATAAGGATTCTTTTTTTTTTCTAGTACTCGTAAGGCCCTTTTTAATGTGGTGGGAATGAAAATCTTCATTCGATTCGACAACAATGTTTGTGAGTGGAACTTAATTTTAATGTGAAGTCCGAAATAGCGATTGCATTATAATATCCAATGGCCTTTTAGCCCAAACTCTCTCAGCAGAAAAACATTAGTTAAGGACATTTTTGGGACGCACATGATATATTTCTATAGAGTTCTATAGACGATCTTGCTCTCGTCGCAATCTCGGCGAGAAAAGGCCAGTCTCGGTCCGATCTCGCTCTCGGCAAGATAAAAAAAGGGATACTCGAGTTATCTCGAGTATCGTGAAGCCCTACACACGCTGAAAGCAAAGGTTAATCAAAAAACTTTGCGAGCAAAAGCGGGTTAGAAATAGTCTTTTATGATGTAGCCAGTAACTAGCATGTAGCATGTAACTCAGGGTTCAATCCTATGATGCGCTCACATGATTATAACCGGAAGGGAATTAGGGTAATCGAAATTAGGTAAATTTAATGGTTTGTGTTGTGCATTGCTGCGAGCTAGACAACAGCCGAGAGATCGAGTGAATTTGTTATTATTACAAATAAAAAACTCATCGGCACGCCGAAGACCTGCACCCATGTGATCGTACTACTTATCAATTTATCCATTATATCGAGGAGAAAAACATTATATTTTTTAATATTATTTAGTATTGCAAGTGGGGCGATAGACCTCAACTAGGAAAACAAAAAACTGTATCGGGGGCAATTTCAACCGTTTTAGAGTTACAGGGTGATTCATAAATATGCAATTTTCATGGTATGCACATCAGTATTTTATTATTACTTTTGATCTACTCAATACAACGACATCAAGAGATTGCACAAACCCCCTCCCCCCTCCCTTCCAAACAAATTTTTGTTTGGTTAGGTGAGAACTCACCATCTTATGTGAAATACCCTTATATTTTCCTGTTAGTTTTGAAAGTCCTCCCGTGACTTAGAGTGGTATTAGTTACCCTCCTAAAGACTGTGTTTTGTCTGAAAGGCTTCAATTCCATCCAGGATTTTCACGCTGCTGTGACCTTTGCTAGCATGACGAATTGTTTCTGGGTTTTAATAGAGTGCAAAACCAAAACAATCGTAATTCTCTTAATAAATGACCTAGCTCAAGTTGTTAAAGGTTCAAGAGTTCATGCTGATGACTTGCAGATATATTTAAGTAGACCTATTGGGCTACTCGAGGATTACATCACACGTATTGATGACGACCTGAATAAAATATGTGAGCCGTCTTTAGGGGGGGTTGGGCTTATTTTCAATATTTTAAACAAATTTTTAATAAACAAACAAAAATATATAGAGTTAATATAAATTTATTTGTAAGTTAAGAACACAATAGTAGTGAGATTTTGTTTATTTTATTGATTTTTCAATATTTAGAAGTAAAAAAAGATGATTTTTTTGAATTTATGAAAATTTATTGAAAAAATCGGCGAATTTGTTATTGTAAAATTAATTATATAATAATAAATACAAAATCTCGACGTTGTTACCTCGTAATTTATGTATAAAAGAAGTGTGCAAAATTTGAGAAGGATCGGATGAGTAGTTTTTGAGTTACAGTGATCATTGACTTTGAAAAAACTAAATCTGAGAAAAACGCGTTTAAAGTTTTAACACTGTTCTTTTGTATATGGCATGTACCGAATGGAGGGAGACCCGAGGCACTGTATCTCCGGCAGTTTTGCTCCAATCGACCTCAAATAACTAACTTAACTAGATACTCTTGAAGAGTTGTACTATCAAATCAAAAAATGCAAAAACAAAATGTTAATACCCCCCCCCCCCTTTAAACTTTGAACTAAAGTGCTATGATGTCAGCTTAATGCGTGGTTGTTATATGCTGAATTAAGAAGGGTGTGGTTATCGGTGAATATTCTGAGTACTCGAATTAGGTTGAGGTTGTTAAAGGTGTTGATAATGCTCTTTGCAATTTTTGGCTGTCAATTTACCCCAGATTAGATAGTGATTGTGCTCGCAAAGTGGTGGCCTTTAACCACTACACACGTTGTATTTTTGGACTTCGCCGATTTTACCATTTTTCTCATGTGTTTTATTTACTAGGCTGTTCTTTGGATACACATACACACAGAAAGCGCAGATTACTGTTTTTTTTTTTTTGGAGACTGAGTACTAATTCGCCGCAATATCTTATAGAATTCTTCATATTTACGAAAATACACTTATTGGAGATCATATATATATATATATATATTTTAAATGTAAACTTATACTTTATGGGCACATTCTCATCTGTGCAGAACATACTATATTTAATAATTGTTTTGGCTATCAATTAATTTATTTTTCTATTTATTTTTTTTATCTACTATTGTTATCATGTTCTTCTTTGATGCTTGCAATTGTAAGCCGTTTTCATTGATATTATATAATTTTTCCTTAAATAAAGTATTATATTATATTAGAAAGTTCAGAGAAAAAAGGGCTAAATATGTATATGAAAAAACTTCGAGCAAAAACGAGTTAATTATCCAACTCATCTTTGTTCGCAGCGAAAACTTAACTCATTTTTAATCGAATTAACAAAATCAAGGAGGTTCTAAGTAGGGTGTAGTCTAACCTCGTAACGCATGGACCGATTTTTATGACTCTTTCTTTGTTGTATATATTATGATCCCCCATTGCTTCGATGAGGATAAATTTTGACCAAGAGGGGGAGCCTAATTTCCAAACGTGTACACTGATTTGGATAATTCTCTTTTTGATGTATACAATATGTTCCCCATTGGTACCAAACCAAAAATGTATAGATCGGGCTTGAGGTGTAGGAGGGGGCGAAATGCGACTATGTAACGTGCAGAGCGGTTTGGATGCTTCTTTCATTCTTGTATGGAGTATGATCCGTTATTGCTACTATAATAAAAAGTTTGAACTTTGTGGGGGGGGGGGGGGGGGGCGTAGTCTAACTTTGTAACGGGTGGACTGATTTAGATAAATCTGCATTTGATGTATAGGGTCTGTTAACCCATTGGTCTCATGTTAAAAATTTTAAGGTGGGTGGGGTAGGGGAGGGACCGAACCAACTTTGTAAAGCGTAGACCGATTTGGATGATTGTTTTTTCTTTTGGTGTATAGAGCGTGACAGAAATGAAGCTGGATCAATTGGTTAAGGGGCACGACCATAGTTCCCGAGTTCGAGACCAGGTCTTTAAAATTATATTAAAAAAATTCCACTCCATCTCTAGGATGTTGTCTAGGTCGCAGCAATGCAAAAACATGACATTCAAGTTTCCTTACACCCCTTACCCTAGTTTACTTCCGACCAAAGCGATACTGACGCATCAAAGGATTGTCACCTAGGCTTTGGTCAAATCGTAAAACAAAAGTTATCCTCCATTGGTACTATTAGAAAAAAGTTGGACTTTAGGTGTAGTGGACACTGGTACCCTAACTTCTTAACAATTTTCTTGAAAATTTATAGGATCGAGTGATGTTGCTGGAGAAGTGAAGCCTTACTTGCTTTATTTGTATCGTGACAAAAATTGTGGGTGAGAGAGATCGTTAGGGGTACATCGATTTTGATGATGCAGAACACGTTTCCTAAATGGTAAATGATAAAAATGTTGAACCTGGAGTGACTTCGGGAGAAGTAGGCAGCAGTCCCCTTAATTTATAATGCGTGCCCTGATTTAGATGATTCTGTTTTGCTGTATATGGTACATTGCAATTTTGTATCTAATGCGAGGGTATGAAAAGGTGGCCGTGCCTAATTTCGTAACATGTTGCCAGATTTGGATAATCCAGTTTCCTCTCTATAGAGTGGACTACCTCTGCAACTGTTGAAATTTCTTTGTTCGTACGATCAATTTTTTTCGAGGAGCATATCTGAAGACACTAAAAAGTAAAAAATAAAATAGGTCTTAAAAAAAAGTTGAACCGACTTCAGAATAACCGCTTAGGTGAATAAAATAATATTTACTTCTATATCTATAACATTTTGAAGTTGGGCAAGTTAAACAAATGAAACAACTACCTTACCACAATCGAAGATACTGTATAAAATACCTAAACATTTCAGCTCACGAGGTCCTAAGAAAGGAGAATTAAATTCATTTGTTGTTATTATTTTTTTTACGATATGGCCAAAGGAGGGCAACCCTTTGAAGCATGGCTTTGGCCGGAAGGGATTTGGGTAAGGGAAGTGAAGAAACTTGAATGTCTTGTTTGTGCATTCCTGCGAGCTAGACAACAGCGCAGAGAAGGCGGGAATGTTTTAATTTCTTATTAAAAAACCACGGGGGGTCGTGCCGCTCAACCAATTGACTCAACTCCGTCTCCTGCCCCCCCCCCCCCAAATGTCGTCCCGTTCCAAATGTCGTATCCACTCAAAATTAAATATTATTTTATAATTTTTAGTACTTTTTATGAAGTCGGTTGAACGTTTTTTATAAACTATTTTTCTTCAGGAATTTTTACAGATTTTTTGTCACAAAAAAATTCGTAGCAGTGGCGTCCAAAACACTGACATAAGGTAACGACTTCTCCCAATTTCAGAAGAGTACCAAACTCTCGGCAACTATTACATTTTTACTTAATTAGACTTTAATTTATTCTGTTTTTTTTTTCTTACAACAGATAGCACTTAAAAGATAAGTGGGGGATGTAGGTCCTTTTGCAATCGTTGTCATCGAATCAGGTGAAGTTCTTCTCCTGCCCAATGCCCCACAGAGGGTTACGGAAAATAAAAAAGATTGAATTTCAATAATATTAAGCGGCATAAGCAGGAAATGCTTGTGCTGAGAGGATTTTCCGTTGATTCAATTATTTTACAATGGTAGTAAGTAATAAAATAAACTATAAACCTAACTCTAACTAAGATATAAAAATATCTAGAAGGCTTGCAAGTAGTTGGATAGGTAAGGGTACCCGCAATTCCTTAACTTAACCTTTGATCTTTTGTAACCATTGTGGATTTTTTTAAATCAATTGCGGATTTTCACGAGCGTATAATAATAGTTTTGAACACTATATACATACATACATTTGCATTGCTTTTGCATAACTTATCTGGAAATTGCTTTTTGGATATTAAAATAGTTGTTCGTTCCGCTTGACACGGCTGATAGGTTTTGTCGTAAATTCTCATCTCGTAAATACGAAATGGAAGTCTATTCAAATACCAAACTTAATTCCGATTCGAATGTGTCTAAATTTACCTTTAGCTATTTCTCGCTTTTCGTAAAATCAACAGAAATAACGTGTGGGCCATTAAACCGGGTGAACTAATCAAATTAGTGCACATTTATTACGCAAGAAATAAGGTGCGGAGTCTGGGAAGTCTACCTTGGAAAGGAACAAAACAGCTCCGATAATATCTGAACGCATCAAAATCAGTTACTTCCAGCTCGTTTGATGTATCTCGTGACTCACGCTGTGGCATTTTTCGAAGAGAAGTCAATTTAGAAATTTGAATAAAGGCACGATACCTCGCATTCTCATAGACGTTCATTAAGATGAAACAGCTTTTAAGCTTAAAATTCAATTTGAAGTGGAATGAATTTTTTATCTTCTGATAAAAATATCTTCTTACGTGCTCGCAAACTTGATTAATGCAAATCCTTAGGGAGTTATGTATCGTGTGGTACTTTGCAGGAAAAAATTCAAGTTTGTGTATAAAAAAGGAATTTTGAAGAGCATATTCCAACATTAAAAGAATGTTATAAAAAAGCTCTTGAATTAATATGTTATCTTTTTAATTGTTCTATTCTCTAAATAATTGCTAGCAATAAGTGACAACAATAAATTGTTATGCTTGCGATGACTCCAGCTGGAAGATGACCTCTTCGATTCCATTGCTTGAAATGAGGTTGTTTGCTCATTCAACTTGAAACCAATTCGATGTAAGATTGATTTATTCAAAATAGTTGAGAAAACACCGCCAACTGGACTAACGAGCTTTTATTGGTTGGGTACAACTACCGAGCAACTCTTAATTAAAAATGCAGAAGCGTTGAATGCTTTTAATTGAAATTTTGCGTACCAAGAGATTGTGGAATTGTTGCAGACCTTGAAGATTTTTCTCTCTTGTTGAAGTATGACGACCTTACGAATTAATGTGAATTTCAGTGGATCCTACTTGAAAGTCATTAGAGCGGCAATTTAAAATTAGGTACAGTGTTTATGTACGAACATGTTATGCAACTTTACTATTAATGCACTTTTAGTTTTATATTCATTTAAAATGCAAATAGCCTTACCATTCAGCATTTGTACGCGCATTAAAACGAGTAAAATTTATTAATAGTTTTGATGTTGTTTTACGTAAGATTTGCATTAAGCAAAATAATTAAGTTTTCTGAGCTCAAAATTTATTAGTGCAGAAACTATTTAGCTACGAAAAAAAACAATATTTTTAAGGGTATTGTAACGATCTCTGGCTTTTAAGTATACGGTTCAAACCGTTATTTATTTACCTATTTCATTACATTTTTATACAGTCCCTGCTCAAATTCATAGATGCACCTACAATTTTAACCAAAATACGTATTCAGTTCTTTCTACATCGCTCTGTTTGTTGTTTGGTATGCCATAAGATTCTATCTGGATTACTATATCTCTTACCTATTTAATATCACCAACAATTTTGCTGCCTGACTCCGACTCCCTTGTATAAGATAGAAAAAAGTGGGGGTACCTGTCTCAATAGTATTTTCTTGTGTTTATTGACTGTGTTATATTTTAATGGAAGTATTCTTTATTATATTGGAAGTTTTTTATTGAAGTAAAAAAAAATTTATCAAATAGGTAATACCAGTGATCTAACGAAAAAAAATCCACGAAGTGAAGGCGTTGATCAATGTGAAAATGTTTTCAAATCGACAATTTTCCAGAAGATCTTTCTACAGCTTCTGTAAGAAGAATTGAAAAGAAAATTTAAAACTAGTGGGGTAGGTCCAGATTCTGGGTGTCGCATCATTGGTGCGACCCATGAGGTCCACACGAACAACTTCCCAGTTAATAACAATTTTCAATTATTATTAACAATATTAAATTGTCTGAGTTCTTGCGATTTCTTGAATGTGTAAGATAACATCGATAAATGCAGGGGGCTTGAGTGCACCCACTAGACTACACAGTATTTTTGAAGACATAAAACAATGGAACACGGACATTGCACTTATACAGGAGACAAATTTTACACATGACACATTTACACGTCTTGAACAAAATTCTAATTTACACAAGGGTTACACAGTTTTTGCCACAGAAACACCCCGTAGAGGTTCCGGTGTGGCAATTGCTGTGTCCCACAGCTTTACACTGATGTCTCCTGTATACACAGACATCTTCCCAGGTTTCGCGTCTTCCTTGGATTTCGTCTTAGGGGACAAAACGCTAAGGGTAGTAAACGTGTACCTGCCGCATGACCAGGATACTGCAAGACAGGTGTTGGACTCAATCCTGTCGCATAATACGAACTTCGGTGGTGAGGTTATCCTTGGTGGTGACTTCAACTGCACACTAGATTCTTCAAACGATCGTCATTCTAGAGTTGAATTCAACTCGGTGAACGCCGCGCGATTATCGAGCCTAGTCAGACATAGCAACCTTGTGGATGTCTACCGTTGGCTTAATCCAACGACTAGGTCATACACAAGGGTTTCCCGAAATGTCCAGGGTAGCTTTTCGGGTTCGAGGATAGACAGACTTTACGTCTCGTCTAGCCTTCTTAACTTTTTCGTTAGTGTCACTCATGAAGTGTGTTCATTAAGTGATCACCTTCTTGTTGTGGCGACTAGCACTTTGGTCGAAAAGCGAACTGCTTACTGGATTTTCAACAATAACTTGTTGAATTCAGAGCAGTTCATCGAAGAATTCATTCAGTTTTGGCACCAATGGCGTGATAACAAGAATATTTATTCAAACCTTAGACATTGGTGGGATGTTGGAAAGCTTCAGATTCGCTCATTTATCGAGACGAGATTCAATCGGAGCAGATATCATGCATCGAGTTTGACGGCCGAAGTCACCCGGATTGGTACGCTTCTGCCCGCGCAACCAGAGTTACTCGCACAATACGAGAGACTTAAAGAACGACTGACAGCACAAAACTACAAGCATAGCTTGGAGTTTGTGCTCCGAAACCAGTCGCGCTGGTTGCGAGAGGGCGAGTCTCCGACCGAGTACTTCTTCCAGACAACTCGACGTCGTACCGCTTCTTGTGAAGTAGACTCGATTCTTGCCGAATCGGGCCAGATCCTATACGGAGAGGAACTTGCGAATTATATTCGCAACTACTACACGCGGCTTTATGCTGCATCGACGTTGCCAACATTCTCGTCCAACGATGAATTCTTTCATCATGTTCCTACTCTCTCTGATGATAGTAGAGAATTCCTGGACAGAACGCTTACTCTCGATGATATGCTTACCGCAACGAAGGATCTTCGACGTCATACTTCTCCTGGTTATGATGGTCTAACTCCAGAATTCTTTGTTCGTTTTAGGAATCTTTTGATTCCGGACCTTTTGGATGTCTCTAATTCTGCAGTGGTTGGACATACCGAATTTCCCTCAAGTTGGCGGAGATCCGTTATGCGTCTAATACCTAAGAAGGGGGATCTTCAGAGGATGGGAAACTGGAGGCCAGTTACTCTGTGTAATGTCGACTACAAAATAGTTTGCAAAACACTGGGAACTCAACTTCCCAACTTCAACTTTGGGTCTTACAGACATGGTCGTGAAATTTCGTTGTCTTCAGGTACGGGCATTCCAACGAGTGTTCTGTCAAAGAGATAACTTAATTTCGCAGCTTTGGGTAAGTTCTATGGGGGGTAGCGGCGCAGGGGAGCACTACTATCTGCTCTCGGTTCGCCCACCATATCCGCATGACTGGTCCCAGGACATGATCTCCACGATTACAACCTGGGGCAGAATAAGACCAACATTTCATTTGCGATGGAATGAACTTGGGTACGGGGATTTCTCAGCAATTCCGATCAGGTTGAACCCTGAGTTAGTAGATTCGGTGTTTAGTAATGCTCGAGGTGTAACGGCTGATACAGGACAACTCACAGTTCTTGGAGACATCATTGATGCTTCTGGGAACACACTTATACACCCCCTCACAACACAATTACACGAATTGGTGGATACAGCCCGAGAGCGTTTTAGTCGTCTCTCTACTAGGGAACCTAGCACTGAGGTGATAAACGCATTCGTAACGAATCGACCACCGCACACGACATTCAGTACACTCACTTCACCTAGGCTGCGCGAGCTCTTCGTAGGAGTAAATCCTACGGATACCTTAGGGGTTAATAGATGGCGCGCACATCTTGGGGTGGACTTGGGAGTAATGGGGACCATAACTAGCAGAGTCATCTATAGTTATCCGTCCAATTACAGAGACTCTGATGTGGCATTCAAACTGCTCCATCACAGCCTCGTGCATCCAAACCAGCTGTCACATATCGATCGAAGAATTCAAAGAGTCTGCACGGTTTGTGGTGGTGAAGGAACCCTGTTCCACAGATACTTCACATGCCCGACCTTGTGCGACATTAATAATCTTGTTCGCGATATGTGCCAGCATATCTGCCCGACATTCAGCATTACAAGAACGTCGTTTTTACTGGGGCCAAGGACATGTAACCAGGTAAATTGCTTGATAAGCTTTATCTTAACACTTGCTAAATCGACAATTCATCTGTACTGCATGCGGATCGAGCCTGGGCAACAGCCCACTAACCCACAGTTTCACACACACGCACTTAAGAACCACTTCGTTGCCAGATTGAAGAGGCGATTACGTCTAGAGTTCATGGCAACGAAGGCCGACACATTCAACTGCACCTGGCAACCTTTATCGTCGGTGCGGAACGGAAGCCTCGTCTTTCACTGGGAATAACAGGCCGCAGACTTGCAGCAGCTTGTCCACGAAGCTTCTCTTCGCTTTGGTATTGCTGCAAGTGCTGCGGGAAGGACAAGTCTCACGTTGGAATCGTAGAACTGGGAGGATGATGGGAGCAGTTTGCAGACGTCAATGACTCTGCAGACTGGTCCCGCGGGACTCTAATCGGTTCGAAATTTTTGTGCGTTCGTTTAGAACATGTTTGGATGAGTGCTCCCGGAGGACTAGAAAAGTGGCGAACGGCTCTACGGAGAGGGCATTTGCTTGGGAGCAGTGGTTCCCGAAGTAGGAACTTCGCCCGGTGCTGCATCTACCCTCTGGGAACACTCAAACAATCATGTTCCAGTTTAAGTTTCTTCACGGTTTCGGTGATTTCTGTTTAGTGCTAGGATTAGTTTTGGGATTTTTTTTAAAAAAAATTTAGGAACTTTTCTTAGAGCTGGCACTCGCTTGGAAGCATTTTAAAATTTCTTGTATTTTCTTTTTTACAGGTTTTTTACTATTTTTTTCTGCCTTCAGGTTTTAGAGTCGTTTTTACGAAACATATGTTCTTTTTGATCGTTAACTATTGTGTCTTTTTGTTTTGAATATTGTACATTTTTTAGGGTAGCTAGAGTTTTGTAGGATTTTTTGTTTATAACGATTGTGCCGAATAAAGTGTCATTATATACATAAAAAATATTAAATTATTATTAACAATATTTAATTGTTAATAGCGATAAATTTCATGATCATAGTACAAACGAGTAAGTGAAAACTCAATAAAATTCATACTATTCGATTTATCGTTTTATTTATCATTAATATCAACTATTTAAACCATTTATAATTTTTTTAATGTTACAAAAAACTATAAAAGTTCTGGATTTTTTTTTTAAGTATCGAGTTGTATCAGAACCAATTAGATCAGAAGAATCTTTTTCAAAAAAAAACTCGCCCACTTGTATCTCATTTAAAAATACTTAAAAAATTGATATTTTAAATTTATAAATAAATAAATTAATGAATTTAATTTATCATGATAATTTTGTTGTAATTAGAAGCAAAAAAATTTTTAAAAAATTATTCCGTTATAGCACTATTTTTTAATGAAAAGCAAATAAATGCAATCTGTTTGGAATTCATTTGTTATTAATAATTTTGAATGGTTATAAACAATTTATAATTCATATAAACAATTCTTAATTGTTACAGAACATTTTTAATTGATATAAACAAAGTTTATTCATAAAAGAAATTTTTTGTGGTAAACAAAATTTCAATTGTTTATAAGAATTTTCAATTGCTATGAACAATCTGCAATTTTGTATTCAATTTCCAATTTTCATAATCAATTTTCAACCAGGTAAAACCATTTTTTATAATTATAAATTTATTATTGTTATAAACAATCATTTATTGTTATAAACAATTTTTCATCATTATAAACAATTTCTGTTCATAATAAATTGTTATTATCCGACTTTTTGATGTCCCGATCGTCATCAGAACAAATTACATCGAAGAAATCCTTTTCAAGAAAGTCTGAAATCAACTTTTTTTCAGTTTTTTTGTTAAAACAAAAAAACGGCTGAACCGAAATTGATTAAATTTCTTTCAGCTCTTATTTACAATAATACGCTTCGAATGGCTCCATAGCGAAGTCGTTATCATTTTGTGTTCGCGAGATTTCGTTGTCGAAAAAAGTGGGTCCGAACGTACGTACGTACGTACACACACACACACACATACATGTGTTCAAAAACATGCGTAAAACACTATGGTGACTTTGAAATGTAAAAAAAAATTAAAACTAAAAATTTTGAAAATCGGGCCCATTACAATAACTTCCTATATGTGGGAAGTTAATAATGAAGATTTAGATCCTCAAAAGAAAAGTAAGCGTGGCCGTAAACCAATATTTTTACCACGGGCTGTTTTAAGAAAATAAACGTGGAAAATCGTTTTGCTTCCACGAGGGCGATTGAAACTGAATTAAATCAGAGAAATGTAAGAACCAGGGAAAGAACTGTTCGCCGTAAGCTTCTTCAGCTGAGTACGAAAGCTTGTAGCCCCGCTCGTAAGCACAAACTGACTCCTGCGATGAAAAAAATCCGCTTACAATGGGCAAGGAAGCATCAGAACAAGGATTTAAATATTTGGAAATCGGTAAGTATACCTTATGTTTATGTTGTATACGTTATTAATTACGCTTGTTCGTAAATCAATTAAAATTACGTAAATTTTCATAGATATGTCTATTATTCCAGATGTGCTTTAGTGATGAAAGCACTTTTGAAATTCTTGCTATTATAATACGTCAGAAGGCGTCCTGGTGAGAGGTTTCATCCAGAGTGCGTAATACCGACTGCGAAGCACCCTACGAAAGTAAAGACTAGGTAAGTCATCTCTGCAAAAGGAACTGGACGTTTGTACATTGTCAACGGTACAATAAAACAATACCAATACAAGAATGTCCTCCAGACAAAATTACTTCCTCAATTAAGAGAGTAGATTCCAAGAGGAGAAGATTTTGTTTTCATGCAGGACGACGCTCCTTGCCACACGGCAAAGTCTGCCAAAGCTTTTTTCCGTGAGGCAAATGTGCCCCTATTAGATTTGCCAGGCAATTCTCCGGGCATGAATCTGATTCAAAATGTGTGGGCACTTATCAAAAGAGAGCTAGCGCAGGAGGTCATTACCTCCAAAACCAGGCTGCTAGAAAGGATAATAGATGTGTGGAACCATAGTCTGGTCTTGCAGGACACTGTGCAGTTGTGCATAACCAGCATTCCTAGGAGAATACAGGCGCTAATTGTTGAAAAAGGAGGAACCACAAAATATTGAAATTTAAAAAATTTGCGAAATTTTTTCCGTTTCCGTTTTCCGTTGTTCTTATTATATTTCTTTTTAAATACATGCCAGAAACATTTTATTGTAATTATGAGTTTTATTTACGTAATAGACTGTAAAATGGAAAAATAATAATTTCAGTAGAGTCTCTTTGTGAAAAGTTTAAATTTGGCACCGTAAATAAAAAAAATTTAAGAAATTTCTAGTTGCGTCTAATAATTTGGCCAGGGGCTGTAATTATAAATCCATACATGCACTATCAAAAGGACCAATCAGAAGATACAATTTTGATTTAGACGTTAATGCTTGTATTTAGTGCAGATATTCGATAATTTAATTGCAGATACTACATCACCTCTTTAGTAGATATCTTTACACTTTCCTGAAACATGTGTGCGTTCGACAGTTGATTTTCTCGACATTACATTTGCCTGGCATTACACTTTGTCTGAAATACACTTGGGTGGCACTTCATTTGCCCAAAATAGATTTTTTCGACAGTACATTATTACTCTATAGTAAATTTGATTGACTACAGTTTTTCCAAGATGCACATGAACGACAGTTGACTTTTTGCTGAGACATTTGCCCGACAGTATACTTGATCTATATTACATAGGGGAAGTTTTCCTAAAATGGGATACTTAAGCTTCCCGTCAATTTATTTTCTTGAAATTATATACCATCTGATCAAATTTGACCCGGATTAGTTGATAAAAACAACAATTTTATGTATTTTAATACAAATTCTTATTATCGCCTTCAAAATAGGATCCTTTCGACCCAATACAAGCGTGCCAACGGTTGATCCAATTTTCTATACACTTTTTATAGGCCTCGGCCGGGATGGCATTTAGATCCTTCAGCGAATTTATTTTTATGGCCTCAATCGACTCATGGCGCGTTCCCCGGAGCGGATATTTAAGTTTCGGAAACAGGAGAAAGTCACAGGGAGCCAAATCTTGTGAATACGGTGGTTCAGCGATGACTTGTGTTTCGTGTTTGTCCAAAAATTCACTTTAATGTGACGGCGCATTATCGTGGTGAAAAATCCATGAATTGTCTGCCCACAAATCCGGCCGTTTACGACGAATTTCTTCACGCAGACGCCTCAAAACGGGCAAGTAGTATTCCTTATTTACCGTTTGACCCGCTAGAACGAATTCATGGTGAACATCGGAATTTCGACACAATTAGAAATGGAGGAGGCCATTCAAAGTATTAAAATAAATTATTTTTATTATAACTTTACTTGTTTTCATCATCTTTAAATAATTCTACTGTACGTATAATTGAATTTCGCATTTGACATTTACTCAATTCAATCAAAACCCTAGTGTTAGGTCCAAAGACACCAGTACCGTGTTCCATTCTTGAGTCATCAATCACCCATTTGGGTAGCGAGGATCCAAACTTGGACCACCTCCGTCCAAATCTGCTTGCTCAGGAAACAGAATTCTAAATCTTCTGCGGAAAAAGCATTTCCATTATGATGTCGTCCGTTAAGTCAAAAATGCGCTAAATGATGCCCATGTGACACTCGTCACCAAACGACATATTAACTGTAAGTTGCACTCTCCGCGCGGCACTCCCCGTAGCTGATTTAATAATAGAGATGTGCATAGGAGAGTTGAACAAGTCTAATTGCTCCAGGCAACCTTCTGTAGTGAAATTGGGTTATATTTAAGACAGTTTCACATAATTGATTTATATAGGCAAAGCCAAAATTATGAAGATGATAAATGAAGTGATAACGAAACATTGTAGATAAAATTTATAAATATTTTGTAACACATGGGCTGATAAGTCCCGGGCCTAACAAAGAAAACGCGGTTTTTTTTGTTCAAAATTGGCTTTATTCATCAACGTAATCTCCATCAAGAGCCACACAATCATTCCAGCGCGGCTCTAACATTTCAATACCACTTTTGTAGAACGATTTATCTTTTGCCTCAAAATAGGCCTCAGTTTCAGCGATAACCTCTTCATTCGAGCGAAATTTCTTACCGGTGAGAATTTTTTTTAGGGCTGCGAACAGCCAGTAGTCGCTGAGAGCCAAATCTGGCGAATACGGTGAATGTGGGAGCAATTGAAAGTTCAATTCATGTAGTTTTGCCATTGTTTTGATTGACTTGTGACACGGTGCGTTTTCTTGATGAAACAAAATTTTTTCTTTTCCATATGCGGTCGTTTCTTTGCAATTTAGCCCTTCAAATGCTCCAATAATGCTATATAATATTCACTGTTGATGGTATTTCCCTTCTCAAGATAGTCGATGAATATTACACCACGCACATCCAAAAATACCGAGGCCATAACGTTTCCAGCCGATTGTTGTGCTTTCGGGCGCTTTGGACGAGGTTCATCAGTTGCTCTCCACTCAGATGACGATCGTTTTGATTCCGGAGTGAAGTGATGGATCCATGTTTCATCCATTGTTACATATCGACGCAAAAATCCCGGTTTGTTACGTTTAAACATGGCCAAACACTGCTCCGAATCATCAACACGTTCTTGTTTTTGGTCAACAGTGAGCAAACGCGGCACCCACTTTGAACAAAGCTTTCTCATAGTCAAATGCTCATGCAATATAAAGCCAACACGTTCTTTTGATATCTTTACGATGTCAGCTAACTCACGCAACTTCACTTTTCGATCATTCAAACGATTTTGTAGATTTTTTGATGTTTTCTGGTGTTACCGCCTCATTTGGACGTCCACTGCGTTCTTCATCATCGGTGTCTCTACGACCACGTTTGAAGTCAGCAAACCAACGTTTTATTATTGTTTCCGATGGAGCGAAGTCCTTATAACACTTTTGAAGCCATTGCTCCGCTTGAATGGTATTTTTTCCCATCAAGAAGCAGTGTAAAATTAAAACACGAAATTGTTTTTGATCCATTGTTCCGAAAATAACAAAAGTAGTGTTACTCTTAGCACAATAACTCACAAACTTATAAGTAGAATATCATGAAAATTTAACAGCTTTCTTTTGAAGGTTAGTACTAACTGAAAAAGCGGTGAATGCAATAAGACTAGCGCCATCTATGTGTTAGGCCCAGGACTTTTCAGCCCATGTGTTAAGTCCCCCCTTGCCCTTATAAAAGCTTAAATACTATTTGGTAATCTATTTTATATGCAAATTCTTTGAATTCTTCTGTCGTGATTAGTCAATTTCCTATACTTTATACTTGTCTTTAAAGTTGATCATAAGTGCTTCATTGGATTTAAACCCGGTGATTGAGTAGGCCAGCCTAAAAGCCGAATGTTGGTTTTTGCCATCCGTTGTGCCATATCGGGAGACGTGTGGCGTGGCATTGCCTTGCTGAAAAATGATGCCGCTGATATCCTCTGTTCATGAGACCCTCGCCTACGAACATTTTGCCAACGCCATTGTCCGTCATACAGCCCCAGACCATTATGCAACAAATCCTGGCAACATTTGAAGGCGGTGACGCAGAATAGGACCAGGTGGCGAGTCGGTGTAGTATGCGCGGTTAGAAGGGATTAAAGGACCCAGAGAGACGTGTTTTACAGTTAACACAATTTAAGCTGGGGCGTATTCCTACCCCACCCATCTGCATACATACGTAAAATGGGGCTTCAAATTACTAAAAAATAATGAAATGACTTTTTTGTTATGAATCAATCTATTCCGACTAATCGCTTGTATAATTTCTATCGCTTGAAGTAAGCGGTACCACTAGATGCAACCGATTCGAATTGCTAGGAGCACTGAACTTATTTAACTTCAATTTTGCTGCCCAACTTATCAAAGTAATAGTTGGTGCGTAGCTAAGATTATTTTTGAGTATTTGCTGTGTTTTTGATGTTTATTTCATTACACTTTAAGGATAATTAAATTGTGAGTATTAGTACTCATTTTTTAGTGGGTGCAGATGGCATTTCTTGCTAAAGTTCCATTCGGACAATTACTCTAAATTCAATTGACAAAGTTTGTCAAATAAACTGAAACTTATTTTCATACATAATTGATTTCAAATGCATACTTATCAAATATTCGATGCTGAGTCCTAATCAGAAGCAAAACCATCTATCAAACCACAGCCTACTCTAGATACAAGTCTGGAAAACATGATAGTTCGGCCATTTCCCCAGCAAGCATTTCGTCATTATTTAATTTTTGTTGTACCACAGATTAACCAATCCTTGCACACAAATAAAACTGCATACTCTCGTAACCAAAATAAACCGAAACGCTGATGTCATTGACGCATTTTAAGATCAATACTTCAACAAAACGAGCACAAGAGAGTTTTCCTTTTAAAACACATGACAGTTGTATAAGAGAGACAGTTTTTATCGTGTTCACATGCTCAGAACATTTGTAGGTTAACTTCCAGTAAAATTCAACTAAAGACTTTAAATATATTGCGAGAAATACTACGTGAAAGTACAATTTTCCAAACTTTTCTTTATGTCTACTGTGGCAAGTTTTAGTTTGTTTACACCACCAATGCTCAGCTGTTCGTGTCAGCTTCCGGGCTTGTGTCTAGAGTAGGCTGTGACCAAACACAATTTGATAGAAGTTAGCATCAATTTTACTAATCACTAGTGAGCACATTCCAGTCGCTTTTTAATATTTTTTGTATTGCGTTTTCCTTGCCTTATAGCCTCTTAGTCTAGCTTCGAAAAGTCGTTTGCTCACAGTCCTTCACGAAATCTGCCGTACTCTGTCCACTGACAATGCATCAGTCAGCTCAGGAGACTTTTTTCCGATTTCTAAGTACCCCATGATTACCCCATGATTGATGAAAACCGTGTTTTTTTTCAAGACGAGACATTTTAGGTAGAAAGAGGGTTATATGTATGTGACTATCGATCATGAATGGAATGGTTTTTGCTCCAATTCTTACAGATTTTCTTGTGTCCATTTTCGTAATTTCTCCAAAACAGTCACTAAACCGGTTTTCTAACGTCAATCAAAACCCTTTCGTATCAAAATTCAGAGGGTTTGCTACTTCTACACAGAAGAGAATTGCCGTGAGCCATGGTGTAAAAACTCTCCCGTGTGACCAAGAGAGGTTCGAATTAAATTCTGATGCTTCCCACTCAATGACAGTTTGAGACTGTGCTCATCCCCACCTTACGCAAATTTTACAATTCCGGCAATATCCCATTGCGTTTTGATTTTCTCGTCCGAAAACTGGATGTTTAGAGACAAAGGATAAACTCAACTCGAACCGTACTTTTATTCGTGCTAGGTTAACATAGTAAAACTGGGCTTTATACTGACGTATTGCACGAAATGTATTTTAATCATAGTGTCATGTAAACAGGTGGCTTTATGGTTTCTTAAGGCGATACGTGGATAAGTGTTCTTCAATTAATCGAAATTTGGTGATAATTGGTAATTCTAAAGCCGCTCAGTTAACTTAAACAGTATTAAGGAGATGTGCCATCGAAATCAAGTAAGTTGAACTATACTCGAATCAATATTGCTGCTCAGAAAGCTTCCCTTAAATCCATAATCCTAGGAAAATTGCGCAATTTAAATAAGGTTGGCTTAAGAAAATGCGAAATAAATTGTACTCCATTTTGACTTTAAATGAAATGCAGTACACTCTTGCCACAATCAGATAAAAAACTGGACATCCAGTAAATTATGAAACGTCTGTAAAATATTGAACCCTAACTAACCTAGATACAACACTCATCATAGATTATGATTACACTGTTCGTAGGAACGTGCGTCCTGGTCAAAAATTTGGGTATAGAAAGGTACGGGGATGACGAAAGGACATCACGAACGTAAACTAAAATGTTTGTTCCTTACTTGAGACATAATGCTTTCTACTGGCTAAAAGTTCTGATCTAAACACGAAATCTTATGAAGGAGCTTGGGCACGTACATTCCTAGTAACTGTTTAATCATTTTCATAGAGATTCAAAGGACTTCTCGAGGTAAGGAAGCCGTTTTGCATTTAAAGTATTCCATCCAATAGAAATTCACATCCACATTAATTCATCTAAAGATCCACAAGCACTTCGTTCTTATTTTTAAGAAAATAGGTATTAACTAAATGTCGGTTGCATTGTTAATATTTCATGAATTCACCTTAAATTTTTGAGTTCAAGGACACCGCAGAGTGCCAGATTTGGAATCAGATACAAATGCATATACATATAAACTATGATTCTACAGTAATTGACTTTGGCAACTAAGCTATTCAGAAAGTCCCCTTACTCACATTTTATGCAGAACAAGTACCTACCTACAAAGAATTATGACAATGCTCGGGTAAATTCTTATGAATAAAGCTATGTACTCAGGTGGATACATATATATCTCTGCACAATTGGGTACTTCAAGTAGGCTTCCAAAATGACTCGGAATTCTCAGAAAGTACACTTTAAGATATTCGCGGTTGACTAGTTCGCTGTGACTCATTCCATTATCTCAGTTTCAAATGCATACAATTTCATTCTGGCTCTATGTAAGTGAAGTAATGGAAATGGAAAATCCACCAGATATGTAAAGAAAATTTTACAGATGTATTTAGGTAAACAGTTCCAAATGTTATCAGTTATCTGGGTAATTAGGTGAGATACAAAATCTCCACAAGGTGAAGCTCTGTCTGGTTGTGTGAGGGCCTCAAAATATTTATGGCGAAAGTAACAGCGACGAAATCGAGCAGCCGTCTGAACCCGAAATAAATTTCATAATTCGACTGATTAAGTGGGTCATTTACCCGGTTACTCGTAGCACCAAAATAGTGCTAGAATTCAGATCTTTCCTTGGGATTTTAACAAACGACTAGACACGACTTCTTTCACGCACGGAGCAGACACTTTGCTAGCTGGACTGTAACGTCTGCAACTATCGCTATGACAGAAAGCAGAAACGCAGGGGAACACTTGTTTGCACAGTTGACTGTATCATGTCAAGGAAACTCATCGCTTGTACGTGAGAAAAGTGCGTGGCGTGAAATTTTAATTAAACTGTCTCAAATTCTAATTTTGTTTTATGTCAAGCGCAACAATAACGTTTTTCTATTTTTCATTTTCTTCGCACAATTACAGATACGAGCTACATAGCAAGAATTTGTAGGAAAAGTAAAGAAAACAACATTTTTTGAAAAACATTTTTCGATAGATATATAGAAGTCCAAATTTAATTTCGCGCACCTAAGTGCGCAACTAAGTTCTCGCTGTTTTTTTTTTTTTGATGAAAATGCAACTTTATTGTAAAAAAATTATTTAAAGTATTGCACATCGCTGGTTACAACTTTTTCGCATCTTTCAGGCAGAGCTCTAATACCGTTACGGTAAAAGTGTTCATCTTTTGAGGCTATTATATGAGTGGAACTGCCGATCAGCCAGAACATGTGTTATCGAACCGAAGAAGTAATAATCGGACGGCGCAATATCTGGGGAATATGGCGGGTGGGGTAGGCCTTCCCATTACAGCGTTTCCAGGTAGGTTTTAACGGATTTGGCAACGTGAAGCCGAGCGTTGTCATGCTGCAGAATTACTTTTTCGTGCCTCTGATCGTATTGTAGCCGTTTTTCGCGCAATGCTCGACTCAATCGCATCAATTGAAGTCGATACCGTTCTCCAGTGATGGTTTCGTTCGGTTTCAATAAATAACACCGACCTGGTCCCCCCAAATACACAGCATAACCTTCGCAGCGTGAATATTCGGCCGGGCGGTCCCCATGATTTTCTTTTCTTTGGGTTGCTGTAATGAATCAATTTTTTTTATCACCCGTCACGATGCGATGAAGAAAACTCTTCCTTTTTGCCGCGGGAGCAGTTGTTCACAGGTGAAAAAACGACACTCAACGTCCCTTGGCTTCAAATCATAAGGAACCCAAGTTCCTTGCTTGTGAATCATGGATATGGCTTGGCGGGTAACTCCTAATGCTGAAGCAAGCTCTTCTTGCGTTTGGCACGGATCCTCATCGAGCTTCAATTCACCGTCTTCATAGGTTTTCGGCCTTCCTTCACGCGGACGATCTTCAACATCGAAATCACGGAACCAATCACGGCAAGTTGTTTCATTTAGAGCAGCATAACCCTAAACTTTTTAGAGCTCTCCGTGCGCTTCAGCCTCGGTTTTTTTCGAATGAAAGAAGAAAATCAACACTTCCCGCATGACGATTATTTGGCACAAAATCAGACATTTTCACACAACTAAAAGTATATCACGCCAAAACAAAATCACTAATGTGTCAAAACGGTTTGTTTACCATATGTCTAAGCTTGTTTCATGACGTTTTGGATATGTCAAAATCGACCAGCACTTACTGCTGGAGCCATCTATTGACAAACAGCGAGAACTTAGTTGCACACCTAATATACCACCTTTTGCATACTCGTACCTTTCTTAGCCTCCTTTTTCTTAAGTTCCATTTCCTTTTTACATTCGTCTTTCCTCATGGCAATTTCCTTAATCCTCATTTCTTTAGCGTATCCTTTTTTTGTGAAGATAGCTCTCCAAGCCTGTGAAGATATCGCACTGTGTGATTTGGGTGTAGCAATCTTTACTCGTTTTGTTAGGGCCTCGGGGTAAAATAAATATTTGGAGAGATACAGAGACGCCGATCTGCTTGTGCTTGGTGAAGAAATTTTTAGAACAGCTGGTTCATAAGAACGATCTACGTATATCCAATAAAATAGAGTTAGGTCTACGGATTTGCACATTTGAAATTTATTCATAAAAGTTTTAAACTTACCAGATTGGCATGAATTTACATCTGGAACGACGCAAAGTAGATCAGGCAAGTCATGAAACAGCAATCTCTCAACTAGATTTTCAACAGGATTTTCTTCTTCAGCAGTTCGCAGTGTACTGTCGTCGTTTGTATCATAAAGCATTCCTGACGGAACTGGAATCATATCTAGATTTTGCTGAACTATATCTCCATTATTTTCTGTGTCCTCGATCGCAGGCATGGCTCTGGAAAACCATTCCTTCGACTGAAAAATCGACTAACTATGTGATCATTTGAATCGTTTCCATCAGCAACCTTTCTAGTTTATTTTGCACGCCCTTTGTGTAGTCCACCCCATCAGGACTGAAAGGGAAAGTACTGCATTTCCGAAACCTATTTTTTTTAAATACAATTTGCAGTAGCGGGCAGAAATCTTTACGTGCCAACACTTTTCCAACATTTTGTACGTGTCAGTTTCTTAGGGTCAACTTCCAATCTTCCTGTAGGGGTTTAAAAATGCTGACGTCTTCCGGCTAAAGTATACGAAAAAACTACAAGTGGTGGCAAAATTTTTCCATCAGCTGAGAAAACTAGTAAGACTGTTATTGTATGTTTGCTTGGCGCCAATTGAATTTGGTAAACATTCTAGTATTTCTTCGGGTCTATGATCTTTTCTGTCTTAGGGCAAAGGCAAAAGCTGGTCTCGTCTCAATTCAGGATGCGCCTCGTATTGGATAATATATCTTCGTAACATACTTCTTTTAGATTCTGCTGCAAATTAGTAAACCACTTATGGACGTACTCTTCCGTTACAATAACTCTTGCCTTACTAATATTCTCAGCTTCTCGAAGCCCAAGAACTTCTAAAAAATGGCTTTAGCCAAGACCTTCCTGGATAATCATTTTTAAAAGGGTTGTCTTTCTGGGCGTCTTTCAAAAAATTTGTGGTTTTTTAACGGATATATGCGCACTTACACATTTTTACACACCAATCCGGAACTACTTTTTCCTCTTCTGTTGTAAGAATTCGTATTTCGTATTCTAGGTCCTTTCGTATTGCATTCTTTAGCAACTTTACCACGTAGCCGATCCTGAAGAGTGAACCGAGCAATCCAATACTTGATAGAAGCTTTTCTAAGTTCTAGACCATTTTTTCTTATATCAATAGTTTGAGCCTTTCAGGTTTATATGACAGGCTGAGAGTAAAAATAACCTGTTTAAAAGGTCCAAAGAAAAGTGGCTTAGAAAAAAAAGCAAAAACGAACCGCGTGATTTTGCGGGCAAAAACGAATCAGAGAACTCCAGGCAAAACCGACTTAAATACAAAAAAAATGCAAAGTTAATGCAGTTAAATACATGAGCGTAAAGAACATTTCAATGAAATTTTTGAGTTTTGTAAATGTGAGTGGTAGTATTCCAATTAGTGCGAGGTGGCCGTCTTGTAACACAGGTCGGGTACTTTTACACTTACCGTGCCGTATTATTTCAGCTAGGATATACAAACTATTGATGTACGAAGGTTATTTAATGATGTTCTAGTTGAGAAGAGTCAATTTTTCTTGAATTTTTTTTTTTTAATTATTATTTACATTTAATGCTAAATTAATTAAGTTTAAGTTAAATTAATCTACATTTAATGCTCTACAAAATTATGCGGTGACAAAAAGTACGTTAGAAGCGCCTAAAGAACTTTTGGGATGAAAATTTTCAAGAAAAATTGACTTTTCTTAACTAGAACATCATGAAATATCATTCGTACCTCAAAAATTTGTATGGAAAAACTGTTTGTCTTTCGATTCTCTATAAAAATATGCCTTAAACTAGTCTCCAGAATTTCTTTCTGAACATTTATATTTCATTTCAGTAGTTAATTATTTGTAAGCCATTTTTTTCGGATTTAATTGAATACCGCATGAGTTTTTTCCACTACACTAACTTATTTTTTTTTAATAATCTTATTTTTTCGTCATGATCTACAAAAAAAAATCCACATGGAGGAAAAAAACACACATTGCACATTTGGGTGGTCTAATATGTATTGTATATTTGAAAAGCTCATCAGGCGAGACTTACATCAGCGATCCGAAACACCGGCGATCTCTCGCCGAGACAGTATGGCTTCAGGGCGGGGCTATCCACGGCGGATGCAAGCTGGCGGTGACCGACGCGGTCAGGAAAGCTGAAGACCATAGCCGTTACTCGCGTAGAGTGGTGCTTTTGGTAACACTAGACGTCAAGAACGCCTTTAACTCCGCGCGAAAGGTCATACACCATGGAAGGGTGGAAACAAATATGGAGAGAGGAGTACAGGGGACGATGGACAGCGAGGTTCATCAGTGATCTGGGCCCCTGGATCGACAGAGGGCATGGAGATGTAGGTTTTTACATAACCCAACTCCTGAGTGGCCACGGGTACTTTCGTTCGTATCTTCGCCGAATGGGAAACGTAGCGTCTCTATTGCCGAGGCCAAATGGACACCGCAGAACACACTTTCTTTGAGTATCACAGATGGGCTCCCGTGAGGGGAATGCTAAGAGTCCACCTAGGAGGGGCGATCTCCCCGGAAAATATAGTCCAAGGCATGATCGCCGATGAAGAAACCTGGAATCGCACAGTCAGGTACGCGGAAGATGTCCTGCGCAGGAAAAGACCTAGACGAGCAGGCCGCCGCAGACGAGATGGTCGAATGACGGGCTAAAGGAAAGGACCTAGCTTGAAGTAATGTGGAAAACGATTCCAGGCTAGTGTCCGGAGAGCCAGGGAGGTGTTTTAGTCGGTAAACTGCGCCACAGGAGTCCGACACTGCTAGGACGGGGTGCCCCAGCACGCATAAAGCATTTCACCTGCCTAAAAAAAAAACTACTTTTTGAGCATGTTAAACGTGCTCAAAAGCTCGGAAGAATTGACAATTCCCTTTAGGGAGTCAAAAGCACACTCACAATTCGGGAATTGTCACGTCTTCCCTCAAGTGTCTCCAGCTATGAAATCCTGTCAATATAAGGAGGCAGGTGAAGAGGATCAATCCAAGAAAGGTTACGCAGAGCGAAACGAACGAATCTACAATGGACAGCTTCAAGGCAGTTATAAGTGGAGGAGTAAGGTGACCAGACCGGGCAAGCATACTCAAGGATGGATTTAACAATGGTATAATAGAGCATTTTTGTGAGCATTAGTTATTGAATTCCTTGAACTATCTCTTCATGAAGCCATGAAGCCCAAAGTAGCATATGCCTTATTCACGATAGAATTTATATGGTTAGAAAAAGAAAAGTGAGAATTAAGTAAAACAATTAAGTCGGTGGTTTCATCAAGGTAATAAGCATCCCTCAATAGTGTAATTAAAATTGTACTACGATTTGTAGAAAGCGTCCACGTCACACGTCACAAATAACGCAATTGTCAAAACCACCGATAGTACGAAATATTTGCAGCGTTATCAGTATAAAAAAGAATTTTCCAATTTTTGATTGATGTAAATAATAAAGAGTTCCGGTCCCAAATGGCACCGCTGAACCCCAGACGAGTTGCAAATTTCATTAAAAATAATGCCACGAAATGCCATGACAAAAAAATGTTTGGTGCGGGTGAAACCTAACCTCGTAACGCGTAGACCGATTTGGACCGATTTTGTTGTTGTATATAGTAATAATGAATGCTAAAACGTAAAAAAAGTTGGTCCCGAGGTGGGGGAAGGGGGTAGGGTAGTCTAACTCCGTAACGCCTGGACCGATTTGGATGATTCTTTTTTTCTTGGGCAGAGTATGTTCGCCGATTGGTACCATGTCAAAAAAATGTTGACCCAACGACAACAACACACATTACGAAGCTTGGTTTCAACATTTTTTTGACATGATAACAATCGGGGAACATACTCCACCCTACAAAGAAAGATTCATCCAAATCGGTCCACGAGTTACGAAGTTAGCCTACCCCCTTCCCCCCACTCCCACCCCACCCTGGTTCCAATTTTAGAGATGATATAGAGTATGATTCCCCATTGTTAATAATGAAAAAATATGTTCCTAGAGTGGAGTGGGAAGAGGAAAGGGTAGTCTAACGTCGAAACGCGTGGAAAGAGTTTGATGATTCCTTTTCTGATGAATAGAGTGTGTTCCCCCATTGGTACCGCAACACAATTTGTTAACTCGTACACTGATTTGAACGATTCTTTTTATGCTATAGAGAATAAATTTTTTACTAGGGTGGCGATGGGAGGAGGGGTAGGTTAACTTCATAACGTGTGGACCGATTTGTATGATTCTTCTTTTTATGTGTAGAATATATTGCCCCACTGATACGGCGACAAAAATTTATGAAGTGAAGTGGTATGCGAAAGGAGCGTTACCCAATTTCTTAATTCATACACCTATTTGGAAGATTTTTTGTTGTTGTTACCTTCCGGTCAAAGCCATTGTACGGCATGAAAGGGTTGTCCCCTAGGCTTTAGCCGCATCGTATAAAAAAAAATCACTTTTGTGTACCGCGCAGCTTTCTTATCAATGACCCGAATTATTTGCTTTCTCGTGAGTTGTTTAATTTATGAGATACTTCCTCAGAAAAACTTTTTTTTTCTTTGTTTTACACAGATTTCTAAAATTGTTGTTCTCTATTGCATTCAAAAGATTATCTAAATTCGTTTCATTAGCTAGTTTGTTTACAGAAATCTCTAATTTAATTTTTTGTTTCTGATTTGTCCACTTTAGTTTTGGGAGTAGCTTCATTTCACTGATCGATAGGGTAGTATTGTCTTCAATATTCATATAACACCGTAACTTCAAGGGAAGATGATCATAATAAGGTTGATCGAGAATATCAAAGCTGCCCTTTAATGAAGAAAGACCGTAGCTAATTGCAAAAATGCCGTTGATTGAAGAAACTATGGAACTGATATATGTATATTCGCCTTCCAGATCTCCTGGAAGACGGCCGTTCAGAATTAGTAAGCACATAAATCTAAAAACCTCTTCCTACGTGTAATAAGATTATAACTGAGTACGCCGTATTCAGGCATTATTTACTGCAGCTCCCCAATCCTTACATTAAGGTCGCCCAATATTATCATATTCTCAGTATTAGCTTTATCAATCCAGCAGATTTGCAAAATCTTCATCCCAATGATTTTAATTGATATACGGTTGTATTAAAATAAAACAATTGCTACCAGAGTTGAATGCTACTACTTCGCCATTATTTTTAATATTAAAACTAAATAAGGCACTAAACCGTTTATTCCTCTTAATGCCGAATAGGTATCCTCCTTTAGGGATGAAGATCTGTTGTATATTTAGTAGATGATTTCTTGGGGAATGATAACTGTAGCGATCAAAGCGTGGAGGCTGAAACTATAAATAATACGAAAGACGAAGAAGCTATTCAAATTATTGATAAACTCTTTTAAATGGGCCACGCAAAATTCAGCTCCACTGGATAAAGTCGAAGCATTGCGAGAACTTCGAAATTCGCCAATAAATAAAACAGTCTTTTACGTACTTTTAGGCGGGATCAGTACACAATCCAGAAAAAAATAATCCCGAAGTCAAAACACAGAAAACAAAATGTCTTAAATAAAAATATCCCTAAAAAAAAAATTCAAAATTAAAAAAAGGGATTGAGATAAAACACAAATTTTTTGATTAGGAATTTTTTCTCTTAGAGATATTATTATTATTGCTTTCTTATTTAGATATTTTGTAATTAGGGATTTTATTTTTAGTTCATATGAACCAGACCACTTTTAAGCAACTAAAAAAAAAATTTATTTTTTCAAAAAGAAAATGTTGTAAATGAATGAATGATAAAAACTGAATTTTTCAAATTGAATATTTTAACTATTTGGGTAATTTCAACCAACGCGGTTTGAATTAGTTGAAGTTATCGCAATTGGATTGTATTCGTTTTCACAGGAGTTATAAAAGAGCCGAAACATTTTCTAAAAAATTTACTAATTGAAAAATTAACTTTAAAATTTATTATTTTTTATTCTCATTTGTATGGTTATTGTCGTAAGTCGTATTACAATATTGCAATCATTCAACTTGACCTTCCTTGTGTAATTACCACACAATTGCTGCGGTTACTCGCATCATCGCGCGTTAATATTTGCGTTCTTCATTTCAATACGCCGCGCTTGGCTGGAGGAAAGTAGTAGATGGGGCTTGTGGCATGACATATTTTGCTTGTAGCTACAAATATAATTCTGAAGTAAAAGTTCTTGCCGAAAGCGATCAATTTCATTCCAGCGGTGGCATAATCCGTGCAATTTTAGACTATTCCGCAATAAACCGGAAAAGTATCTTCCAGCAAAAATATTTTAAACAAATTTTATATCTTAACGTGAGAAATCTATGAAAACAGTGGAATATTTTGATTTCTGATTGTTATGAAATAATGTATTTCTCGAAAAACAAATTTCCGTTTTCAGTTTTATTATGCGAGAGTGCGAAGTAATGAAGAACAATGCCATAGGGGAAATGCACGAATAAACGGAGATAGTATTCGGCAACTATTGCATAAATTTGTTTCAATAGTTCATCCGTTGTGTACTAACTTTACACTATCCAGATAATTAGCAGCTTTGTATGTATTACAAAGCCAGTTAAGAAGTACTTTCACTGACTAATCGCGGGGACTCTTTCCTAAGCGACTGGCGAAAGTCAATTTGAACACTTTTGTTAAGGTATTTTCACTATCTGAAGAGCCCATAATTTGATGTACGTCTTGACTACCTGCCTTGTAATCGTAATACGACAAACACTTCCAAATTACTCTTGGTCATAACTTATTAGCATTTTGACGATTTCGTAACTCTCAAGCTCTAGAAGTATTCATTCATGTCAGCATTGCCATTATGCTGAATATCTTAAGACGAATATTAATTGCCTTCCGTTTGCATTCCAATGTGACAGATCTTTGCTTTTTCACAAGTTCTTCTAATCCGAAGGTTTGTGGACCCCATTATGATTGCCTTTCTTCATTATAGCGTCTTTTATGACAGTGACCGCGCAGTGCCTTCTGTATTTCTTGTCACGTTGACATTCAATTTGACGTCTTTTATAGAGGACTTACAATGAAATGCTAAAAAGTTTCGTATCAAGCAAATGTATACTAATTCGGTCTGGGTGCTACTTAGCGTAAGATTTATGTATATTAGAAGCGACCTTTGATAATAATTTATAAAGGAAACCTCATAGTGTATTCGTGCCGTTAGATATTAACATATTTCAGGGTGATAACAGAGATGAATTCGTACCACTTGTAATTTTACTTAGGAGTTGCTTATGGTAATGTCGATTGCAAATTAAGATATTGCCATGAAGAAATGTAAGCACAACAATTTCTTAGGGAAAACGTTATCTTGTGGGATTAGCGTCTTACAAATTATTTTGGTAATTGTTTACAATTGGGGATGTGGTGTCCTGGTGGAGTTCCGAAAACCTACAACCTCCGATTGTTTTGAATTTTTTTACATTCTCTACTATTACTTCAAATGAACGTATCTAGAAGGTCTTTTGGCAACTCAAGTCGGAAGGGGTTGAACAAATAACGTGCGGCCATAAAAATGTCGTTCGTGTTCATGTTTCAAAATCACATACACAAGTGTAGAGGAAGGAACAATAAAGAATCATTGATGCGTTTAATGCAATGATACAAGTGACACTTTCCGAATATAAATATAAGATTTTGTTGACTATGACAATAAATGTGAATAACATTTATTTTATTGTGTCACCTTAACGATATTATGATGCACAGCGCAGTTTAATCGCATTAAAGTTCTGCAAATCAGTTTTCAATATAAATGCGCAACTTACTCGAAACGTAGAAAATGTTACTTACATCGCAGGAATCGAAGGAAACGAGAGAGCGGTTGTACTGACTAAACTAGGAGCTCCTTCGGGTGTCTCAGGTGCGAAGCCGTTTTTTTTTTTTTTGTATATATGATGTTGCCAATGGTCAGGGGATGCCCTATGATGCTAAAGCACAGGAGATTGAGTGAAGGAAGTGTCGATCTACGTCCCGTTTGAAAGTTTCAGGCTCATACGACGAGGGAAAAACAGAAGATGGTAAACTGTTCCACATTCGTGTTGTTCTGCTTAGAAAAGATTCCCGAAATTTGACGGTACGTCCAAATTTGACCTGGAGAGTATGGGGTGGACTTGTAGATCTTGTATCGCGCGTTGTCATGAGTCTACAAGGAATCAGGCTAGCAATTTCGTTAGAACAATAGCCATAGAAATAGCGATAGCAGAGTGAGAGACAACCGACATTCCGTCGATGCTCCAGAGAGTCAAGGCCCTCAGAGATTGTGGAATCGCCAATAAGTTTAATAGGCTTACGCTGGACTTTGTCTAACGCGGACAATGCGGTGTGTCCTGCCAATGCCCAAATATGGAAATTATATTCAAGTCTAGGCCTAAGGTGGGACTTTAAGATCAGCGCTAAGTCAGGTGGGGTGAAATATTTCTTACATCTCTGTAGAAAACTCAAACATTTCATCGCACTTTTAGCGATTGCAAATATATGGTCAGTCCAGTTAAGATTGCTGGATATCTGAATACCCAAGATGTTTAGGGAGGGTGAATTGGGTATATTCACTCCGTCGACTAAAATGGGTTGAGGGTGAACTTGGCGTTTTTTAAGGGACATTAAACAGCATTGAGTTTTGGATGCATTAAACGTAACACGATTTGCTCTGCCCCAAGCGAGGACCATAGAAATGTCGTTGTTTAATGATCTAAACATGCGTTCCCGATTGACTTCTGTAGCATTTCCACGTGAATTCATTACAGAATCAAATGAGTACGCTAAATCAAGAGTGCTGTCATCGGCGAAACTATGAATAGGATTGAGAGTAAGGGATAAGAGATCATTAATAAAAAGAAGAAATAAGGTTGGTGAAAGAACTGAACCCTGAGGTACACCGGCATTTATTTCGTAGGAATCAGATGTAGCTCCGTCAATTACTACACGGATTGAACGGAATGAAAAAAAACTCTATCCATTTGGCGAGGGTAGGGTGTAGACCAAATATTTGAAGTTTGGCTTAAAGGGCAGACTCTATCAAAAGCCTTTGAAATATCAAGAGCGACGATTTCGGACTTACCAAAATTATGGAGCCGTTCACTGCTCTAGGCAGGGACACGGCAGGAGGACTGTTAGAGACATGGGCCACGAGCTACCATGGGCCAGTGGAACATCGTGGACTCGAGTATACAGAAGTGTTGAACAGAGGAAGGTCCTGGATAAAGATTGTACGGCTCTGAGATGGCTGGCAGCACTACTAACAGGGCATGGTAACTTCAGGTGTCATCTAAAGAAGATGAGCATTCTCGAGGATGATACCTACAGGCTATGCCTGGCTATGCACATAGTGTGCAACTGTCCTACAGTAGCAAGCAGAAGATGAAAGGTGATGGGACACCACTGGATGGAAGAAAGAAGAGTGGCAGAGATGTCTTATAAGTAAATGCTTGCGCTGACCCGAGGAATCGATGTGAGGGAAGAAAACTGTTTTAGTCCGAGTCTCTCTCGCTGAGAGCACAAGGGGTACGGACGAAAAGGGACCTGGATAAAGCGGTCTGTTTCGGCAAATCCCTAGAGAGGTGTTTTTAGTGAGTAAAAATCTTAGACTACCAGAGACAATCGGGTCTTCTGGTGCCTTTGGAAGATTTTCACTCCTCACGCAACAAAAAAAAAAACATCAATAATGACAAATAAAAAATAATTTTTTTCGATTAAACAAAAGAAAAGGGAAAATTATAATATTAGTGTACAAATAATTGTTAATAAAAAGTTATTTTCCTCACATATTTTGAAAAGGAATTTTTATTTGTTTGAAACAGATTTTTTTTGTTCGCCAAAAATCCTCTTAGATATGTTCATTTGAAGTAATATAGCGTACATAAAAAAATGTCCAAAACAATCCGAAGTATTGCAGAAGAAATAGTGGCCTAAAATCCGTTTAGTGCTTTATTTCTGAGCATATGCTGGAAATTTTTAAGTAAATTGGTGGTTGTCGGTTTGATCAACTCCTTCCGCGAAATGATTGTATACTGATGGAATTCAAACTTAACAAACACTAGAATAAAACCTAATTTAACTGCTTGCACTGATTAAAAGCAAATGTAAAAAAAATTAGATTTTGATTTTTAAGGTTACGTAAAAAATTTGTAAAAACTAGTGACAATTCTCTGAACGATTAGAGCTAAATTCTTGAAATTTTGTACCTAGTACCTAGAGTAATTCCTATCCCCTCAATCCAAAAATAAACCTTAAGTCTACATTTAATGGCCAATCACCAGCATAGAAGAAAGTGAAAATGATTTGAAAAAAGCACACACAGGAAGAAAACGGACTGATTCATGCCAAAAAAAAAGGATTCGATTCGGAATCTAAAATATGACAACCTTCAAGGTTGGCGCAACTAGAGAACGAATTGAATAACTACAAGCTCGACCTTATAGGACTTAGTGAAATTAGATGAACAAATCACGAAATGTTCACTACTCAGAGAGGGAATAAACTTATATACTCCGGTCAAAATACCTACGAGAAAAGAGTAAGAATTCTCATGTCTAGTAACATTACCAAGAGCTTTCTAGAATGGAAGCCAGTAAACGAAAGAATACTAACAGCAAAGTTTGAGACTAAGTCCAGAAAAATGACTGTCATCCAATGTTATCCACCAATAGAAGACTCAGACGAAGAAATCAAAGACATATTCTACCCCCAACTATTATTATAAGTATTTGCGTAAAAACGCACAAGAGAGATAAAATAATTCTTACGTGTGATCTGAATGCTAAGGTCAAATAAAATAATACTGGGTATGAAAATATAATGGTAAAAATGGATTAGGCATCATGAACAACAGTGGCGAATGACTGACAGAACTCTGGAACGCCAATGAACTAATAATAGGAGGCTCGATACACCCACACAAGACTATATACAAATGCACTAGAACCTTCCCAGATACCAGAACTTAGAACCAAATGGACCATATATGTATCAGCTGAAAATGTACCATAACCTGGTGATTGGCAAGATATGGATCAAACCAATCAGGCGCAGGAATAATCAATAGTAGAATAACCGAGTGAAATATAATCCGTCAACATCAGTTCTCAGAAGTAATAAATCATGTTTCAGATAACTTGAATAACTGGAACGATCTATATTTAGTATATCAACGAACAGCTAAGGACACATTATGCCCCCAAAACAAACAAGAGGAAACCATGGTTCTCCGAAAACACATGGGAAATAATTCAGCAGTGAAAAGCATTCCGTGCTAGGATATTATCAGCTGACCCCACACTCAGGAAAAAGAACTATGCAGAAGTAGCCAACAAAGTCAAGAAAGCAGTAAGGAAAGACAAAAGAAGATGCTACGCCAACGTAGCAAGAGATTCCAAAAAAGCTGCCACAAGATATGACATGAGAACAATATAATATGACAACATCAAGAAGCTAACTAACAACTTTGGTAACAGAAAAAGAATAATCAAAGGCAAAGGCATTATATCTATTAGAGACGGAGTTGGATGAATTGGTTAGGTGGCACGACCATCACACCATGGTTCCCAGGTTCGAGACCCCCCGTGGATTTTTAAAATAGAATTAAAAAAATCCAATCCGTCTCTGGGCTCTTGTCTAGCTTGCAGCAATGCTAAAGCAAGACATTAAAATTCCCTCACTCCTCTTACCCTAACTCCCTTCGGAACAAAGCCATACTAACGTATCAAAGGGTCGCAGACTTTGGCCACATCCTAGAAGGAAAAAAACAAGCGAAGAGCAATTAACGAGATTGCATAAGCATTTTAGCGAGACTAATAATAATAAGACTAACTTAAACACAATAAAAAACCAACAATAAATGAAGTTATAGATGTAAACCAAAACCTCAAAAATACTAAGAACATTTTAACAATTGGCGCAGTATAACACTACTTAACACAATAATAAACATGTTAGCCAGCATGAAGAGAATAACTGAAAAAATTGAGAATAGCCTTAGATATAATCAAGGTGGTCAAACGAATGCCCTGAGAATCATCACGGAGTAATCAAGGGAATGGCAAACAGCACCACCAGGATTCGTGAACTTCCGTAAAGCAGTTGACATAATTAATAGAGAGGCAATATGGACTGGCCTTCGGAAACGTAGTATAGAAGAAAATACATCGACATTATAAAACAGCTATATAAAGGTGCCGAAAACGTAATATTTCGTAGTTTAATATAATCGAAACAGGGTTCAAGCATAGATACCATAAACGTTCTGTTCTTCCAATGTCATCCATATACTATAAAATAATGTTCAAAAAATTTCAAACCGTTTTTGGGCAACATACACTTATAGACTTGCAACAAATTTTATATGATATGCCAACTAAGTCTATGGCAATTATTTCAGATAGGATAAGAGCATTTTAAACAGGGTGTTCGCAAACCTGTATCAAAATAAGCGGTATGAAAGATCTCACCTAGCCAAACAAAAAATTGTATGGCATACGGCACGGACACACCGATTAGGGAATCTGTCTTGAATTACCACGCATTTCTCAAAAGTAAATTTTTCATTTTTTAATAATTTTACTTCAGAACAATATAAAAATTAAAATTAAATTAGGAACTATCAGTTTTAAAAATTATTGCAAAAAACCATAACTCATTGCTATATTGGAATATATCGCTTTTATTTTTCAGACTTTAATAATTTTGATCTCATTTTTAATCTCTTTTTTCTTCCGTGACTTCTTCGATCTTTGAAGTATTAAATTGAGGTCTCAGTAAAATAACAAAATCCATGACAATACTGTACCTTAACTCTTCCTCTTTTTTGAAGATTACTAGAATAATGTGCTCCCTCCATAAATTATTCCAAATATTATAAAGGTGATATGTTTATGTTTCACTTAATATAGCCATGCTGGATGTTAGAGTTATCATTATTATTATTGGCCATTGCCAGGAGCAGAATATCGATTCTTGGGAAGCCATTGTTGGATCTCGGAGGAGTTCGCTCCATGAGCTATGGGACTTTTTCAACGAAACCAGGTTGACCTAAGGAGTAGGGAGGAGCTTACATAAAGCGTTAGAATGAGCTTGTCGCATACAGGATTTTCCATAGTATTTGTACTTTACGTATCTCCAATTGTGTATCGTTCTTTTAACCATGCAAGTTAAAATACCGCACGTTAGTTCAGAGCCCACAAGTTTCATTGCAGAGTCCTGTCTTGCCAGTTCATCCGCCCTTTGGAGACCAAGGAAACTCGATGCCCCGGTATCAGTAGGAAGCGAAAGTGCGGCACATTTCACGTGAGACCAGATTTTGTTGCTGCAGTCTAAGAAAAAGGATACTGTGTTAACAATTAATACGATTCAGAAAATCGATTTCTTTTAATTTTTTTATTTTATTAAAGTACGTATATTCAAGAAAGTAGGTATGTTCTAAATGTTAAGTTAAAATTCTCAGCAAGAAGATACACCCGAAAACAGGTAGAGAGGTCGAGAAAGCGGAACGTGATAGAATGCTTCGAACTCTTGTATTTACATTATATTCAAAGTTTCTAGAGATCTTTCATTTGTATAAGTATAAAATAATAATGAAAAAAATAAAGTATGTAAAAAAGTAAAGTGGATAAAAAAAATGAAGTAAGTGTTGCTAGCTCTGAGAGTTTTTCTAAATTAAATTTGATCAAGAGTTATTAAAAAAATTTCTACACTAAAAATTATCTACAATGAGTACCTTACGTTTAAGGAGTCTTGCCATATTATCTAAAGAACAGCAATTGTGAGATGAAATAGATTTCGATAATGTCATTGACGATTTTGTCAACAGAAGAACAAGAAAAAGAACATTTTACATTATTCACATTTTACATAATATATGGTATCAAAGTGTTCTTTAAAAATTAACATTGTGTTTTATTTATTTTCCTATACGTAGTTTTGAATTTGTAATATTTTAGGAGACGGAGTTGGATCAATTGTCATGGATTCAGGCTGAAGCCTCGGCCTCTATACGAGTTTGTCATAAAAAGGAAAAAAATCGTTCTGTCCGTGGACTGTTGTCTAGTTCGCAGAAATGCAAAGAAGAAGACATTCTAGTTAACCCCCCCCCCTCACCCCCTCTCTCTAACTCGCATTCCCTTTATCCTTACCAATGAAATGGCCATAGTCATGCTAGAGACATCATAGGATTGTCCCCTGAGCTTTAACTTCATAATAATAAAAAAGGAGCGGCAAACTCAGAGATTACCCCGGACGGCAGAGCTACACCAGTGCATGCTATCCAAACCACGTTGACTCGATTTATTACGGAGGAGCGGATTGCTTTAATCAACGCCTGACTGTCGGGCATGTTCCTACTTCCTACTTGAGAGGGCAGTGGCAAGTTTCCCTAGTGGCAATGAAGCATTGTTTTTAGTGGATTCGCAACATTTATCCATCCCCACCCCGTATTGGTTTTTAACCACGTTTCACTTTTCTCCGCTTGGTGGTTGATTGTAGGAGGTGGTGAATTGTAGAGCGAAAAACAAGCTTTTTCTATGTAGAATAATAAAATGTAATATCAAATATGGGTCTCCATTTAAAAAAGCCAACTTCCTAGATGTATAGGAAATTTCCGGGATAAATCGTAATAGTAATAGTTTTTTTTATATTATAAAATTCCCGTTCCACTTATCTAGAGCCGCAGAATTAGGTTCTAGATAAGTCGAGCGGGTGTGTTATGTCCCCTGTATATCTTATAGTGTAAAATTCTAGGAGTTCTTTATGCACCCTATATTCATTTAGCCACAGAAACAACCATTTGCAATAAGTATTTCTTTACAAAAACTACACGACCTTTGACTGAAAATCCAGAAATAAAACTAGTAACAGTTAAATGAAAAGTGTTTAATTAGTCGAAATTCATTAATATCGTGGAATATATGGCAGCATTTTTATTGTTATTGTTTATTTTCATGAACCGTTCCACAGAAAAAAATCAAACTTGGTAAGGTCAAAATACTAGCGGAGCCTACAGCAACTAGACTATTCTGCAATGTAGCTGTCTCTAGAATATATTTCTGTACAAGTGTCTTCCCTAACTAGCTAATGTGGTTTAAATATAGATACATACTAGGGTAACATTTAGTGTTAGTTTTGAGATAGATCATTGATATTGAAACACTCTACGAAACAGCTACAATTCGCAAAGCAAGACGTACAGATTAATACAAAATTTACGTTATAGTGTAAGAGTTATTTTGCCCGAAGGACCAATATTTACTCAATTAATCCATCAAATAGGTGTATGTGTTCCTTCTGTTAAAACATCTTTCCCCGAGGATCAAAAGGATATAAAAATATTTGCTCAAGTCGTTTTCAAGCTATAAGAATATAATTAATCAACAGATGGTACTCAAAAGCCTTCTCAGACCTTCTGCAAATAACAACCTGCAGCTGCTTGTATTTCCGTTAAACTCATCTTTGAAGGCAGGAAGGAATAACTTGAAGTGCATAAGGAGAACAAAATTCCTGTACACATTGCTATTCTTCTATATGATTTCTCCGATGAATTAATTTATAATCGTTAATGCATAAGTATATCTTAATTTTGTAAAAAAAAAACCATGGCTAATCCGCAAAATAGGTATAACATAAAAAACTATTTTAAATCTTATAGTAGAAATCTTCTGCAATATGACACCGCGTTTTTATAATTATCAGCCGACAAAAATTTAATTAAATACAAAATTAACCTTAAAAGTCGATGGTGAATCTATTCAGCATAATAAGGTCCAAAATAGATAGTCCCACGCATCTAAACGGAATTTAAGATCTCTGGCACGTTTAATTCACTTCGTTTTACCACATATGGTGAACAACTATTTACCACTTAGCGTATTAAATCCAATCGGCATTCAGTTGGATTGGATTAAACCAGATCCGTCCTTAACATCACATATAACATCACTTCTTGATTCAAACACCTGTTGGTCGGTTTTCATGCTCAACATCACTTTTATTGCTTAAATTAGACTAAATTGGATTGCAAGAATTTTTTTTGAATTTACAGCAACGACCAAAATTACACAGCACTTTTGATCGTGCAAATAACTCGACGACGACAGATGTGACCCGAACAATTTTATAGGATTGGCAAAATCGAAATCACTAACAGTTTGAGTAAAAAAAGGAATGATTCGCGGGCAACGAACTGCTAAAAATATGGAAACTCCCAATTCATTACGCCAAGTGGAGCCAGACTGATCAAAATCAAGAATATATCTCAGCTGAGCTTTCCGGTCCGAAATTGCAATAATATAAAACCGGTATCGATCGAATACTCCATCCACGGTCGCGACCACTCATCAACTAAGCTGTTAGCCGTCTTCTAGACTAGCTTTAGCTTGAATACCAAGGAAATTGTCTTCAGCTTAGCCGTCGGAATATTCAGCGCTAGCAATCAGCCGTCGTTTTATAAACAGCGGGACACTGCGGTAGCCGTTTCTCTAGCAACTGCCCAAACAAGTTTGAGGTGCCTCCTCATCGCACTGACCATCTTGAAGGTGTGCTATAGTCGGCTCGCAAATATTGTGTGCATAAATTCACTTAATTTTCTACTCTAGAACTAGCTCGGAGCAATCAATGAACCACATGCAACTATAGAAATTCATCAGTATAAACGCCTCACAGGTAGACCAGGTATTCTCCGGAGAGAAAATGAGCGTGACTTCTGACTTGTTGCCTGCCGGCATGCAAGATAACGTATACATTCGATAACAACACACCTGAATCCGGCTCGTTTCACCTACAGCGGCTAGAGTATAGGAGCAGGTGAATTAATGTAATTACTCTCTGCCACGGTTGCCATACCACGTCAAATTTAAACAGTCATAACAAGAAAAGCAAATAAATTTCTTCTAAAATAAAATGAAAGTAGCACGACTGAAAGTTGAATCGATGCCAAAGTACATTTTGCGAAGTTTATTTGATTTTTGACACAAAGGACAAATATTTCGTGGGTGGCAATAGTTTAAAAATTTGCGGAGATTTCATTTGCGCATTGTTGCAAGACGATGTCGTTTCGTGTTCCTCGGGACATTTGGATATTTTTATATTATATATTTCGACTCAGGCAAGAGCTTATCAAATATTGCCAGCATAGCGTAAGTGGTTAATCTGTGAAATTATTATTGATGATAAAAAAAATTAACCTGACACTTCAAAACCTCAGTCGAAAAATAGCAGACTGAAATAGTGGAATCAATGAATGGAGATTTTGACCCAAAAACGCAACAAATTGGGACAAACTCCTCCCAACAAATTGGGACCAACTCCTCCTCTCTTCCTTTCGGGGTCGTTGATCCCGAATATTATGACAAAAACAAGTTTTTAACCGTGCCCACCCCCTTAAACGGCCAAAAACCTCTTCTTTTCGGCTATCGCGCACGGACCCGCCACAGTTTCTGTTGGAAATAATTGATGATTTGACCGGGATATAAGAAAGGAAAAAGAATTATGGTAGGGCATGACTGTAACTACCTTTAAGGGGTGAGAGGGGGTGGGGGTGTGCCCTAACTTGTTCTTCACCTCATTGATACCACTAAAATACCAGTAGAAGGATTTTACTATATGTCTATGTGAAATAAGTAGCAAATACTTGACACTTCTTCTGTTGATGTCCGATACTTGTCAAGGTCAGACATTGTGAAATAGGCGGCTCTTTCTTTGATGACCTTAAGAAAATCTCGAGGAAGAGGATTGTTAGATAATTCTACTTCCTGAACTACAAGGATTAAACCAAACTACTGCAACTGATTCCACTGGCCTGATCCCCCATACTCCCCATAGATACTTTCAACAACAGGGTCACGAGTTTTGGTTTTAAAATTGGACAAGATCAGGGAAAGAATTCTCACGAAATTGGTTGTTTTCAGACAACCTGGTTGCCTTGTAAGTACGCAAAAATGTAAAAATGTGTAGAGAGTGTGTTGAATTTAACAAGTGTGTGTTCAATCGGTTGAAGGGGAATGCCAACCGCTTTACAAAATTTTTACTCATGGCAGTCCAAGCGCTATGAAGTGTCAAAATCACACGCCAGCTTCCAAATAAGCGACTGAGGATTTAAACGCAAGTTCCGGGGAACGGCATGGGAGATCATGCGCACTAACTTGACACATTTATTCGTTGCTATGCCATTCTGTTGCCACAACATTTTTTGGGCATGCGCATTTTTCATTGAAACGGTTTGGTTGTCTGGAGGCAACCATTTGACTGAGAATTCCTACCCAGGAGATCAGGTCTAATTGAGCTTTGAGAAACCTGCACCCATAGACACTTTCAACAACAGGGTCACAAGTTTTGGTTTTAAAATTGGACAAGATCAGGAGATCAGGTGTATTTAAGCTTTGAAAAACCTGCTAGAGTCATCACGTCTACCAATTAACGAAAAATCTACATTCGAGAGAATTTCTTTTTTGGGATTCCATAGCAAAATGGTAAATAACGGACCCGTATGATGCGGTTTCGTCTGCCTGTCACACCTGCTTATTTCAGGAACTACTAATGCTATCGACTTGAAATTTGGAATGGTTTTAAATTATTCTTGCAACGACTTTATTACCAATGAAAAAAATTAAAATTTGTTTTCTCAGAATTTTAAAGTGGTGGGGGGAGGGGGGTTAGGTGGGGTATCATATAAAAGGGCTTTTGTACATTACGAAATATATTTTCATTACCTTTTATGCCGCATAGTTTTTAACTTATGATAAAAACAAATACCCCCCCACTCTTATATACGAAATTTGCAAAGCTTAAAATCTGAAATAATGAGGTTTATGAAAAAACATATTACAGAAAAAATAAAACGATGTCTCTAAGTAGCACAGTTTCTTAGAAATCAGCAACCTTCCAAGGTGCGGAACCCTCGTTGCGCGATTCTGACGAATTGCGTAGGGGGCAGGGCCGAATTAACCCTGAGGCAATGAGGCACTGCTTCGGAGCCTCTACCGAAATTAGTTCACCAGTTCGGAGTTCGGAGAATCAAGTCTCTAAATTTTTCGAAGATGACCCCCTCTCCCCGATTTTTATGTAAATTTGTACAGAGCTTCTATTTAATATTAAATGACCTGTTTTCGATACCTAATTTCGCAATTTATTTAGGGAAAAGTAAGATGGGTACAATTATGAAATCTCTTGAGTCTTTTTTTTTTGGGACATAAAGTACGGAAAGACAATTTTTTCGGTAAAAAAAAGAAACATGAGGGCGCTGAATTTATCCCCTTCAAAAAACGCGGCTACACGGTATGCAGAGATCCATCCATTTGATCTGAAATAAAAAAATCACATCATGGTTAGCCAGGGCCGCCAAGAGGGGGGGGGGGGGGGCGAAGGGGGTAAACCCCCCGGGCCCGAGCTTTCAAAAGGGGCCCCGTCATCTAAGTCAACAACTGAAAAAAATTTCTATTTTAATTATATATAAAAAAATGTTTTACGATCGAAAAAGTGTAACAGACAGATTTTAAATTGAAAGTCACTCATTCGATTGTATATGGGCCCGTAAACGCTTAGTCCTGGACCCGAACTTCCTTTCGCGGGGTCGCGTATATGGTACACCCCGGGCCTGTGGTTAGCGTTCTGACTAAATTCAATTCAAGATTTCCAAAACTGTAGAAACGGCGCGAAATTCAACGTTAATTTTAAGAGGCCGTAACGATGCCCTTAATATTGCGTAAAATATAAATGTAGTTAGGATGAGAATCATATATCTGCCGAACATTTGAAGCCCCGATTTTCTGGAATCGAACAATTTTTAGATACCGAAATAGGTACTGCACACCAGCTTGAAAAACATGGTTTCGTGAAAAAAGCGTTTAAAGATTTGATATTGCTTTGAACTCATGAAATGGCGTACAACTCATTTTCTAGGGCAGATATGAAAAAAGGGTATACATAGGGTAATTTTACAGTCTTCAGAATATTTAAAAAAGCAAAAAGAAAACAAATCGATATATACGCTTGGAACTGTAACAAATAAAAGTCTTCGAAATAATTTTCAAAAAAGTGCTCTGTGTAGGGTAATTTTAAAAACCGGTCATTTTTTCAGCCAGTAAACTTTCCTCTTTTCCACTTAAGACGATTTTCAACGATTCCAACCAAAAGGTAGAAAACTTATTTTTTTCATTATTTTTTTAATTTAATTCCGAAAACAAACAGAAGTCCTCTTACAAAATTTTCTATTTTGCAATTTATAATTTTGCTTTTACAAAATATTTAAAGAAGATTTTTTGCACAATATACAATATGTTTCAAAATGTAATACTCAAATAATTATTGTACCTTTCTCTACATTTGTGTATGTGATTTTTAATCACATTTTTATGGCCGGACATTAGAAGCAATCGAAAAAATCGGAATCGCCCAAAAAACGTATTAGGTACTTTCATTTGGAGTAATATAGACTTCATATAAAAAATACAGATAAATCAGAGTGGTGGCATTTTCGGAAGAATAGCATAATTTTATATTTTCTGCAAAAAATCTAAATGAATCTCTAAATTGTCTTGTTCGAACTTAAATTTTGTATTATATAATATTAATTTGTACATTATAAGAATAAAATAGAATTCCACCGTGACTCAACCTACAGGTCGCCGTTAGACTTAATCCGTCCCTGGTAGCGGGTCCTCAAAAATACCAACCAACGAATGGAGACGCATGCCATTTTACAAGGCAAATTCAGATTACAAAAAAATATTTAAAAAAAAATATTAACTGGTACCGTCTTTTAGAGAAAGATCTCTTTCAAAAAAGCTATATTAAAAATTGATTATTTGTAAAATTACACAAGTTGTAATTACTTCCATCGTCAAAACACTAGCCGCGCTAGTCGATAATAGAGCACATTATCCAGCGAAGTGTGCTATATTTAATTTGAAGTCAGCTGGTTTTCATCTGCAACATCTTTATTTCTTGATAAGAGAAGATAGGTCATGACCCCCCAACTTCTTATATACGCGCCTGGCAAATACGCTATATCGCTTTATAATATGTTTTAGATAAAAACATGGTGGATATGTTAATAGTGCAGCTAAAAATCTTTACCTATTTAAAGAGAGAAAATCGTTGCTCTTAAAATATTTTTATGTAAAATTTTTAATTTAAAAAAAGTGATAGTAAATAAAGTAAAGCTCTCAAACAAAATTTTAATTAATATGGAAATACGTAATCGTAATTTATCGGCTTTTGAAATTAAAGCACCTTAGCAGAAGGTCTGTCATTAAAAATTAATCTCTTTATCTCTCCAAAAAAGGCACAATAATAGGTAGAAGTACCTATTGTACACCTACTACTGTATTCCAATTAACAAATATATGCAACAAAACACTTTGAAACCTAAATTTGTCAATTCAATTTATGTGATTCATCTCCTGCTAGAGCTTTGTTGCTTAATGTACCTACCTTGATCCGCCAAGATATTTAACCCGAAAAACATCAAAGGAATAGCAAATTGCTTTGCTGTCACATGAGTAATACTTCGACATTGTATTACAGTGATAATAGAAGATAAATGTCAACGAAGGTAACCATTGCTGTCATTAAAGGTCTACACCCATAGGCGAAATATTAATACAAAAAGATGTCAATTTGCGTCCAAAGGCTGGAGGAATATTTATCAAATCTCTGAAAGTAATAAATTGTGATATATTACGGGAATAAGTCTCTTTCATATCTCGGATATCCGGCCATTACACAGGGCAGTATTATTGAGAGTTTCGCAAGTAAAGTATATTTCTGATCATTTACTTAAACCAAGTTATTTTTAGAATATTGTTTGAAAACAGAAAGCTTAAATCATCAGGCACGCGTGTTCAAAACTGTACCTCAAATTCAACATCGCGGGATTAAGTAAATTCATAAGTTGACAGCAATCTTAAATCAGTCAAAAATAACGTTCACTTGTTCGCTCAAAGGGCATTAATCTGCCCCAAAAATTAATGGATATCGAAGAACAAAAAACGGAATCTAAAGAAAATTCAAAAATGTCGGGCATAAAAACGCTGGAAATTTAGGAATATCAGAGACAAGTTGTCGCTTTGGAATCAATCTTGAAAGAAATTTTGAGAAAATTAGGTCGCGATATGTTTCCGTCAGTTGGAATTACGCCAAAAGATGTATAGAATTCGCCCACACCCTAGTAGTAATTCTTACAGCAGCACGCTGTCAAATCGTCACACTTGTTTTCAAGCGTTTCTTTTTGTGAAATTCGCTGTTCGGATGACTAATTCGGTTCTAATTATGTTTAGCGATTAATAGGACCGTCTTTTTGGCTAGCGAGCAATATGAGCTTTAATTAGACAACTCTTCAACTAAATTCTTTATTTTGAACAGGAAATTACACAATTGTAACTAATCGGGAAGTCCAGACTCATTTTATTAAAAACAGCTTGTACATTTAGTACACTGTCATTGTTATAAATAACATCTTGTAAGTATGTCGGGTATCGCCCGAATACTTTGAAGTAATGAGAAAGTTTTAAAATTATTAAGACTTTATAATATCTTAACGGGAGGGAGAGGGGGGGGGGGGGGTGTCGACGAATAACATAAGACCCGGCTCACGAAACTGAGGATTCAAATTATTGTAAACCTAGCTTTGAGGAATGTTTACAAAGAATCTACGAGGGGTTCCAAGCCTGATTTTTTAAAATGTATTAAAAATATTTACAAGTTATTGGACATTGCCTCCTTCAAAGTACTCCCCTTTGGAAGCAATACATTTTTCCTACTGCGGTTTCCACTGCTGAAAGAACTTCGAGGATTTATCTTGTGGAATACTGTTTCCTCCAGCAATTCTTCTTTAGTTTCGTCAGTTCAGTCACATCTGATCTTTAAGGGTCTCTTGAGTTTTGGAAATAGAGAAAAGTCCCCAGGAGCTTGGTCCGGTGAGTATCGGGGCTGGAGTAGAAGGCTTTTTGTGAAATAATCGCGAGAGCAACGCAGAATGAACAAACCCATTGTAATGGTGCAGTCCCCACTTCGCAACAGCTCAGGTCTCCTTCTCCTCACAGCCTCGCATAAATGTGTCTAGATTTCAAGAAAATCAAGGAAAACAATTAATTTTCTTACCTCGTGAAAAAAATTTGTAATAGAAAACTCCGTTCGAATCAAATAAAACATTTGAAAGACATTTGACGAGCGTTTTTGGGTGTTGGAGAGGATTTTGTTTTACATTGAGATGAGGAGTGGATTATTTTAGTTTCTTAATTAAAGCTCACGGGGAGACCTGGTCTCGAACCCGGGGCCAATGGCATGGTGGTCGTGCACCTCAACGAATTGATACAAATCGGTCGACCGTCTCGAGACAAATTTTGTCGCCATTCGGCGCATCTGCAGTTGCTCAGCTAAAAATTCTTGACATGTGCCAAATGAAGTGTTGCATTCCTCTGGCATTTCATGGATGTATAGTCGACGACTTGATCATACGATAACATTCACTGTGGCAACATGATCCTCTTCAGTCGAAGTTGATGGGCGTCCTGAACGAGGATTAAGTGATCGACTCAGACATACATCCCCAAAAGCCTCTTGCAACATCTGAAAAAATTCTGTAAAAATTTTACCCAACTTCACAGAGAACTTGTCACAAACGCGTTGCTCCTCTTTTTGATTCATTTAACAAAAGATCACCAAATAGCCGAACACCGAAAACTTATTTCATAAAAACTTCTATTACTTCCTACGAGGAAGTGACTAAAGGAGAAATAAACTCAGAAAATCGTGGCAACTTTAAGCTCTCATAAGGCCAAGGCAGGCGATTAGAAAAGTATTTTTAAATTTTGGCAAAATATTATCTCTTAATAATATAATGCGAATTTTTACAAAACCCTTTTTACGGGCTGCCAATGCAGAATATACGAAAACAGCTGGAACGTCAAGACGCTAAGTGACAGCACAGACCCAGGGCCCAGATAAAAAGCCTACTTCCTCGTAGTAAAAAGCGTACAAATTTGACAGCTTAGACCCAGAAGCAGAACAAAAACTTGTCATTCTCACACACACACGACATATACGCGATAGGTCTTCTCCTTTAGCTACTTCCTCGTAGATTTACTTCACTTACTTATTAATCCTCGTAAATCTTAACCAACGCAAAAAGTACAATGAAAACAAAACCTGCAGCAACTAGAAGATTCGGCAATAAATTGAAGAGTGTTGCCCAGAACAGTATTCATTGAAAGGCAAATTCCTCAAACGAAATAGAAGTTCGTGGAGAGAAATAGTGCAATTAACCAAATAGTTGGCAAATCCTACGAAAATTTAGGATTTGGGGATTATCTGGGTCGACTATCATGAATAAGAAGTCTGATATTAAAAATTCAGATGGTAGACGAAAAGTTTAAGAAAATTGATCTAATTTTGGCTCAAAACTAGATATATGGATTTTACTATATCGAAAGTAGCCAAACCCCCGGTTTGAAATATTTTAAAATGTACTCAAAATGCATTTGAACGGGTGAGTGTAACAAAGGTAACATTCCAAAATTATGCAAAAAAAATATGAAAAGAAGAAACTAAAAAAGCCATTTTGTAGGTTTTTTCAAAAGAATGTAAAAATAGGAATATTTCCGTGTCACTTCATTGTAATTTTCGTTGAGCGGAAGAAGGATAATGTTCCTGGAATGTAAACCTTTTTACGAGTGACGTTCACTGTGGTTTTCTCACGTTACGCTTAGAGATTTTGTTGACTTTTTCAATCATTTGGTATATTTTATATTAGTACTTTAAAATATTTAGTTAAGTGATTTATATTCCTTATAGCCTACTGTGCATTAGGGGAAGAGTACGAGCCCAGTATACAATGGAAAAAAATAAAAATGGAAGGATACCTATCTTTCGGGGCTGTTAGAGAAACAGAATATTGCTAGACAGCGCCCATCGTCTAAGCAAAGGGTAGAGTTGGGTTGAAGTTTGTCGAAACGCTTACATAAGTTTGCATGCCATCTCCAGTAAAGTTGTTCAACGTCTAAGTAAGCTCCTTGAAACCAATCAGGGACCTGTTTGATATGATAGAAAAACACAAAAACCGCGTAAATGCGTTTGCTGCTACCATCTTTATAAAAATATATGAACATACCTCCTCACTAGCAAAAAAAAGGAGTCACATTACTCGTTTGATGAAGTTATTTTACGTGGATTCAGATTTTACGGTATTCAAGATGCACGATATCTGATATCAGGAGACGGAGTTGGATCAATTCGTTGAGCCGCACGACCACCATGCCATGGGTCCCGGGTTCGAGGTTCGGTTATTAAGAAATTAAATATAATGCACTCCGTCTCTGGGCTGTTGTTTAGCTCGCAGCAATGCAAAGCAAGACTTTTAAGTTTCCTCGCTTCCCTTACCCTAAATGTACTTTCTGCCAAAACCATGCTAATACATCAAAGGGTTGTCCCCTAGGATTTGGCCACATCGTATAAAAAAACATCGGAATCGTAAAATACTTTTTTAAAACATTTCAGAGAAAACTATGGATACTGTTGAGTTATTAGCTAATAAGGGGCGAGCGAAAAAGTTATAAAATAAGATTCAAAACATCACCGAAATCTGCAAGGAGAGAAACGATGTCATGGCTATTGTTTTTGACTTTATGCAAAATTTTCCTCTACCTTTGACAGTTCAGGAAATGTTTTACCTGCGTAAGTTTAGGTACTACGTCTTCAATATTCATGATATTGGGAAAGATAATTCAGTTTTCTACAAATGCACAGAAGGCAAAGCTCAACGAAGCCCTAATGAAGTATGCAGTTTTGAAATCCTGCATGAATGGTAGACTCTCGATCATTCACCAGTGCTATCCGATTCAAGGACATGCGACAGAAACTTCTCGGTAAAAAGTAAGCTGTTCGAAATCTGGATCGTATTAACTCGCCAAACCAGTATGACGACATCATTCGAACTGCCAGGAAGCGCAACCCTTGGTATCAAGTAGAGGTTTTAAAACGACCAGATATTCAACTTCAAGAACTAGTGACCGCAGCATTTTAAGCAAATATGCAAAGATATTGAGTCAACGCTTTAAAATACATTCTGACATCTGACCCATGGAAAAAAGATTTTTTACCGGCATTTGTCAGGGAGGTTTCGGATAAAAAAATGTTTCAGACAAAAGTTGGATATTTTTCTTCGAAGAGTCATAATCCGCGATAAAAAATGGGGGTTGCCATTTGAAATTTCCAAGTCAGGGGTTGTTTTGTGTGCAAACGATTTCACCCTCAAAGCGAAGCATCTTTTGTCTGAAACTTTTTTCACGAAAACCTACCCTTAAAGAAATATTGAACCGTTACCCGACTTTTGCCGCACCCTGTATAATTCCTCTTATGTTGTACCTAGGATGAGGATGAAAATAGGGGTGATAGCTGACTTCGTAACGCGTGGTCCGATTTGGATGATTCTTTTTCTAATCTGGACAGTGTGTTTCTCTTTTCCATTGTTACCATGATAACAGTGTTGTACCTAAGGTGGGGATGGGGACAGGAGTGGTGCGCGGACAATCAAATAAAGAAAGAAAGATAGTCGTTCTATAAAATTATACTTAAATCCTTCTCTTTTCTTATGATCAGTATGTTGTTGTTTTATGTGGCATCTTTGATTGGAGATAGGTATGTAGTTGTTTTGTTTTATTTATTTAACACCGACTTTAAAATGTCGTAACCGAGATAAAATTAAATATTATGGTATCCTTTTAGGCTGTTTTTGTGAAAAACTTTCTTTTAAAGCTATTTTATTAACAAATGCTGGTCAAGCTCTTTGCGTGGTCGATGACAATTATATTTTTCTTTCATTCTTCAGATTTCTTTTGACTTTAGATTTTCTTCTTTGCAGGTTTTTCTCACAATGAAGCAAAAAAGGTCAGATAGCTCGTTGCGGTGGAACCTAACCGATTAGCAAGTTTTCTGTAATTCTTTAAGGCAGTATTAAAATAAAAATGATGAAAATTACTGGTTTAACTGCGGTATTGAGAATCCATCGTAAAGCCGACAGTTTGGGATAGTAGATCCTGCAAAAAGAGAATGCGGTACTCAGGGCCGCCGAGAGGGAGGGGGCGAAGGAGGGACCCCTTCCGGGAACGGGCTTTCAAAAGGGGCCCCGTCATCTAAATCATCAACGGAAAATTTTTTCAATTTTAAATAAATATAAGAAAAATGTTTCACGATCGAAAAAGTGTAATATACTAGATATATTTTAAATTGAAAGTCACTCACTCGATTGTATATGGGCCCGTAAACGCTGGGCCAGAAATTCCTTTCGCGGGGCCCGTATGTGGTACCCCCCGGGCCCGAATTTTGTCTCTACGGGCCTGGCGGTACTCCATTAACTCAAATTCAATTTATAGGGACGGACTTTTAACATCGGTATATGTACATGGAAAGTGAAGACTAACAATTGTTTTCGTCTTTGCAATCGAGGGGGTATTGTTGAATAAGACTTTTAAAATACAGTCAACATACATTACGACTTTTTTCATTTTATTATTATTTCAGATTTAAAAAACAGGTAAACAAACGTGGAAAGTTAATAATGAAATTTTATGGAAATTTTCCTAATAAGCACATTTTTTTAATTTGCAGCCCTAGCACATAAAAAATCAAAAATATTATATATAGGTATAGGTTAGTTTTAGACCATTTCAGTCCAGTTTGGTCTTCTTTCTATGCTTTTCATACTAGTCATATAAAAGCACTCCATCGCCAGATTGCAAGAGTTGCTGTTTGTTGCCTTCCGTGCACCAATCTGCTCGAACTGCTTTCATAGTTCATATGCAGATCGACTTGACGGTGAATATTTCAGCATTTTTAAGGTAACGTTCATCACTTCTATTTGCCTCGAAATTAAAGCTTAAACAAAAAATGTCAAATGTTTTTATGACATTTTGTATATTTTAGTGAACTAATATTTTACATATTAAGTTTAACTAATTATTCGTATAATATGTAAATAGATAAGTTGTAAACAGTACCAAAAGCAAAATTTGATCTGATACTATTTTTCATATTTTTGTGCAGGTAATTATTGTTTTGGTAAATAATAGAGAAGTCAGGGTAAGAGAAAAAATTGTCACGGAAAACAAAGAAGCAATATTAAGGAAAACTATAAGTTATTTCACAAAAATATAAATTAAGAAATCCTCATTAAATTATAAACTGATATTAATGAGAAGAATTTGAATATTAGAACTTTTGCAACAATATTTATTGCCTTTTTTATCGTCAACAATTAACAAATGCGGTTTTCGAATATATCAAATTTCCATACTAGCAAAGAATTTAAATACAATAAAATGTTTATATGTAATTGGATATTTGGGGCAAACTATGATGTCTTCCAAATTAATTATAATTGTTTTTTAACGCAATTAATTATATTTTAAATCGTCACTGCACTTGTGGGAAAACCACGAAGCTAATAACTACATACGTAATAGGTTCAGAATATTTTTCTTTATTTTTAGCTTTCCGTATATTTAAGAATTACCTCTTTCAGGTTTTAGCATACCATTCCGCAATATTTTGGTAAACTTGATTTCAATATATAGGTATTATCTACCTTTTCTCGAAGCGTTTCGTCGTATTTTCGAACCCTCATAGCTTCGGTCTGGATAATACCAGAGAGCTCAAATTCTTAGAATAAGATGTAGTTACCAGACTTATGAAACGCACTAAATTTTATTTGTCCAACTTTTATACTTTAGATTTTATTAATACCTGAAATACGTCGATTTCGCCACTCATGATCATCAAAACCATTAGTCTTACAAAGCAGAACCTTGGTATAGAGGTAGGTAGATGTTTAAGTAATTATTCGTTAACTATATTTGCCATAATTTTTGTTTTTATGACTTTAATAGGACGAATATCTTCTTCCTCCAACGATTTCTTTATTTTAGGTATACATAGGTGTTAAAAAAAATATTTGGAAAAATCCCTCTCTATATAGAGTCTTCTATTATTTCTACAAAAATCGGTCCAATTACTGGAAATACATCCTTTATTATAAAATTATCGATATCATGAAAATTGGTCAACGCGTTACGAAATTCTGTCCGGCCATGCTTTAAAAAAAAACCCCCCGGAAGTCGATTAAAAATAGGGACACTAATAAAAATTTATTAAGTTGAAGTCTGTATCAAATTTTACTTTTGATCTCACCAAAAGTGCAATGTCCGCAAGATTTATGAACATATTGTACACTTAAAATAGACTATAAGCAACATTTTCAATGAGCTCAACAATTTTTTCGTTAAAGTATAATCTAATTGCTCATTATATAGTATTACACTTCTGTGCTCAACTTTGTTAGGCATATCCTTATAGATTTGACTCCTGCTGACTATACCAACGAAGGTTTCTAAAATTTACTCTTCGCATTGTCGTAGCAATACTCGTGTAAATGAAGAGATGCCTGTAAGTATTGTGCATTCAGCTGATACTAAAACTCAATTAGTTTTTCGTTATTAAAAAGGCAAAGTAAAGCTTAACTACATTCCGGTTTTGTGTTAGGTCTGTTTTTTAATTCTATGATAACTTTTTTTTTAAATTTATTAACCAAGCGTTCTCAACCATTGAGTCTACCCCGTCTCCAAGGATTGTTTCAACCCTAGAGGAGATGAAAAGCGCCTTTAAACCAATACCCTTAAAATGCAAAGCAACCCTTTTCTACCATTTAAGGTCGGAGAGGTGCGGTTTTTTTTAATACGCTAGGAGGGTGATACAATATGACGCCACCATAGTTAAGACCCTGAGCGAGTCCTAAAGGGTTAAACCAATCGGTGGAAAATCGATTTTTTGTTTTCTAGTTTTAATTATAGAAAGAGACGTCGGCCACTAAGGAGCACTGGGAACAGTGGACCGTCGCGAACTCGTGCATAGGCTAAGATGGATTACGTTGCACACGTGAGTAAAAATCTCAAACTGCCAGAGATATTCGGGTCTGTCGGTGTCTTTGGAAGATGTTCACCTCTCACGGCAAAAAAGGCTGATTGATTACCAGAAAACTTTACTGGCAGGATACACTTCTGCGAAAGAAATGGAAAGAAACAATCGAAACCCACAATCAAGCCATTGAGTACGTAAACCTAGTGCAACGTGGAGGAAAGTTCTGGTAATAAAAGCTGTAGCACAAAATGGAAAACTGTAGAATAAACAAGACACAGAGACTGATAGAGTTAAAGTAAGCTATAGATTGTTTACTTAGTAGTTGGTTCAAAAATTTAACAGTAACATTGTTAGGGTTAGCTCTGAAGCAAGCAATATCCGGAGAAGAAGAATTCTAGCCAAGACAAATTAATGATCTCAAAGCATAGAATAGCGATCGTTAGATAGTTTAAATTAAAAATTGTTTTGATATCGGAAAAAAGTTTTGATCTGCAAGTTTCAAATGATATTATTGATTACAAAAACATTCGACGATTTTCAAAACTCCACAATCACAATTATTTATTTACAAGGAGATTCCGGTCATAAATAAATAAATTCTATCAACGACAATAACACAAAGGCGATAAATTTTACTTTCAATGCAACTTGCGCACGAAGCATCCTCGACAGCCAATTTAAAAGTCATCCTTAAAATTAAGCTCCAAGAAACTAACGAACTGCGTGTTGATTACTACTTAATTGACAATTGACTCAGATTTTCTGAGAACCCTCCAAGTCCAATATTTCCGACAATTCAATGCGATTACCCACATCAATCAACATGAAAAGCTCATAAAGTACTTACCTCGCTTTGAATTCGATCATGGTGCCGCTCTGGAGTCTTTGGGGCATAGTCCCACTCGTCCCTGAAACAAGATTACGAAAAACGTGAATAAGTTAAAACCTCGGAAAGGTAAAATTATAATTTACCTGTCGACTCTCTGAATGAAGGGCATTTTGGCTGTGCTATCATGGATCCGAACCTGGGCAGGTGTTATCTCTTCCAAGAACATATTTTTACCCGCGAACCTATCCATTATTGGACTTAATGGTCGACAAGATCCACCCAAAAGCTCGTCAATATTTGTATGGCGAGAGATGAAACACTTTTGCTTATTCTCGTTTTGAACTTTTTGGTAAGGAATGTTATTGTACGGAGATTTTTTGCCTTTAGAAGGATCTTCTAATCCCTCAGGACTAGCGCGATCGCCTAACGGCAGAGGTATTTCCAAGTTTGTAGAATTATTTTGATTGCTATCGGCGACTTTTATTTCATCTTCATCGCTGGAATCAGAATCGTGTTGCTGTTGTTCTTGTGGAGTTTTCTCTATTGAATCATCTTGCAACCACCAAGCTCTTTCACCAGATTGTATAGGACGAAGATTTGAAAGTTTTTTAGTGGGACCAGTCGTCCACCAAGACCGTTCTTCATTAGCTTCTTCTGCTTGCTTTAGAGGGCTATTCTCACTTTTCGGATTACTTTCTATTTTGCTTTCGTCATTGTTTACCCACCAAAGTGAATCATCCACATCTGAGCAACGATTAGATTTTTCTATTAACCAAGATGGTTCACTGCATTTAATAGGACTAGGAGAGCTTTTTTGAGGGCTACTTTTGCTTTTGCTGATATTTCCTTTCGGCCACCATGTCTTTTCTAAAGATTCACGCTGATCGGAATTTTTTTTATTATTTTCGTCTACTGTATCATTTAACCACCACGCACGTTCTCCCGATTCGGCGCGTTTCACTTTACACTTCGCAACATTTCTAGAGCTATTCTCTTCATTCTCAGTAGTCCACCATGATTTATCGTCGTCACATTCCACACTCCCCGTGTTATAATAACATTTTTCCGGGTTTTCGCTTTCGTCTAGATCGTTTTCGTTGAAAGTGTTTAAATCTTCCGCGATCGTATCGTCATTGTCGTTACGCATCCACCAGGCGACTTCGCCGGAGTCGATATGTCTCAATTTATACTTCATTTCGTCCTTAATATCTAACGCAGATTCGGTGTCGATTTGCTGACTAGTGCTGAGCCACCAGCTAGAATCGTCGGGGTCGGTTTCCGTTTTGGGATTACTAGTAGCCGTGGTTATTGGATTTGAAGGGGATATCGACGCCGCGACAGTAACGTCTTGCTTAAAACCTTCCGAAATACTGTTGCTGCTTGAATTGTCTAAGTAAAACGGTTCGGTACTGGTATCCTGCGCTCGCGCTACGAAAAAATTTGAAACAGATCCCAATTTTCGAATAAGAAATGATTTGGCCTCGTCGCTTTTAGTAGCAGATGAGTCAACCGGGGAATTTCGTTTTGATAAATTACCGCGAAGTTTGCATGGTGGTTGTTGTTGTTTATCTTGAATGCCAGAAGTATCTTGGACATTATGTCCACCGCTGATGTTCTTATTATAGCTGACCGACGATTCATCTCCTAAGCATGTGTTGGATTGATGCTTACCTGGTGATGCTTTTAGCTTCCTCAGATGACGTCCCTTGGATTCGTTTTCTGATGAACTATTTGTTGATGCCGTTGTGCTGACGTTGCTAGCTTCCGAGCCGACACTCGGTGATCGTTCGACACGGTGCAAAAATTGATTGCAATTGTTAACTTTTGACTGATCAGGCTTGTCTTCCGTGTCAGTTCCTGTGCTGGGAGTGCGAGATTTTCGTGGTCGATCTGTGGGGCCAATGTTTAGTGCTGACTTCCTAAAATCCTTGTTGGGCCATTTCGAACTTCCGGATGTCGAACTAGTTGTTTTGGTTGGTGATTCAGCTTTAGGAATCGCTGGTGGTAGGGATCTCGCCGGTGTTTGGGTTGGACTTTGTTTTATTGACGTCGCATATTGTTTTCCTGCTGAACTTTTGCTCTTGGAATCTGATGAAGTTTTAGATTTTTCTTGCTTTATACTGCGACTTGAGCTGCTCTTAGAGGATGGAGAGCTAACTACCTCTTTCTTGTTTTCTTCGGTAATATCACTTTCACTTTTAGAAGTAGTATCTCGACTATTTTTTGTTGAATTTGGACTTGCACTACATCTTGCATTGTTCGTACTAAATTTACTCTCCAGGTTCGAACTCCACGGTATTCCGGATGGAGCACGAGCCGCTCCACTAAATCGTGAATATCTTGTAGAATCATCCAGTCGATCTGACTGAATTTCCTTATCAACTAAAGTCGGTCTCTTCGAAGTTCTTTGAATACTTTTTTCAACGGTCTTTGCAATTTCTATTCGCCGTGAGCGAGCAAAAGTTGTCGCACCTGGCGGTGTTGGTGACGTTGCTCTAGTTACAACAATGACAGAAACGAAAGCCTCCGGTTCGGTATCAGTACTCTCTTGTAAACCTTTTTCCACACTATTCGTAACTCTTGCTTTATTGGACTCTTTATCTTGCTCTTTTCTTTCCCTCTTTTCTTTATTTTCTAATTGCTTTTTTATTAAACGTGCTCTCATATCGCTAGATGACATATATGAAAGTGCAGTATCTGCAGAACGTGGCAATGATGTATTTGTTGAACCTATTCGGGAACTAAGATTGTTGCTGATTCTAGTTCCTAATCTATAGGATGTCGAATAATTGCTCGATGACGGACTGAGTTTACTTTTTAGAGTCATATCTGATGGGCTAGGATCTCTAGAACGTCCTCTTAAGGAGTTTATTGCCGGACTTGGCTCCCGGCTTCTTACTCTTGTGATTGCACTTGGTTTACGTTCAGTTGCTGGACTCGGATCTCTAGACTTTCGTCCATATTTCGAAAGATTACTAGTAGATGTAGCAAATCTAGAAATCTTATGATTGCAAGCATTTTCTTTATTCGAAGAGCTGGCAGTATATTTTGGCTGGCTAGAATGAGTTTTATTAATTGGCTCTGATGATTTATCTTTCTCGTCCTTCGATATCGACCCAGTCGACCCATATCGATTAACATATGATGCTGGAGTGATGTCTCGTTTTACCCCGACACTTCGATATGTCCCGCCGGAGTACGAAGGACGAAAAGCAGCTGGAGATGCTATTGATCCAAACCTTGGGCCTGATCCGCTCACATCATCCCGTGATGAGTACTAAAAATAATAAGAAAAAATATTTGAATAAATATAAAAGGCGCCAGTAAATTATTTTCTTATTAGTCAAATAACAAGATACATGTAATTATCTTGGCATGAATTGTAAAAGATTCTTCTACATGACGGGTATCTTGATCAGAGCCGGCTTGAGAAATGTCTCTCCTCTTACGCTTTAAAATTGTCTGTCTGCTTACATTTGTATATATTTATTAAGGAAGTTTGTTAATAGCATCAGACGTTGCAGAGTACGCCACACGAATATTTAAAAATAATTTTGAATAATTCACTGACAGAATAATAACTGATGAAAACTTGCAGTCAGTGAATGAATGGGTAAATAACCTGTCTCAGACAGTACAAATACAGGTTGCATCAATTTAACTGTCACATGAGATGTACTGGTACGTGGCGTTTGTTTACCTTTTTGTCACGGACATAGTAAAATCAGAATATTTTTGATAGGGGCGTTTAACAACTCCTTTTGTCTGAATAACAAAAATCATAAAATTAAAGATATGGATTTCATAATTTAGCGAATATTGTAGGAAAAGGTGTTTACGTAAATATACAAGGGTTCAGATAAGCTCAAAACTGCTCTAATCTCACAGACCTTTCTAAGGCGTTTAGTTGCTACTTTCTGTGAACACTAAGGTAAAATAACTATAAACAAAGGGGATCCTACTGAAGTCTAATATTCCTGTGTGTTATACAGGGTGTTTCAGATCTGACGTGCCAAATTGAGTAGAGTGATAGATCTCAAGTAGACAAGCATAAAATTGTTTGGCAGGGGGTGAGGGGGGGGGGGCAATCTGAAGCATTTGCGAGTTACACCACGGTGATTCATAAATGTCAGTTTTTCATGGTATGCACATCACTCTTTTATTTTTATTTTTTGATCTATCCAACACATTTTGTTCCTTTAAAGAATTTCCTACCAAAGTGTGAGTTTTTACTCATGCGGCAGATTATTTGCCCCACCCTGTACATTAAATTCGCTGGTTTTTGATATATGTATTTTGCAGCGGCTGTAATAGTAGTAAAAACGTTGAGCCTACGGCAGACCAGATCAATGACTCTATGTTGACGGCAAGGTATCGTTACAGCTATTTTCACTAGTGAAATGAAAGGCTTTCTAAACTGAGGACGACAGCTACAAGACTGTTCAATGTTGCAAAGTAAGGATGATCCTGAGAAGCCTATATTCGAAACCTAACATCCTACAATCGCGAGTTACGGAAATGAAAGAGGTTGCGGCGGGGGAACTTTTCCAACGGCGTAGAGGACGCTAGGCACTGTGAGTGGGTGAAGTAAGTACCTTTATATTGTTTTTTTTCTTAGTGAGCACCTTAATAATACTTAAAACTACAAACTTGTTGCATAGTTTTGCTATTTAAAAACGGAGGCCCATTTTGAAACCACGTTGAGGCTGGAAAAATTTACAAAACCCCATAAAAATACCTGAGAAAAAGAGGGTGAACGTATTACCCCCTGTGCACCGAGCCAGTTCATTCTCTCCAGTGGAACCAGTTCACGGAGAGTCAAAATAAATTTGACTGGGATGGGAAGGGTGTTCAGCCTTAACTAGTCGTCGGGAACCATTTTGAACGCCTGATAAATCGAGCGAGGTCTCTGACATCAGTGGAGCCTAATTCGGTTAGCTCTTCAAAGAAGTCGGAGCCCAAAAACCGGTTCCTACTGTTGGCTAGGGCCGGGCAGTTAGCGAGGAGGTGAAGTATGGTTTCCTCTCCGTCATGGCAACTCCTACAGAAGTCGTTTGAAGGTGCACCCAGTCTATCTGCTAATTGTTTTGCGTCCGAGTAGGATGAGCTCTCTTGACCGTTTAGGGTCAAGCTTTGGCCATATCTGTCGGGTAATCAGGCAGGGGTGTGTTCCTCCTGCCAATTAATATTTGCAATCCTGAGAGATTTCTGTAAGAGTACCAGTTTGCAAGTGACCAACGGTTTACCCAGCTGGTGGCTAATGTCCGAATCAAGAAGAGTGGTACCGATTCTCGCTAGTTCGTCGGCTTTGCAGTTACCCGGAATATCACTATGTCCAGGCACCCAGATGAGATGTACTTTCACATGCTCAGCTATGTCATTTAGTGCTGAGCGACATGTTATAACCGTTTTGGAGGTGGTGTATACTCCCGTGAGGGATTTAATAGCGGCCTGACTATATGTGAAAATGCATATGCTGTCTGTAGGCAGCATTAAAGGATTCCGGTGGTCCGCGGCTACCTTTATAGCCATGATTTCCGCTTGAAACACGCTGCAGTAGTCAGGTATGCGGAATGAGATATCGAGGTCCAAATGTTCGGAGAAGATACCTCCACCTACTTTGCCTTCCAATTTGGCCAGCTCGTCGGCTTATCGTTACCCTCTATGCCGACATGTCCTAGAACCCAGCAGGTTCTGACCGTATGGTCTGAAAAATCTCTTACGGCTCTGAATAGTCTTTGATGCATTTTGATTTTATCAGGTAGGAGTTTAAAGCCTTGAGTGCTCTTTGACCATCCATACAAATGGTGATCTTGATTGCTGACATATGTTTTGCTTGAACAGAGAGTGAAACCTTCATAGTGGCGTACATTTCCGCTGCAATCGTTCGTAAGTTTATAAGACTCATTTATTTGCAGACCTTCTGAGAGAACTCTAGTTCCAACATCCTCTCCGCCTTCGATCCGTCTGTAAAGATGGGAATTCCTCTAATGATATTTCTGGATGCTTCCAGTCTTCTCAATTAGGTATGATAACGGAAAAGAGTTTTCTAAAATCATATTGTGGCCTCCTGTGATCCGTTATGGGGTGCAACCCATTTTGAATAAGAGAATTCAGTAAGACCGTATGTCCAAAACTTTCTGGCATCCATTGGCTGTTTTCTCTGAGTCTGAGAGATGAGAAACTAGCCACTTTTCTTGTGTATTAACTGCACTCCACCAAACACTGGATCCATGGGTACGGATAGGCTTGACGATCGCTGTGTACATCCAGTGTGCAATACGCGGTTTCATGCCCCATTTTTTACCAAAGGTTCCCTGCATGTGTAGAATGCGTAGAGTCCTTTCTTCATCCCCTCTTCCATATTCCTTTTCCAATTCAGTTTGGAGTCAAATATGACGCCCAGAAATTTGGCTTCCGAAGAGAGTTTGAGTGTACTACTTTTATGTTTTAGTGGTTTTGAAACGGATAGTTTATATTTCTTTGCGAAGAGAAACATTTCTGTCTTACGTGGGTTTACCATAAGACCATCATAGAAGACATCATATGACTTTCCATTTGTCAGCAAGACTATTGAATCTGCGTACGATATCGTTTTATTGCCTCTATTAACGAGTGATTTAAGAATTTTGTTTAGAGCGACATTCCAAAGCAGGGATGATATGACTCCTCCCTGTGGTGTTCCTCTATTAACTTTTTTCCTAATGGAGAAATCCCCTAACCTGACATTGATGACCCTCCTGTTTAGCATTGGCTGTCTATCCAGTTCGTCATAAATGTCTGCGCGCCAGATTCCTCTTTAGAGGAAATGATGGATCCTATTTTTAAGTTGTTGAAGGCTCCTTCAATATCAAGGAAGGCCGCCAAAATGTATAGATGTTCACTAGAAAAGATGAGAGGCTAATTGGTCTATAATCATTGGCATTGGTGTTTCTTGGCTTTCCTGCTTTGGAAATAAAGGAAGAAGAAAGAATTTCCAGACTATATTCGTCTTTACAGATGTACGGCAGTGGTGTGGGGGTTTTGGCTACAATTTTGCAAAGAAGGAGTAAAACTAGTTTAAATTAAAAAAAAAAACCGACTGCACAAACCCGTGGCCTAAGGCCTAAGGAGATCAATGAAGAACATCAATGCGTTGAAAATGAGAAACATGCTCGCCAAGATTCGGCTGCCAGCGGGCAAAGTTTTTCAATTGTTTTTTTTTCGATTAGCGTGGCGTTTTGTACATTGATTTCTTGTATGAGCGTCGCACAATAGATGCTGCTTATTACTGTGAAATTTTGAGGAATATGAGAAACACTTATCGTTCGAAACCGATTCGACCCCATACTATGCGTTTGCGTTTGACTTTCCAAAAATTAAAGGAAATGAGATGGACTCCGCTTGAGCATACCACCTATAGCCCTGACTTATCGCTATGCGATTTCCATCTGTTTGGGCCACTGAAACAAGCACTCAGAGGTAAGGAGGTGAGGAACGCTTGTCGTTCAATACGACTTGACCAACCACTTGGAACCCATACTGCATGTTTAACTTGCCAACAATTAGATGAAATGAGCTGGACTCCACTTGAGCACCCCCCCCCCCCCCCCGACCAACCACCCCCCTATAGGCCCTGAGATTTCTTCTGTTTAGGCCGTTGAAGCAAGCATTTCGAGGACTAAGATTCCAGAACTATGCCGTGAACAATTGGCTTCTAATACGACGCTCTTCATTTTACGATGCTGGGATCAAAAACCTCCCGATTCACGTTCGTATTCTACATGAGTCGAACAATTTTTGAAGTCGATTAGGGCTGGAGCCCAAGTTCTAAATAATTACCGAACCTCGTCATCAATAATTAGTGAAATTACCGAAAAGTGAGCATCGACCTATCTTGCTTTTCTATTTTATTACAAAAACTAAATGGCGGTAGTGTATGAAAACAAAACACTTTAATATGGAAGTTACTTATAAAACCCAATCAATTATAAATTAACAATACTCACTGCACTAGCAGAACCCGACTTGTACGAAGTTGGTAAATTTGATTTCCAGGGAACCTGAAAAATAAAGAAAACAAGCACTTAGAAAAAATCAACCAAGATTAATTGTAGTCTATAAAACTTTACTTCAATGAAATTTAAATCTTTTGAGCAACAGCACATAATTTTAGTAAATTTTAAAACACAGTTTCGAACATTTTATATAAAGCTTGACTGCCGATTCGTCTTTACAATGACTCTTTGCTGTGAGAAACTAAATCTTTCTCTAGCATCTCACCACCGGGTGACAGTAAAAAGACCGGGCATAGTTCAATAGGAAGGCAGCCCCCAATTTTACCAATTGACTTCTGTTGACTTTGATTTCTGACAGTGATGGCATCCAAACTTATTAGGGCTTTAATGGCCTGTTCTTGGCTGTCCTCAAATTATCAAATTGCTTCTTGACGCTCATTGCTTAAATTGATTCTCGTAATAAATCATCGCACACTTTATTGGAATTTATTATTCACCGGTTTCAACATATGGTCAGTTCTACCCCCACTTTTAATTTGTTCACTTTAATAATTTAATTAGACCAAATAATTTGAAGTTTTTGCAAAAACATTTGTTAATTTGGGAAGCTCCTTTAATTAAAATAAATTCCAATCAATTCTTAAGAGATAAGACTTTCAGTAAAATATAACGTATAAAACTTTTTTTATTCAAATTATTTACTTTAGATACAATTTAATTGCGGCCTATAAGAAGCTGATTGGCACTAAGTGATGGCTAGCAATCTAATCTAAACGCGTTCAACTGTTGCCATGATTTCTTGATTTGGGTACCTTCCTTCTCCACGGATCTAAAATTGTATGCGTCTGGAGGTGTTGTTATTACATGCCTGTAAAGTTTGCACACCCTTTTATGAATTTTGAAAGATTTTTTTTGGAAGTTTATTATTTGTGTACCCATAATTTTTTTGGTCCAAGCTCCACTTCAAAATGCCGGACAAAAAACTTTTTTTGCTAATTTTTTCACCCACACTAAAAAAATGTTGAACTCCACAGTTGAAATCGATCGTTAGACCACATTTGCAAAATTTAAAAAAAGTTGTCTGTTGTTTCCCAATTTGACATTTTTTGATGGCGTATTCGTTTGTATATCGTTAGTCTTCGTTTTTCCATAGTTTAGTTTCATTTGTCCAAGCTATATTTGAAAATAGTAGACAAAGTTTAACTATTTAAAATTCAGCCTAGACAAACTATATTTTGAATTGGAAGATAAAAATTAGGCCTGGGCAAACGGGATTGAATCTAGAAAAACCCTCATGATACCGTCACAGGGAAAAGTCAAATAAAGTCTGGCCACACTGTTTGGGTGTTTCGTAATTATCGCAGCTGCGTTTGGGATTTCAGTTTCTGATCCATCTGTATGTAGAGTGCTAGCTCTCTTTTTGTGTTCGAATTTTACGTCTATATGGATCCTCCGGTTCATTTCTGGCGCAAATTTCCATTTAGTCCTTTTTCGGGTCGTGTTGATGTGCATGGTTCCAAGGATAAGTCTGTAGGGGGTATAGGAAAGTGGATCAGGTGGGGTCGTTATAGGGACTTTATTCACCGATTCCGAAATGGGGTAGCGTCTTTCTATTTGCAATTATTTCAGCGTTGTCCTAAATCGTCCTTCGTCTCCGGCTCTTGTGTGTCATTATATGCTTCCTTCCACATTTAATTCTGGCTGGTCCTATCTACTATTGAACTAATTCCTGCTCCAATCAACAGGACTGCAATTTGGGGTCATTCTTCCTAGGCCAGTAGAAGTCCGTATTATTTTATTTATTTGAGTATGTATTCGTTTTAGGTACGTCGGTATAATTTCTCCATTCCAAAGAAATCGGTAACCCGTGAAGTATTGACAATCCTAAGTATGCCTGCTGTAAAAGCATTCTTATTCTTTGCAGCCAGTGGCTTAGCCAGTCCATTTATCCTCTTCAATCGATTATAGACTCCCTCTGCATGGGATTTTCATGTCAGTTTTCTGTCAAAGTCTAGTCCTATCATTTTATCTACTCTATTCAGTGAGTGGGAGGAAATTTCTTCCGGTTAAAGGTAATTGCCTCTGATTTTTTTAAGTGCAATAGGGCTGCGCCCCCCCCCCAGATTTTTATCTACAACAGGATGTGATAAACTATTACCAGTAATTGGACTATTTGCACTTATCGTGCACTTACGTGTAGTTGCGTACATATCCGTGTATACGGAAATTAGACGGCAATTTGATAGTGGTAAATAGACACTTCCTTCGTTAATACGATTGCTCTTCGGAATAATAATGAATATGAATGTTATTCGCATATGTATAGAATTGGGGTCTTTCAAGTATTACGTAACGCAGTTTTTGAAGATTTCTGACCCCCCCCCCCCCCCCCCCCACCACTTATAACGCACCGTAACGTTTCGCGTTTCCCCCTTAAACGTAACGTTACACTCATATGATTATTTTTACTTAAAAATGTCAATTATGTTGCGCAAAATACCACAATAAGAAGCAATGTAAATTAAACGAAATTTCAGCCCACTTTGGCCCTAAAGTTTGTGCGTAAAATTCGTAAATTCATGGCTTGTAGTTCAGGTGACCGCAACGTTGGACTCTTAGAGTGCACTTATTGTACTTATTTGCCATACATATATACTTTTGTATACTCAGTCACGCGAATCTTTTCGTATGTAAAAAAATTTGGGTAGTACCATATAAACTGAGCCGTGAGTCAAGAGTTAGGACTTTTATTTTAACAAAAACGTAATGTTACGTAACGCATTGCATGACTCCCCCTTCCCCTTCCTCTAACGCACCGTAACGTTTCACAAGACCCCCTCCCTCCTAACTGCGTTACGTTATACTTGAACGGCCCCTAAACTGGTTCTTAATCCATATTGGTAAGTGTTATAAAGCGAAGTAGATAGTGGCGAGCCTTGTGCAATAGAATTTTCTAATGGTCTAGTTCCAGATGGGAATCCACTAACTCTAACTCCCCATATTAAAAGTGGTTTAATAATTATGTGACTGCATGTTCTGTCATAGGCCATTTCTAAATCCTCTAGATTTTTAAAATAAAAATATTGTTTATATGGCACACAACTTTCCAAAGAAATTTTATAGGTAAAACTTTATTTGTCGTCCCAGTCAAAAATCTGCTTGTCTGCGATAAAGCTCGTTTTTTCAGGCCTATTTTAAATTGCCCGAGTAAGAATTTTGTTTTAACAGACTTTACTTTATTTGTTTACGTAGAATTTTTTTTTTTCTAGGTCTACTCGTTTGTCCAAACCGGACTTTCAATGGCCATGTCGATGTCTCGTTTGTCCAGGCTTATGTAGCTTGTCCATGTCAAAATCCTGTCTATCCAGGTTTAAAATCGATTCTCCAGAATTTATTTTATTTGTCCTCGTAAATGCTCTGTTTGTCTACACCAAAACTCGTTTGTCCAAGCCTTATTTCAATCGAAATTTCTTTTGTCTAGGCTTTATTTCGATGTGAAAACCTTGGTTTTCCTGCCCCAAACCAGGTCCAGGCCTAATTTTTATCGTCCAAGAAAAAACTTAGTTTGTCCAGACTGAATTTTGAATACTTAAAAAAAATCGTCCGCCATTTCGAAATATAGTTTGGACAAATAAAACTAATCAGTGGAAAAACGTAGACTACCGTTGCACAAACGAACACGCTTCAAAAAAATTTAACATTCAAAAGTGGGTGCCAAAATTTACAACTTTACTTTTCCTAATTTTGGAGTGGCACTGAAAAAAAATATGTAAAAAAAGGTTATTATCTAGCATTTTGAAATGGAGCTTGTACAAAAACAATCTAATGGGTGGGCACACGTGAACTAGCGATGGACAGACGACCTATGCAGTTCAAACAATTTTTGCGAAATCTTGGAGTGCTGTTGAAAAAATATGCAAAAAATGTGTATTGTCCGGCATTTCAAAATGAACCTCGGAAAATAACTAATGGGTGTACAAACGTGGACAAACGATAGACAAACGACCTATGTAGTTGAAACAGATTTTTCGCAATTATGGAGTGCTGGAGAAAACATTACGCAAAAAAGTGTTTTTCCGGCATTTGAAACAAAATTATAGTGGGTGGATAAACGTGGAGTAATGATAAACAAATAAACGCACTAACAAAATTTTAAAATGCAAAAAAGGGAGCCAACTTTAAACACGTCGTTGTTGGGTCAGATCTCTTTCGAGATAACAATATTTATCCACTTATTCTACTTACTCTTCAAGATAAATTTAATCTTGTTTCCTGGAGTTCATGCTCGTAAGTTAGTTTTAGCGGAATTGATGTTAAGGCCTACTCTGAAGTCATTTCTTTTCTCAAGGCTTCGTACATTTGGACTACATTACTATTTTTGCTAGATAGGAGACATACATCATTGGTAAAGTCCAGGTGCGTAAAGTGGTTAAAAAGTTTCCATCTAAACCATCGCAATAGAAAATCATCTAAGACGCTGCACAATCCGTCATTAATGACGATCAAGAAAAAGTGTCAGTATGCATCATTGTCTCAATCCATCCAGCAATTAGCAGGGCTCTGACAGTTTTCCTTTGTGCAGAACATGACGTTAGAACGCTGAGTAGGACTCTTTTTGAAATGCCTCTCCTACGTAAAGCTGCCCATATGTACTCCGATCAAGACTGTCAAACGCCTTCTCGAAACCGACGAACATTAGATGTAAAGGGTACCTCCGTTCGGCGGATTGCTCGATGATAATTCGAAGGGTGTTGATGTGATTGCTGCAGGAGGAACCCGCCTTTTCTGGGAATCTTCACAATCAGGCCTGTTTTCCATTTAAGAAATTAGGTCTCGGTTTCTCAATATTCCTGGAGTGCCGGAAGAAGAATATCAGCCGCAGCAATGTAACTCTTTTACGCCTTAAGCAATCCTGCTGGTATACCATCTATCTGGGGCCTAACTGAGGTGCATAGACTTTCTTACCTTGTTGTTGTTGGTTCTTAAGGCTCGGATGAAGAGATGTTGTTTAGGATCCGTTGCTATCTTTTACAGGATGTTCAGTTGTGAGAATCTTACCTGGCAGTTTCTTACTAATCTTGTATAGTTACCGCGGTAGGCCACTTCTTCTGCCTTTTCTGCTATCGCGTTGATGTAGTTGCGTTTGTCACGTTTTACACTTCTTTAGACGCCGTTCTGGAGAGATCGGTATGCAAGTCCCAGATATTCTTTGACTGCAACATCGGTAGTTGCTACCTTGCTTCTTGTACTTTCGGCCATGTTACGTCATTGGTTCATGATTGTCTTCCGCTCTCTAAACATCCAACGCGTTCTTTGCTTGCAAAGCTTTCTTTCGCCTTTTCCATTTGTGGTCGATGGAGGCGTTGATATTATGACACAGTGTATCAGCTTTTCTCGCAAATCCGTGGAATGTGCGTTACGGATGTTTGGTGTTTTAAGCCTCTGCACATTGAGCCGTGTTATATTAGGTCTTTTGTTTGTGGGCTTCCTGCTGCCGAGCATAAGGAAACTTAGTTGTAACAAGATGGTGATTGCTGCTTACATCGAGAATAACTATCTCTAGCTTGTCGAAACAGTAATATATCAATTTGATTCTCGTCTGAGGAAACTCAAGGTGACATTTTTCGTATTTAAAAAAGGATTCAGAGATGGTAAGTTGGTGCGATTTACTAATTTCAACAAGCAGCTCCCCATTTGCGTTCGTATTTTCGAGTCTACAGTCCCCCATTAAATCTTCCAGGCCTATGTTGCTAGAGAGCGTTGAGATTATTATTCAAGCATCAGTAAAAAGAAGAATACATAGATCAACATATTTCTTCGTCATATAGATGAAAATATTCAAACTTTTTCTTTCAATTACAATTTAAATTGCAAATTAAAATTAAATAAAAAAAATTATTTTTAAACAATTAAAAAGAATTCGTGACTTTTTATTGAATTTTCTGTATGAGAATGTTTCCTTTTTTTTGGTAGTTGTAGAGTAGGAGGGCCTATGGGAACGTTCATTATTAAGCCAAGAGGAGTCTTTTGGTTTATGATTAAAGTTATCTAGAATAATAATATGCATATGAAATCATAATATGTTGGTGATAAACTCGATGCACAGTTTACCTCTACTTTTTGAAAAACAAACCATTTAGTCCAACTCTTATTTAAAAAAAACTAAAAATGTGTAAGGAAGCAATAGCAATGGGTTGATTCAAGGAAGTCCACGAAGAGAATACCGAACAAACCTACGCTGGACTGCCTCAACGCGATTAACGTGAAAATTGTAAATGTATACTCAATAATTGGACGAATTACCCAACAATAAAGGAGCCGTGTCATATAAAGGTCATCAAACTCAGCCCACCTTTTAACGAAACACAGCGTCGAATTAACGTTAGTAACAATCGCGTCAATATGGTCATCGAAGTTAAAAGAACTATTCAACTATTCAAGTCCCTTCAATGCATAACCATTTATAGTGTTCAGTCCAGTTGAACTCTTTTACGACAAAAAGTCATAGTTATACATTAACTAATATTAAGAGGAAGGTAATTAACGGAACACTACTTATGAATGTAGTCCAAGTCAGAATTTAACATTTCATAATCATGAGTGCAGGAAACAACGCGGAAAATCTTGGCATCGTCTGGATAACAAGGAATATTCGAATTAGACAAAATAAGGAGTGGACCAAGGTGGCTGCCTTGAGGTACCCCAGAGGAATTACATACAATATTGGAAAGAGAACCGCGAAACGATACTCTCTGAGTTCTATTCGACAAATACGAGCGAACCCAGTCAACGAACAAAGACGGTAATCTTAGGGAAGACAATTTATAAATCAAAACTGCATGATTAATTCTGTCAGAAGCTTTACTAAGTCAACTTGCTTGCTGCTTTCAACTGCCGAGACACAGAAGTTAGAAAATTCTAAAAGGTTAGTCGTCGTTGTCCTGCCTTTCATAAAACCATGCTGAAAAGTACTTAAAAAAGGTTTACAATGAAAATATCGTGTACGACTTACTATCGCCTTAAACAGCATAAGTTAGCAACCGGTCGATAATTGGCTACATCGAATTTGTTGCCCTTCTTAAGAACAGGAAAAATAATGAACGATTTCCAAACATTAGAAAAAACACCACAAGAAATGGATAAGCTAAATAACACAGAACAGAGACTAAAGAATAAGAGCAATTCTTCAGCAGATAAACAGGAATACCATCTGGTCCACACGAAAAGCTATCGGTCAAGCTTTTAATGTCTTACCTGATTGCATTGTCATCGAATAAAAGATCTTTCATTAGCAACCAATTCGGTAGAAATTACGTCAAGTGAGTAAAATGCTTAAAACTGATATCATAGTAATTACCACAAAAATCAGTCTTAAAAAAGTCGCTAAAAAGATTTGCAATAGTCAAGGATCAGTACTATTGTTATCCCCTAACTTCAGCGAAGAGGGGTATCCGTCAAAACATAAGTATTGTAGGAGGAACCAAGACCTAAGGTATACTGGTCACGTAAATTGGAGTAAATATTAAAATCAATCTTTTATCTTTTTAATAAAACTATTAAAACCCACTCGTAAATTATTACTAGCCCTTTGTTTGTCTTAACACAAGGATTCTTTCAATGAAAGTTATTACATTACCTACTCCACATTTACAGGTCAAGCAAAAAATTAAGTGCAATTAACTGATATTCGTCACCGTTTTTGCTAGACAATGCCATTTCCAGTAATATCCTCATGACCCGGAACCAAGCCCAATATGATTCTGTCACAGAAAGTTTTGGATAAAATGTACTTGTCTCTAGGTCCTTAAGTCCTGTCTGACTGTCCAACATAATTAAATTCTGAGTACAGAATATTATTTTCTCAAGAATAGTGTGTTTCCACAGAGTTCTGTTTTATTAATGGCTCTAAAAGTTGTTGCTGTTATGATTAATTAACGAAATTTTTTTTTTTTTGTAAATTGTTAAGCTTGAAAATAGTTCAAATTTCGAATAATATTATAACTTGGTCAAGGACAAATTGGAAATACTTCTTTTTCAAAATTTGCTGGCAGTTAATTGATTGCTTGCTGTTAGAATCTTACAATTGGGACAGTTGATTAATAGTGAGAACCGAGTACAATGCCAAACTTTTGTTATACTTTTACGTATTTCTAAGAAATTCACTTTGAAAAATGTTTCATAATAGGTTTCCCAATCATTGAGTAAAAAGTGATATAATTTATGGTGTTCTATTTGAAAGTAGAAATCAATCTATTAAAAAGAAGCACGCGCCACAAAGACTAGACAAATCCAAGTGGACCAGGAATAATCTGGCAGCAAAGCCAAGTATTTGCAATATTTAGAGATAAGGGAACATTCAACCGTAACAAACGCTCGACTAACGCCGAGATGAAAATATTGTGCAAAAGTTCATCAAGATTCAAGAAGTCATCTTAAGTTGAAGGCAATGTATTTTATACATATGCCTGCACGTATCTGGCTCAACCAGCATCCATAAATAAATCAAATTTCAACACTCTCAATGAATTTGCCAATGACAAATGCCTCCGGGGCAATAAACTTTTTAGATTTGAAACTAAAAGAGTTGCATCCTGTCTGCAAATGAAATTTGGGAACTGGGCAACGGCTATATCCCAAGAAATTCCTTTGATTGCACAATTTAAGAAAAAGATTTCGCCGCCAGCAAAAGTTCTTTTGAGCATTTCTTTTTCTTGAATATCGGTGACAGGTTTCATTAAGTCATTACAAGTACTTTGGCGAAGAACTTAAGTTGTCGAAAATAATGGCCAAATTACGAGTTGCGAGGGAAGGAGGAAAGAATTTTGGCGACTTGGTGAAACTTTATTTTACCGACTTTCCTGTCGAAAGTCTTTTCTCGAATTTGCTCCTTCAATCCTTTTGCTAATGAGGGTTCAAACGCCTCATTGCTTTCTTTATTTCATATCTCGATTGATCATTAATTTCTTTCTTCATTAAAAACGCCACATAATTTTTGGTTGCCGATAAAATTGGGACATTTATTTTCTTGGATTTAATCTAAAAGAATAATCCATTCTATCTGGACACTCATTGCTTTAGAAAGAAAAGGATTAGGAGTGGAATATTTCTACCTAAAAGGTGGAAATTACAAAAATTTTAATTAAAAGAACTTATTAGAACGTAATTCTCTCAATAGATAAAATAGATTAGACGTGGTATTTCCTAATGAAAAAGGGAAGGACAGGATAATTTCAACGGCCCTGACCTATACTATGGTAATTCATATCCGTCACGGTTTTATGTTCAGAGAAAACTTTTAATAATTATTACCACTGCAGAATATATCGTGGCAACGTTTTTATGATTAGATTTGTATATGTACTTCATTATTTCTAAGAAAAGTCGGAAGTAGTTCATAGGATGATCTTAACAGAGCTTTTTGGTCAACCAATCAATTCAGAAGGTCAACATGCCTCTTGTATTTAGATCTGACACCGAATTCGAAAAGAAACTAGACGAACTATGACCCTTGAAGTCCTCACGACCAACTTCCCAGTATTTTGAATTTTGAATGTTAATAACAATTGAATATTAATAAATATTAAAAACAATAATAACACAAAAATGTAAGCATTTTACTCATTGAAAAATATTAATTAATTTTATCAATACATGTATTTAAAAATCAATGTTCTTCGCCTACTTCATTGTGAATATTGATTACGTATTATTCTGTATTACTGATGATACCAATAAATCGGAACGTAAGGGTCCCCAGTCAGGAAGAGATCCTAGAGATAATTGGAGTGGATGATCCCACGACTTCCACCCCAAAACAGATGGAACCGTCATCATGACGTGGTTGGTTCAAGCCAACCTACACAGGAGTAGTGTGGCTACGGCCGCACTAACCGAGATGATGGTGAAGAAGGATGTAAAGATCGCACTGATCCAGGAACCATCCACTTTTGAGGGAAAAGTCTGTAACTCAAAAGTGCTTAATTGTTTTTATACCCTGAACAAAGGTAGGCCAAGGGTTTGCATAATTGTTAAAAAACGAGATACACGCTATTTCTATTCCATAGATTAGCGACCGTGACCGTACAATGGGAAGTCGGCAAAGGACCAAACGAAGCTACTGCTAGCATCGGCATACCTTCCATACGAAGAGAATCCACCTCCAACGGAAACTCTGCAAAATATGGAAAGATATGCAAAGGAAACAAATTTAAGGTTAGTCATAGGCTGTGACGCAAACGCACATCATACTGTGTGGGGCAGCACGGACAACAATGACAGGGGTAAGTCTTTACTTGAATATCTAGTAAAATCAGAACTTTTTATTATAAATAGGAGCAATAAGCCAACTTTTATTAATGAAAACAGAAAACAAGTTATAGACATTACACTTGCGAACGGGAGGACTGTAGATGAGATAGAGAATTGGTACGTATCTTAGGCAATTCAAGTCCTAGTACGAAAAACACAGACGGAATCATGGAAAGTTTTTACTAGCCAAAATGAAAGCACGGCTGAGGCAGCTAGACTGAAGAAAATATTGTCTAAATCGAAAAGCCAGATAGAACTTATCGAAAACTCATCCAACATGAGGGAATCTCTGGAGAGGCTGATTACAAATATCTTCCCGGGGAGTACCCTAGTGGAGGGGGCATCGATGAAGGAAGAAGCTACCCCTTGGAGATCCCAAGTTGGGATGGAAGAGGAGCAAGCGAAGAAACTGTGTACTTTAGACAAGGTAAGATGGGCAATAAAATCCTTCAGCCCATAAAAATCACCGCGAAGGGATGCGAATCTCATCATGCTACAGAGGGGAGGCAACAAACAATGTAACAGATTCGCCCTACTTTTTAGAGCGTGTCTAAAGTTCAGTTACACTCCGAAAAACTGGAAAGTGGCAAAGGTAGTATTTATAACCAAACCAAATAAGACGGACTATAGCACATCCAATGCTTATAGACCAATTAGCCTTACATCATTCCTACTGAAAAGTCTAAAAAGACTCATAGAATGTGAATCAGATAGGCATAAACCAACTATCAAGTTGTCAACATGCATATATGAAAGATAGATCGGTTTATTCCGCTCTACACAGCCTAGTACATCAAGTGGAAAAGCCATTGATGTACAAAGAAGTAGCGTTAGGCTGCTTCATTGATATAGAAGGAGCCTTCAACAACGTCAGAATCGATTAGATTCTTTACGGGTTGAGAGAAAAGGGAACTGATCACAGTACAATTAAATGGATCAAGTCCATGCTGGCAGACCGAATCATAATTACAAGTTTCGGTAATGAACTGACGGCGCGGGTAAATAGAGGAACTCCACAAGGAAGGATTCTTTCACCTTTCTTATGGCTTAGTGATTGATGAATTGTTTGAAGCCCTATGGGATAAAGGTATCTTCGTAACTTGTTATGCATACGACCTAGTGATAGTAGTCAGAGGTAAGTTTGAAGAAAACTTGGGATACCTACTTCAAGAAGCAATCGACACGGCAACCTCTTGTGCGCAGGATTGCGGACTAAAGATAAACCCAAATGAAACGGAACTCTGCTGCTTCACTAAAAGACATAAATTAAGAAATATAGTTCCCCCGTGCATCGCAAACACGAGATTAACACGAGATTATGGACGAGAAACTAAATTGGCCGGGGCACCTACACGAGAAGAAAAACAAAGCGGTAAGAGCTTTCTGGACGTGTAGAAATGCTATAGGTAAAGTATGGGGACCATCACCCTATATTATAAAATGGATATACACATGTGTTATCAGACCCATGATAACGCATGGAGCGATAGTCTGGTGGAAAGCGATAGAGGTGGGCAGAAACCAGAAGATTATGGACCAGGCCCAACGTATGTGATGTCAAGGTATAACGGGGGCTACCAGGTCAACACCGACAAGGGCCTTGAAGGTTATTCTAGATATTACTCCACTAGAATTCTACGTTAAGTAAGTGGCACTCAACTCGGCTATACGTTGTAATGTATGTAATGGTAATACGATCAAGAGACTGTTGGAGGAAGAAGATTGCTGGGACTTCAAAACTGATAACCCAAATTTAGAGGCAATCTTCAAAACGCAGTTCCCGACTAAAAGTGAATGGATCAACAATGGGGTGATCCAAGAAAATACTTTAGCGATTTACACAGAAGGCTCAAAATGCGAGCGTGGCTGTGGTTTTGGAATATCGTGCGAGGAACATAACCTGGAGTTATGGAGAGGGGTAAACGACTCCTCCTCGGTTCTTCAATGTGAAATCGCAGCAATAGAGATAGGAGATAAATAGCTAATAGAACGTGGAGTAAGATCCTCTAGGATTGCAATATGCACGGATAGCCAGGCGTCCATCAAATTTCTAACTTACGCCGAGGTAAAATCCAAAATAATAGAGGGATATAAACAGACCTTAACGGAGCTGGGGAGACAAAACGATGTCATCCTAATATATGTGCCGGGGCACTGTGACATCCCAGGAAATGGAAAAGCAAATGAGTTGGTGCAGAGAGGCGCAAATGAGAACACTCCAATAATGCTCAACCTGAGCATACCCATCCATGAAATTAAAAAAGAAACCATGGAATGGGATAACGAAGATGCACAGGGAAAAATGGGAGGGATCCGATATCGCCAGACACACAAAGGCGTTTTTGGGGAACTCTCAATGCACATGAATCTGAAAAGATCAAAGCCAAACTGAAACTTCTTGTTGGCCTTGTGACAGAGCATGCAAGACTAAGGGCGCATGCCATCAAAATGGGAAGGGCGAATACTAGTCTATGCAGGGGATGTGGGGAAGAAGACGAGACCGCATTACACGTTCTCGGCCAATGCCCAGCCCTTACGCAAAAACGATCTAGAATCTTAGGAACATACTCCTGCGAAGATTTAGCAGAAGTTAAGAAATCAGGTTATAATCGAATTATCCAATTTGTTACGGGGATCAGTTGGCTCGACAGTGGACTTTAGGGTACGCTGCCGAGCAGGGGGCGTACAACGGGCTACTAAATTCCTCAGTGCATGGAAGATACACATCTTTCCCACCTCGAAAACCAACTAACCACAAACCATTTTTTTAATATTACAAAAAAAATTTAATGCTATTTGATAAAAACTCTATTAAAATATCTGATAATAAGAAAGCCACAATTATTGCCGAAAGATCCGATAAATTTTTTTCAAGAAATCCCAAAGTCCAAACTTTTAAATTTCAAAACAGCGTATTGCGCCTTTTTCTCAAATTGTATGCGTTTATGCAAACTTGTTAAATCCATTATTTATTGAAGGCGTAAAATATTTAAGTTAACATTTCAATCAACTCTTAGGAACTCTGAGGGGAATATTCAACTAAGACCTAGTTATTGTAAGTCGAGAAAACTGCTTTTTAATTTTTAGTTTTTCAAAGTAACAATAAATAAAAGTTTGTTTTTTTTAAAACTGTTTTTTCACTTTTTTAATTGACTGTTTTTTAGTTTTATATTCATTGCGTCGACCTTACTTAAAAAGCTTAAATAATCTGCCATCTTGAAGCGTTCGCCAAATTAGATGTAGAAAAACGCCACATATTTTATCATATTCTTCTCGTCGAAACCTTTCATTTGATACCCATGTCAAGGGGGTTGTAAAGAAAAAGGTAATCCGCCAGCTTGGGGCTTCCGCCATATTAGAGTTAGAATAACGTCATTTAGTTTATCGTTTTCTACACGTCGAACCCTTTGATTTGTTGACCATATTAGGGGGTTATTCCCGCATCTTGTCATCTCGGGATTTCACGGAATCACGGATTACGGATATCCGTTTTCCTAAAATCCGGATTTTCGGATTTTGCTAAATCAGGATACTTTCAGCCCTAATAAATTGATAGCTCGTAAAATATATATTTCCATTATGTACGATTATTATTATTTATTTATTTTTTATACGATGTGGCCAAATCCGAGGAGACAACCCTTCGATGCGTTAGCATGGTTTTGGCCGGTAAGGAAAGTGAGGAAACTTTTTACAGACGAGCAACCAATAACGAAATATTTTAGAAAAGCTAGAGTAACCTTACTTCCGGGTCAATCAGTTATTTTACAGATAATTACAAACACTACCGGACCATTAGGCCATAAAATCTATAGGTTAAAAGATAATCGCGAAAAACCACCATTCCGCCCCACCACATGAATTTTGACCCACGATAACTTAGTCTAATTGACCTAGAGAGCTCTTTGGGTGCCTACTCATTTTGTAGATAATTTTTCTCAACATTTCTGTTCGTTAATTTTAGTTAGGATGAAAAATAAACAAGTTATTCAAGAAACACGAAATCACCACCTCTTTCTTCAAGATGGCGGCTGCTCACAACCCGCTATGATTCTATATCACGAAAAAATGTTGCCCATTGAAAATTTTTTCAATAATAAATTTCATAATTTGTTCAGGGTTCCGTACGTTCGAATGAAAAAACGGACTCTTATAGTATCACTCGTGTATCTGTATGTCTGTCCGTCTATCACAGCCAATTTGCCACGAATCTACTGGACCGATTAAATTTAAATTTGATCCACATATAAACCCAAACACGGACGTGTAACGTAAGTAAAAGATACTAGTATGTAAAAAAATAAATGAAAATTGATCATCACCCCCCCCCCCGCGCCCTTTATACACGAAACTACTAAGCCTAAAATATTGAAAAAAAATATTGAAAAAATTTCTTTACTTATAGATTACATGAAAAGATATCAGAAGTGTATGATCTTAAAATAACATGGTAAATCTCGCAATATTGTGCGTACGAACTTACATTTTCAATTGGAATGTATTGGAGAACATGTTTTTCAACTACAATGTTAAGTTTATTGTTGGAATAAATTATTAATACTATTCATTCGACTTAACTAGTCTAGGCGTCCGTCACTCCTCGTACCTACCGCACTGAGTACCTACAGCTCAACGCTCCGTCAAGTGGCAAATCACTCAGTGACACCGCACGCCTAGCGAGCGCACGTATTATTCCGATGCGCGCTACGCTGCGAGTGTGGTGGGGGTGGCAAAGCAAAAAATTAAATATCAAAATACCTTCTATCTTAGTCCACGTATTCAAGAATATACGACAAGATAGAATTCAATAATAGACAATATATTCAGCAATTTCCCTCTACAATCCGGTACTATACATACTTTTTTTAGTTATCACAAACAAATTTGAGTCAGATTTAAAAAAAACATGGTAGATAACGCCCCCACCCCCCACTAAACGTTACGTAATACTCAGATGATTATTTTTAACTGACTTTCCAAAAACCACCGGGCATAACTTGGTAACGCGTTGATCGAATTTAATAATTCTTTTTTTTGTTGGGTAGAGTATTTTCAACGATTGGTACCATGTCAAAAAAATTTTTGGTGGAGTGGGTTTGGGGGTGAAACCTAACTTCGTAACGCGTGAACCGATTTGGATAATTCTTTTTCTGTTTGGTACAGTATGCGTTTTTATGCGTATTTGTAACGCGTGGACCGATTTCGATGGTTCTCTGTTTGTTCTACAGAGTATGATCCCCCATTGCTAATAGTTGAAAAAAAATTGGTCTACGGTGGGGGAGGGGTAGTCTAACTCCGGAACGCGTGGACCGCTTTGGATTATTCTTTTATTTTGGGTAGAGTATGTTCCCTGGTTGATACCACGAGAAAAAAATGTTGGTGGGGTGGGGGTGGAACCTAATTTGTAACGCATGGATTGATTTGGATGATTTTTTTCGTTGTATATACTAGAAGACACTAAAAAGTGAAAAATAAAATAGTTTTTTAAAAAAAAAGTTGAACCGACTTCACAAAAAACGCTAAAAAACATAAAATAATTTTTAATTTTATAACTATTATGACATTTTGAAGTCGGTGCAAATTAAACAAATAAAACAACTACACAATCACAATTGAAAATAATACATAATACTACCTGAACGGGTGGGGAGGGGGGGGGGGGGGGTAAGGGTTTACACTTTCGCAAAAACCAATTTTTTTTTCTTATCTTATTGTTAAACATTTCAAGAACATATTCTCAAAATTTTAAGTCGATCTGAGCAAAACTCTTGAAGTTATGGTCTATAGTTAGTCCCCTGTCCTTTAGTGCAGCTGTGTGCGTGCAGTGTTTTCTTCACTTTTTTAGCTCATAAGCTTTAAACGCGTTTTTCTCAAAACTACTCTTTCAAAGTCCGTGTTCACTGCCATTTAAAAACTACTAGATCGATTCATTTGAAACTTGGTACACATTTTCTACATATAAAATACCTCCCCCCAACGTTTAATTAAAATTTTTTTTTTACATTAAGGGGGTTTCCCACCCACAAAATGGCAGAATTTTTCGTGGAAAATAGCAGTTTACATTTTAACCAACAATTTTTAAATGAAAAAAAAAATAATCGAAGAACGTTGGGGGGAGGATTTGATAATACTTTGACTAAATTTTAATGGTTTTTGATTTCAGATAATTTCCGACCGAGATACAGTGAACACCGCAAATTGTATTTTTTCAAAGACGTTCTGGGGCAAGCTATGTCACCGGCTTGTTTTGCAATATTTCTGCATGAAAAAATTACAGAATATTGTTAAAAGTATGCTTAATAATCAATAAATTTGCTCAATCCATTCCTTCAAAAAAAAAATTCACAAAAAAAGTGTTTTTTTACGCTGAAACCATTACCCCCCCCCCCCCCCCCCCCCCCCCCCCCCCAAGGCCAAGCTCTAAATAAAGATAGTTCGAATTTTGACTTTGGCAGTATAGCGTTTCAAAGCGAGATTACAACGCGCAATAATCATTATTCATTTAATGATTGAGTTCGATTTCTTTTTGGCCTCCGTGATTCTACCTAGAATGTACCATTAAATATTTAAAACATAAGTTCACTTCAATTTTTGCAATCGTCCAACTTTTGTTTAAAAGATTTTATTTACTCCCATGATTCCCCTCGAATGAAGCTTTTGTTTCAATCATCTGTCATCACAAGTAAATCCAGTGAAGCGAATATTATATGCCAAGTTTTTATAAGTTGAGGTTCTCTCCTAAATTTCAAATGTACTTCATGTATTTTTACTGTTCTTGACGGGATTTTTATGGAGAGTTCTCAATGCATGTATAAAAATGGTACTTACGTTTCTTCCCCCAGGGCACTAATATGCTTTTCGGCTGAACTCCATGTCAACCCTTTCCTGTCAGTGACAGACGGAACTTTCGAATTTACATGGCGGGTACCCGTTTCAGACTGTTATCATTCCCATTCAAATAAATTTTGAATGTTCTTGTCATAGAAATGTTATGTTTATAAAGTTGGATGCTTATAGCTTTACTCTTTCCCCTTTCATGTGTAAATTTCGCTAAAATACTAAAATTGCGATATAAATATCTCAACACAAACTGGAAATATGTCTGAGCAACTTTTCAATCGGCCCACGTAATGCAATGTCAGCAATAATTAAGTAATTTCGAAAAAGTAAATTATTTGGAAGTGTTCAGAAAATGTTTTAATATTAAAGATTTCAATTTAATTAGAGTTGAAGGCATTTAGCTAATTGAATTTATCTGTTCCAGTAATCGAATAATTGATATTTAGGTAATTTAGTAGTTGACCTACATAACACGTATTTTATTAATTTAATATCATTGCAAGAGAGCTGCTGAAAAATAGATGGCCTCTTAATATTGATGCTATTGTAAATAATAGTGTGAATCGCAGTACTAATGATGTTAGTTCAAGCCAAGTGGAATATATGAGAGTATGGTTACAATTTCATGGATAAATGAATGGCCTATTTTGAAAATAAAACAATAATGTTCAAGTATTAGTGTGGTTTCCAGATAATTATATCAAATCCTGTTGAGTCTTTTAGTGAAACAAATATTTTACTTCTGGGTGATTTTAACATACAGAATAACTGACAGAAGAAATACCTCCCGGAACAAAACAAGATTTAGAAATTCAAAAGATTTCACTATTAAGTCAGGAGGAAAGAAATTTATGAATTTTTACGATGATGTGGAGTTTGTAGTGTGAAGTGAACGTATACAGGGTGATTACGAAGGCGAATTTACTTTTGTGGGAAGGGCGCGGTTCTTCTTAACGATATTGTCGGTTTATCTCTTAATTTATGCGCATATACCCGTACGGAAATGTGTCTGATTTGTGTACAAGCAGAAATGTGAAGTCGCTTGTCTTGTTCCCGAAATTAAGTTGGAGGGAATATCAAAATAGGGTAATTAGGTTATTAGACAACATAAACACAGATGTTTCGGTTAATGTTATTCTTGTAAATAAGTCAAACTTTAAAGCAAAGTGTTATGTAAAGGATTGTACTCGTGCAAGAGAAATCTCATTTAAATGACTTAATATATATCCGCTGCGTATGTGCCTTGCTGTAGGTAATCCTCCGCTCTTGGATATTCCTGAAAGTCCAATAGATAGGATTTGGTTGCCAAAGCCTGTCCTACCGGTAAAAGAAATTCTGGCAGCCCGACTATTCGCTTTAGCAATTGGAAAATCCTTCGGTTTTGGAGGAGACATGTCCCCTTGTAATTCACGGAGGAATCATTGCCACCCCTAGAAGAAGGCAAGTTTAAATAGCACTTCAATACAGTGTTGACCCATATCTATCAGGTGATGAAGTCCGATGAAACAAATCCCGAATCAGTGAGCAAGCCTGATGTCTCGGAAGCTGAAACTACGGTCTCGGTAACCAAAAGGCACGATAGAGACAACAGAAGTTGAGGAAAACTCAGCAACCAAAAGCATTGTTGACCTGAAGGCTTCAGCAGACAGCGCGAGAGATCCTGTAATGGAGACTTCACCGAGACTAAATGGGTCTGTTTAAGGGATTTAGTACACGACTTATGGTGGTGCAAATAAATCTACATCACAACAAACGTGTCTCTGCGAGTTTACTTCTCCTACTAAGTAAGGATTGATATCACTTTAATTCCAGAACCTTGGGTTAAAAATGATGCCATAAGCACAAAATAAACTCCTTGTTTTATGGCAAAGGTGCAGGTAAGCCCAGAACTTACGTTTTAGATAAAAAAGACAATCGTATATTTTTACTGTCTAATTGCAGCACCAGCGATGTGACCGTCGAATCGTTCAGTTGGAGAGAGCCAACAGGGCTATACATGGCGCATGCCAACACCAATACACCTCAACAGGCTGAGGTTCACATTAGTCGACACGGCCGATAGGAAGTGGCCTAACTCTGGGATGCGACGCAAACACCCACCACACTATCTTGGGCAGCACAGACATCAATGAAGGATCTTCAAAGAAATTTTACAAACAAATATATGCATCTGTATAAGGGGTAACAGCCCTACTTTTATTACGCCATCTACTTTTAATACATCGGAGGTTTTTGATGTGACATTCGCGGAGGAATGAAATAATACAAAATAGGATGACTGGAGAATATCGGAAATAGGGTCCTTTTTGGACCACTGTTTCATGCGTTTCAGCATCGAACACTCCAGAGATTCGACCATACCCTTCAGAGACCCAGACAGAATCAACTGGGATAAATTCAAGGGGTGTGTATATTATTTATTAAGATTCATCAAACACTGACTACTACTAATAATAATAATATAATTACATACGAAGTAGATAAAGTAACCCCAACAAAGCTGATTCTTCAGTTGAGCTCTCGACAAGTGAAAATCAATATACTCAAAATGATTATTAAAGAGACGAGAGAGAAGAGAGAGAATATGCAGAAAGCAATAGTAGGGCGAGTAGGAATCGATAAATACAGAGCCCCCAGCAGTTCGGCGGAATTACCCGCGCCTTGCAAGCAATCGAAGGCAATAACACTTTTAGAGTTGTGGCGTTTACTTTGAAGGGACTCCAATGAAATAAGCTTTAACCGGCCAGCGTAAGGAGGAAGCCGAAGAGGATCGATCCAAGGAAGGCCACGAAGGGCACATCTTACGAATCTACGCTACACAACCTCAATGCGATTAATATGAGTCACATAGAAATAAGACCATACTGGACTAGCATACTCTAAAGCAGGTCTTACGAACGTAAAATAAAAGAGTTTAGTTATATATGGGTCATCAAACTCCTTAGACCATCGCTTAAAAAAGCCTAGAGCATAATTAGCTTTGTTTACGATAGTGTTGATGTGGTCGTCAAATGAAAAGGTTGTATTTAGCACGACCCTTAAATCTTTGATCTTGTCAAGTGTGTTCAGAAAGCCACCGTCTAAGGTGTAGTTAAAGTGCACTGGATTCCTTGATCGAGCGAACGACAAAGTAGTGCACTTCTTTTTTTTTTTGCGTGGGGGGTGAAAATCTTCCAAAGACACCAGGAGACCCGATTGTCTCTGGTAGTGTGAGATTTTTACTCACTAAAAATACTCCTCTAGGGATTTGCCGAATCAGACCGCTTTATCTTGGTCCCTTTTCGTCCCTACCCGGACTAATCCAGTTTTGTTCCCTCACCACGATTCCTCGGGTTGGCGCAAACATTTGCTTATAAAACACCTCTGCCACTAAAAATACCCCTCTAGGGATTTGCCAAATCAGACCGCTTTATCTTGGTCCCTTTTCGTCCCTACCCGGACTAATCCAGTTTTGTTCCCTCACCACGATTACTCGGGTTGGCGCAAGCATTTGCTTATAAGAAACCTCTGCCACTCTTCTTTCTTCCATCCAGCGCTCTCCCATCAGCTTTCTTCTTCTGCTTGCTAGTGCAGAACAATTTCACACTATGTGTACCGTCGTCTCTTGCTCCTCCAGGCATAGACTGCAGGTATCATTCTCGAGAATATTCATCTTCTTTAGATGACACCTAAAGTTACCATGTCCAGTTAGTAGTGCTGTCAGCCATCTCAAGGTCCTACGATCCATATCCAGGACCTTCCTCTGTTCGCTATAATCGTCATCTTAGCCTGTCTGCACGAGTCCACGACGTTCCACTGTTCCCAGTGCCTAGCGCAGTGAACGGCTGCGTACTTTGGAAACTCGAAGCAGCTCCTAATTTTGCCAGTACGTCCGCTTTCTCATTTCCTTCGACCCCTGCGTGGCCTCGGACACACCCCCAGGCCAGTGTTGTGTTGAACTCTGTACCATCCATACACCTGATCACCGCTAGATTGTCGAGTGCCACCACTATCTTCTTGCCCCTCACCCGACTCTCCAGCATGTAATTTCAGGTCCTCACTGAAGACTCCTGCGCCTGCTCTCCCATCAATTCTGGATCCATCCGTGAAAATTGTAACGTCGGTTAGATGGTTTTCAGGGAGGGACCCATCCTTTACCCTTACCCAGTTACCCTTACTTTGCTTATACTATCAACAGGCATTTCTAATTCCGGTATCTCATCTTTGACAAGTTCCAGTATTTTCCTATGCACTTGGTTATCACGAAATCTGTACCAGTTTGCGCCTCGATCTATGCGAAGAGCTGCTAATTCAGCAGTTCCCTTCACATATATGTCTAAAGACACACGCTAGCCTCTGTACCTTACTCAATTGCCTTTTTACGGTGGCCTTTGAAGCGCTTGGCCACCAGACCACCGAGGCATATGATATAATCGGTCTCATCCAGTATGCGGCCCTTGGCGAGATACCCCACCTTCGCCCTGTTCGCTCTTTGTCTAAGTCTTGAATCTAGGACTACTCCCAGATACTTGACCAAGCCTGAGACCGTATACTCTTCCCCAAGGAGTTCTACTGGTCTACAGTCTAGATTCTTCCTTTTCTTAGTGAAAACGATTAGATCAGACTTCTTTGCATTTATGAAGAGCCCCTGTTCCACACACCACTGCTCCACCACCCACATAACTTTCCTTATGGTAATTGTTACGGCGCGTATGATCTTGCCCCTTGCCATAATTGCTATGTCGTCAGCATACCCCACGTTATGTATACCTTCTTCCTTAAGTCTACGAAGTAATGAGTCAACAGTATTGTTCCACAGAATGGGGGATAGCACTCCTCCCAGTGGATGTCCTCTGCCTACCCTCCCTCGCAATCTTGATTCACCCCTCTTTTCTTGTTTTTCACACACTGCCAATCCATTTCCTTACGGTAGGATTAGTTCAACCTTCGATAAGAGCATTCCTCCAGCCTTACGAAGTCTATATTGTCAAAAGCTTCTTCTGCCACTCTCAGCGAGCGTAGCGTAGTCTCTTCGATGTAGTAAGCCACAGTCCTTTCCATTGCTTTCAACAAAAAAGACGTCAGGCTCAACGGTCTAAAGGACTTCGGCTCAGTACAGTCTTTTCTTCCCGGTACATGCTACAATGCTACAATCTGACTGCCCCATTGAAACAGAAATGGAACGTACCATTTAAACCTGCTGCCTTGAACGGTTCAAACGATCTAATAGATCGTCTTACCCGCTCAAGCGTCACAATCTTTCCGCCTCATTGCGATCCTTTGCATTCGCACCCTGTTTCCACAGATGCCACGGCATGTCCGATTTTTATCTTCCCGGAAAATGAGTTTCCAGCAGGATTTCATTTGTTTCGTCCCAAGTCTCTGACATTTTCCCGTTGTGTCCCGAACCAATCCGAGTCGGGAGAGCGGGTCATTTGAGACCATATTCTGAAGTCTGTAGACTTCAGATATATTTCTCGTGTTCGAGCAGAAATCCCTCCACCATTCTCTCTTTTTTCTACGTAGAGCTTTCTTCAACTCTTTCTTTAAGGTCTTGTATATGCCCCAGGCTTCCATATTCTGCACTCCTTCTTCCGTGCTTCCAGTTCTCTGTCCCACCAAGGGGTTGGGTCCTGGTTCACTACTTCAGTTGTAGTATTTGCGATACGCCTCCATTACAGCTTTTTGGAGAGTGTGCAACTGCCTCTCTACATTCAGTGTTTTTCGGGTACTCTGGGCGTCCATTCCAACAATTTCTCCCTTAACACCTCCATAAACTTTTGGCTTTTGTCTTACGTAATCTGACCAGCCTCCTGCTCTGCCTCCTGTTTACCCCATATCGAATGTCTATGATCTGAAAGCGTCGTCACATCAGCCACCCACCAGTTGAGCGCTCTATCCAACAACTTAGTATTGCTAAGGGTGACGTTAATAACCTCCTTACGCCTTCCATCCACGAAGGTTGGTTCTGTCCCCTCTTTAGAATTGCCAAGTTGTTACCTACCGCGAATTACCGCAAATCTTCTCCTCTCCGGTTGTCGTCTGTGCCGCCCCACACTGCATTCTGGGTGTGGGCGTTCGCGTCGCAACCTAATAGTAGTCCCACATTTCTATCCTTACAGTATTTCACCATAACCTCCACCTCCACACCTGGGGGCGAGGCCGGTGAATCATATGGTAGATAGCCCGATGCTACGACCCCCGGACCCTATACGAAACCCCACAAGGTCTGGTGTACTGAGTTGTGGCAGTAATAAGTTTGTAGAACACCAATTATGAAAGGCGTCTTAGTCAGAGTTTAATAGTGCACAGTCATTCGCACTTGAAATAACGCGGAAAATTCTGGTACCATCAGCGTAACATAGTATTCTTGAATTAGGGAGAATTAAGGATACATCATTGATGTAAATGATAAAAAGCAAAGGTCTTATATGACTGCCTTGAGGAACACCGGAGGTGGTATAAATATCATAAGAATAAGAAGAATTCGAAATAGAACACGTTTCGTACGATCAGACATATAGGAATGAATCTAATTATCGAAAATTGATCGAAACCCTAGAAAAGATAATTTAGGTACAAGAAAACTGTGGTTAATTCTGTCAAAAGCCTTGCTAAAATCCGTGAAAAGGTGGTCGACCTGCTTGCCAGCCTCAATGAAGAAGAAATGCAGCAATTAGATAATTCCAGCAAGTTAGTCGTTGTAGATCTACCTTTCATAAAGCCATGCTGAAGGAACCCAGAAAAAAAAGTTTGAAGTGGAAGTTAAGAGTATTGCACACCAGAGCTTCAAAAATTTTACCAACACAACATAAATTGGGAATGGGGCGATAGTTTGATTTCACACTTTCTTCCCTTCTTATGTATGACAGATAGTTCCCACGATTTTGTAAAAACACCACTAGTAGATAAGTTAAATAAGTGACAAAGTATAGAAACTAGGGACACGCGACAGTTTTTTACAAAGCAAGGAATGGTACCATCAGTACCGCGCGAGAATCTATCAGCCAAACCAGAAATATGCTTTAGGACAGCATCCTCGTCAAATACTAGGTCTTTGGTTCCAATATGATGGATATTCAACTAAATTCTTATCTCTTATTTCACAAACGCGAATTTTAAATCTTTAAGCCCCCTCCACCATCCCCTACCCCTCAACAAAAACCTAGATCCATGCATGACCTACAATTTTACAATTTAAAGTGGATTACGATTCAGCTGAAAACAACTATTAGTCGCCGCCGCTGAGGTTTGAACCTGAGACCTCCTGGATAGAAGTCAGACACATTATCACTTACTCCGCTGACGATCTAGTTTTCGGTATAATTAAAAAGGTACCGGCTTATTTACCTTTGAAATTACCAAAGGTTTCATTGGAGAAAACGGAAGCTCCGAATTTAGAGCAAAACTTGTTACTATCAATAAGTAGAAGTCCTTTACAAAACCTCAACATACCAAAAGTTAACCACTTAACAAAACTAGCTAATAGAAGTAATCCAATATTTTTCAATGCTATTACCATTAAAGTAGGATCTCGTCACTTGAAAGGCCGACAACTTTGAAAATTAAATGGAGCTTCCGCATAATTGCGTAATTTAATTGAAACTCATACCATCCCGGAACGTAATTTTCCTGCCAGACAACATTTAACCTTATTCGAATATCGTGTGCTTCCTTGTGACATATTTACGAGAGATGTGGGTGGCTATTATAGCACCGAAACTCGGAAACTTGAAGAGAAATACAATTTTCATGCCGAGCAGGTTCAGTATTTTTAGACTATTTCGGCTGAGTGACAAGTAAATTCATTTCCATATTCATTGCCCAACTTCATATTAAAAGTGGCAGTGCATGCGCTATATTTTCCGAGCATATTTCAAAAAGATGAATGCTCTCGCGTTAAAAACTTTTCCACCTCATAAAATCTAAATGGTGATAGCTAATGAAAGCCCCTGCCCAAAATATTTGAAGAGATTTAAAAAGCATTTTTTGACGTATTGAGGTCAAATGTTCGGATAGTTTGGGCATTTCTGTTTACACAAGAAAACGTATGTGGATATCCTTAGTGAGAAGCTTTATATATCGATTTATCAAAAATATCGACTATTTTTCAAGTTCCTTATAAAATACAACACGGAACAACGTTCCTTTAAACTTTGAAAAATATACAACTACAAAAATATATCTTATTACAGGAAAGGTTAAGAATCAACTGGGAATTACATTTTATCTGTTAATTCCAATAACACAGGTCTACAGAATTTTGTTGTCGGACAGCTGGCGGTCATTTCCAAAGTAATTTGCTGCAAAAATCCGAAAAAAATTTGATAAAGAACACGTCTGGTAACACAGATCTACAAAAAATGCGGTCATGAATGTTGTTGGGTAGCTGGGGGTCATTCCCAAAGTATGGTTCTACAGTTGTCCGTGTAGAACACCAAGACTCCTGAAAAGCACCCTGATGTTGAAGGCCATCGAGAGATGTTTCAGCAAACCATCGTCGTCGGCGGAATACTCCCAGGTAACAAATAGTATATTAAAGTCATCTCATCTCCATCCACCGATATTCGAAAACCTTTCCACAGTTCGTAACATATATGATCCTATTATGGAATCTCAATCGAAGAGGGTGGCAACCCACCAAGCATCGCACAAAAAACGCCTCCGCATCAACACAAAGCAGGGCTTAAGATCAATGCTGCTAAAACCAAACTTATGAGCTTGGACTCCAGGACAATAGATTGAATTTACCTTAAGCAGTATCAAAGAGATCATATGAATAAATGTTATTATCTCGAAAGCTTAGCTACAGCAGATGGCGAAGCTGAAGCTGATACACCGGATCGCATCAACACGACTCGAGTTGCATGTATTACTCTGAGAAAAGTGCCACATAAGATCGCTCAACAGGCGTTAAATTGGAACCCGCACGGGACCAAAGGAAGACAACAAATTAGACGACCGCTCTGCACGTGAAGAGGATCCGTAGAAGTGGAAGGTACTCAACTCAGAAAGTCGGATGGAAATGACGTCTGAATTATCACTCTAAATAACGTGGCGGAAATCGCTTACTCCACCGAAGATTTACTAACTTCTTAAGTTTTAATAAAATATCTAATTAAGAAAGAAAAGACACGTTCAGGAGGAGTTCGTAGTATCAATAATTTGGAAATAAATTTATTTATTTATTACAGATTCATCCAATACATATATTACTGCAATATATATCAAATTAAAAATAAAGAATAGAAAACTACGGACAAAGATAGTCGTCAGAACGAACAGTCATCCAGATAGCGATCACCACATCAGCCAAGGCACTATAGATATCAAAGTCGAAGCTGCCAAACTATTGATTGAAGAGGCGGGACATCGACGTGATGGGTTATTGCATGCCTTAAAGAGTAGGGTGGCCTGGGACTAACAGGAAGTCGTGATTCCTCAAGGTGCGTTGAGGAATAGAAAAATTAACAGCCTCCAGTAATTCCGGTGAATTAATAGTTCCCTACAAAAGATCGAACATATAAATACTATTGTCGAAATACCGCGCCTCATTTCCAGGGAGGCCAGCGAAATCAGTCCCAAACAATCGGCATAAGAGGGGAGCACTCAATGATCATTTCAGGGAAACCCGCGTAGCACAAACCTAAGGAATATGTGCTGCACCGCCTCGATGCGGTCGATGTGAACGGCGAAGTAAGGAGACTGCACAGTGCTAGCGTATTCCAAAATAGTTCTAACGTAGATACAGTATATAAGCTTGGTCATGTAAGGATCATAAAGTTCCTTAGACCATATTTTAACGAAGCCCAACATCGAGTTAGCCCTGCCAACAATAGAGTCAATATGGTCCTCGAAAGAAAGACGAGAATTAAGGACCACTCCCAAATCTCTCACCCTGTCAAGCCTATCCAAGACAACGCCGTTGATGGAGTAGTCCGAGAGGACAGGATGTCTTCTACTGGAGAAAGTCATAACGGTGCACTTACCCGCATTTAAAGGAAGGTTGTTACGTAAATACCAGTCGCTGAATACCGCCAAATCTGAGTTCATGTCTAATTCAAGAGAAACAGTGCGGACAATCTTAGCATCATTACCATAACAGAGACTTCTATTATTGGACAAAAGAAGCGAAACAAACAGGAGCGGTCCAAGAATACTACCTTGAGGCACCCCGAGGTGACAAGGATTTGGACGGAAAGGGCTACACGAAACAGGACACGCTGTCTACGACCCGTCACGTAAGAGTACAACCAATCAACGAGACATGTAGGAAACCGAGAAGGGACAGCTTATAGACCAAGATTCCATGACCGATCCTATCAAAGGCCTTACTGAAATCGGTAAATACACAGCCCACCTGTTTTGCCAGCTTCAATGGTCGGTAAAGAATAATTAATGAATTCAAGAAGGTTAGTAGTCGTCGATTTTTCCTTAAGGAAGCCATGTTGGAAAGATCCCAAAAAAGACTTACAATGAAATTAAAGTATGTAACTAACGAGGGACTCAAAAATCTTCGCAACATGGTACAGGTTGGCGATCAGTCGATAGTTAGAGACGTCGGACTTTTATGGAGGGGGACTAGAAAAGAAGACTTTCACAGCGCTGGAAAACCGCTAGGATGTAAGGAAAAATTAAACAAATAGCAAAGAACATGAGCAAGATATGATCGGCAACTCTTAAAAAAGGAAGCAGGAATACCATCGGGACCACTGTAAAAACCGTTAGTCAAGTTAGAAAGATGGTCAGCAATAAGTGCATAGTCAAATGCCTAGTCCTTGCCCTCAAGGGAGGTTGGCCCGAGCGGAAATATCACAGGAGGAATCACAGAAGGAGGTTCGAAAAAAGTTCGCAAAGAGATAGACAATTGTTAGAGAATCGTCTTTAAGTACAAAAAAAAGTTAAGAAGGGGAAAAAGTCCGGAAATAAAAATCTTACAGGGTAAACAAAAAATAATTTCTTGTGTGTGTTACCTTAATTTTGTTGTTATCAAGAAATGAGTAACTGAGTAACCAGACATTTTATTTGTAATAAAATCAATTTTTTTTGTTTTTGTTTTTTGGCTTGTTCCATTAGTGTAGTTAGCGATTCATTTATATCAAAGATGTAAATGGACCTTCAATTTAAGGTGGATTCCAAACGTCCGGTGTTACTCTGTAACGACCAATAGTATTTTTAGCTTGCTACGTTGCCAGTACAGCCTTAAAAAGGCTCTTTCTATCGATAAAGTAAAGTAGTAAAGTGTTGTAAAGTGACGAGAAAAATAATCTTACGTATATAAAATGTGTGGCTTATAAAGCTTATAAAAAGACAATCTCTTCCAAATTACAAAATCGCAAATAATAGATAATTCCAAAATTAATTTTGAAGCAAAAAGTCTAAAACAACACATCTAGCACTAGAATTTTAATTAAAATCGGACATCCAATAATATACTAGTTGCTTGTTTTTTATTACAAGAGAATTTAATTCGAGACAACCTCGAAGCCAGAGCTATTTTATTTCTGTCCTGTAAATTAAAGCAAAACAAACGATTTGGTCGTGGAATTTAAGCTTTCAAACAATTAATCTATTTTTTCTAGAAGAATAAAAAAAATTTGATAAACATGTTTTCTTATATTTCTCTGGAATAGTAAAAAAAATTGGAAATTTACTTACATAACCTCTGTAGGAGGACATGTTTCAAATCACACTAAATTCTGCGAAATCTTAAAATCAAAAAAGGTAAAATTTGCAACATTATCAAAAAAACCAAGCGGTTTTTCGTACACAATTTTCTTGAATAAATATATTAGGAAACTTTCCACTTTCAAATTAATATTCTCTGCACTTTTTTGTTCAATACACTTTAACAAAAACGAATAAAAACACGCCGATTTCACGTACGTTCGGACAGGCAATTTTATATCGGTTGAACTGTGTTATAATATTTGTTTGGCTAAAAGTTCTAGTTAATTAAGAGCACTTAAATCACTTTACCGAACGCAAAATTGCAGTGAAGCAATTAATTAATTTAATTGCAATTAAATAGGACGACACGCGTGCTCATCTATCGAAATCTAATAAATTCGACACGTTTTCCCGCAGGAGACTGAGCGCCGATGTTAAACATCTTAGATTTTCAGAGATACACTTTGTTCGTTTAATCCATCCGCCGAATTGTAATCGGATGGCAAACGTCGGCGCACAAAAATGTTTTTACATTTCAAATAAAACTTTAGCGTGCGCGCGCATCTTAATTTAGATTTTCCCCGTCCGCACTACAATTATAAAATGACAGCGGCAGATTTTCTTGATATTTTCTCGCGGCTTGTTCTAAGGCCCGCGGAACGGGATGGGACATACATAGAACTTTGAAATCGATTCGAACTCAAGCCGAGCGTAAAATAAATTTCGTGCGAGGATCTAAAAATATTCAAAATTTTCAGAATAAGCGTGAGAGCCGAGAAGTTTTCATACATAAGTTCGCCAGATTTTGGATATAAAGGAGAGGGTTCTGAAAGTGTTGCCGATTTAGACATTTCCATGTGCAAATCTGATAAGTTTTTGACCTACAAAATATTCAAGTCTGGAAACTGAAAATAGAAATTAAACAACTCAGGATATTTTTTTTTGCATTTCCTGCCCTACTTGTGAAGCAATATAATTAGTAGGAAATCTTTCTTCATTTCCAATAAGTTATAATAGGATTTGAAAAATCAGAAAGTCAATCAGTTACAGCCTATAAATCCTGTTTACACATTTGAGTCTAAACGATGTAGGTGTGGCCTGATTTAACGCGTACGTGTAAGTCTTCAGAACATAAATATGACTTCTAGGTCTACGGAGTAAAAATCCTAGTTGGAAGAATTGAAACTGTGTAGTTAGTTATGAATCAGTTATTTCTCCAGTTACCATGAAACTACTTACTCAAAATTTATAACAAATCCCTGTCTAATTACTTTTTGTGAATATTGTAATGGCATAACTCTTTTTTAAAAGAAATTCTAAAAAGATGTATTATTAATAATTCAAAATTTAATTAATTAATCAGACTATATGCAATTGTGAAGATTAAAAAGCTAATAAATAATTCATTACATGGTGTATGTTGGTAAAAATTGCTTAAATAGTTTATAGTGCCATTCCAGTAGTTACTTACAAGTTATAATAGTACAAACGGCGACCGCAAAATGTTGATCTTTATGAAAAACATTAAATTAAGCAAATCCTGACAAAATCGCAATTAATGACCTAATTGAGCTTAGATACTAACCATATATAGAAGAAATTTAAAAGATTTGGAGAAAAATCTCGGTATTTTAACAAAAGTTTTGTCAGTCCCATCTTGGTAGATCGGCGTTGGGTCTGTACATTAAACTAGGTTTGGGCTACAGCTGCATGATTCAGCAACTCATTATATTCAGCTAAATTGTGCAATTTTTTTTTGAATATTTCATACATCATTGATGTAAATAATAAATAAAGTCGGGCCCAGATGATTTCCCTGAGGCACGCCAGCGGAATTAAAAATAAACTTGGATAGTGATCCATGGAAGGACACACGCTGGGTCCCATTTAGTAGGTAAGAACGAACCCGGTCTACAAACTATGATGCAAACCCGAGGACAGCCACAAAATTTGGTGGCTTATTCTGTCGAATTCCTTGCTAAAATCTGTAAAGATACAATCCACTTGCTTCCCAGCCTCAATTTTTGATAAGCAGAAATTTGAGAATTCCAGAAGATTAGTCGTAGTAGACCTACCTTTCATAAAGCCATGCTGGAAAGTTCCAAGAAAAGGTTTGCAATTAAAGTATAGTGCATCGCAAACTAACACCTCAAAAATTTTAGCAATACAACACAAGTTTGCAATGGGTCTGTAATTGGAAATATCGCACCTCTCGCCTTTCTTGTGAAGAGGGATAATTTTATTTATTTTTTATACGATGTGGCCAAATCCTAGGGGACAACCCTTTGATGCGTTAGCATGGTTCGGCCGGAAGGGAATTAGGGTAAGGGAAGTGAGGAAACTTGAGTCTTGTTTTTGTATTGCTGAGAGCTAGACAACAGCCCAGAGACGGAGTGGATTATTTTAATTTCTTAATAAAAGCTCACGGTCATCTGGTCTCGAACCCGGGACACATGGCATGTTGGTCTTGCCGCTCAACGCATTGATCCAAGATTTTGGAAAGACTCCACAAGAAATAGATAAATAAAATAAATAACAAAGAACAGAAACCAAAGAAGAAGAACAGTTGTTATAAAGGGAAATAGGAATACCATCAGGACCGCACGAAAAACTATCTGCCACATTATTGATGTGTTTCGCGACTGTATCGTCATCAAATGTAAGATCTTTCATTTCCAATGAAGAAGGAGGAAATAATGTCAAGTAGCTTAAATCGTTAGAGCTAGTATCGCAGTTGTCAGAAAGAAAAGCTGTCTTAAAAACGTCGCCAAAAAGGTTCGCAATCGTCACGAGATCACTACTTTCAGTGTCACCTAGTTTTAATAAAGTAGGGCAGCCGTCGTTTCTGTTAACGTAATTATTATATGAGGCATGAATTTCGGAATTGAACTCATCGCGCAATTGTGAGTAGATATAAAAATCCGAGTCGCTCCTTGGTGAGCAGAACTGCTTCCAGGCTTCATTTTTTAAGGAAAAGAAAAAGAAGAAAACTAACAAGAAACAGGAGCAAAATCCAAGAAACAATTGTCATAAAAAGCACTTACCGCCACATCAATGTTTCGCTCATAAAAAACATTAGACCAATTACAATTTAATAAAAAATTATTCAATACAGAAAATTCAGCCTTTTAAAATTAAAAGAGAAGTCGTCGTGAATCAGAAATGCAGAAGGCAATGGATTGAAGACCAAATCAATTTGAAGCGCAGGATGATGAGACGTCTCAGGAACCAAAGGAACCAGGCAACGCCTGGCCAAGTTGCTTCATGGGTCAGTGCAGAACACCAAATCCAAAAATCTACCGGAATCATTAACGATGTTGGAACACTGTACAGGCCCGGAAGAGGTAATGCTGTCGATGAAACATAGAGAATTCTGCGATGCAGGTGATTGGGAAGGAATCAGCCCGTCAACATCTGATGACACCCAGCTAACAGTTGGCAGGTTAAAATCTCCGAGGAGCAGGTTAAAATCTTGAGGACGCAAAGAGGAGGAAAGAGTGTCGATGCAGGAAGCAAGAAGCAGACCTAGTAGGTCTGTTCCACCGATTTTCGTGCACAAACTTTCCGTGTAAATACTTACTCATATGGTGGGAGAAAAAGTGTACACAAATCGAAAAGTCCAGGGAACATGTTTCATGCGAACTCGTAAAAATCAAGAAGAAGAAAATTCACGGAACACACGGTCTTTATTTAAACCGCACTTCTAATTATAAATTGTTAATCTAATCAATTTTCAATCACCAAATTTTGCTTTATTAATGACTTTATTCAATCAATTCACTAATTCACTATGAAACAGGCACTCAACCTAACCCCACTTTCTAAACAAAAACACCGAACAGCTCTTTGTACTTTTGCAAGAAAAGATGACCGATCATGCACCAGCTAAAAAGTTTGGGCAAGTTCGTGCAGCAGGGGAACATGTGACGTCGATTTTTTCTCCGCCATTTTACCTGCACGAAGTGCTATGGAACGCCAAATGTGTAAGTTCATGCACATGCGGGATCCCGCATTCTTATAGGGAACAGACCTAGTGAATCGTAAGTATCCCTGGTCGCTCCCGGAATGTAAGAGGTGATAACTATACATAAAAGTACCAAAACACTATACATAAAAGTTATAACACGGAGACGGAGTTGGATCAATACGTTGAGCGGCAAGACCAACATGCCATGGGTCCCGGGTTCGCGACCAGATGACCCCGTGAGCTTTGGCCACATGGTATAAAAAATACCCAAAAAATAGACCAATTTGGATGATTCCCATTTTATTTATAGAGTACGTTCCCCTTACCTATTAAGAGAAAAATATTGGTCGAGGGCGAGGAGGGAGCGGCACCTAACTTTGTGGATCGACTTGGATGATTTTTATTCTGTTGTACTGAATACGTTCCGTCATTGGTACTATCATAAAAAAAACTTCAACTACAGTCGCCATACTTTGTAATGCCTGATCCCATTTTAATTATTCTTTTTTGCTTTATGGAGTAGGTTTGTGAAATAGCATATAATAATAACGGCATGGAAAGGTTGCGGCGACTAAGGCCAAATCTAGATAATTGTATTTCCTTTTCATAGAGTATACTGTTCTTGCAATCAATTTGCATTTTTCGAGTAGGTTATCTGAACATGTCCAGGTTCGAACCCATCCAGCGGCGATCCATGGTTGTTTCCTGCTGACAACAAATTACAATAAAAACGGACATGTGGGTTGCAGAGAAAATGTTAGTTGTTTGGAATCCACTTTAAATTGTAGGTCCACTTGCAGTCTTTGTCTCGAATCGGGTGAAGTTCTTCCTCAGACCAATGCCCCACAAGGGATTAGGGAAACTAGAGAGAGAGAAAGAGTATCTGAGGACATTGAAGACTGAAAAATGAAATAGTTAAAAAAAGACCGTGTATTCTTACTACTCATTAACAGTTGTGACCGATTTCCTATCATGCATGTTTTTTAATTCTCTAAAATATTTTTCAATTAGTAAGTTATTAAGTAGGTTTATTTTAAATAAAGTACAAATTTTATGATAACTAAAGTATGAAATGAATGTTTTTGATTTTTAAAACTAAATATCTAGCAAATGTAGCATCGAAACCGGGAAAAGTCAGGAAATTTAAGTAGTCCAGGAAATGTCAGGGAATTTTCAGTGAAATCAGAGAATCACGTAACAAGGGAGCCCAAAAAGCACAAATGGATAAATTGATTTTGAAGCAGCTAAATTTTTCTGATTTCAGGGCGTGTGGAGTGAGGATACTATGATAGGTCGCCCTTTAAATTGCAATCTACCGAAATGTCGCGAATAACAACATCGCTAAGTTAAATATCGCCACAAGAAATTCCCGTCCGCCGAAATATCGCAAAATAAAAGATCTCTTTTCAGAATTTCGTATTTTAAAAAGTCGCTTTCGAAATGCCGAAAACAATTGACAAAATGGTTCTTAGTTGCAGCACGCGCTGCAACAAAGAACTATTTCGTCAATTGTTTTCGACTTTGTAAACAACAAAATTTGCTTATTTAGCAAATATAATCGTCGTGGTCTTTATCTTTTTGTGCTTTACCACACCAGCGCTGCGATCAACGATCCTCTTTTAGTGTCGGTATTTACCTAACAGAAATTGAAAGAAACAGAACTAGCAATAAGTTTTAGGAATTGATTCGGATTAAAAGTCGGAACTCGTATTACTCGAAACAATACTAAAAATTCTTCTTGAATAATATGTAGAATATTTTGATTTTACCCTTTAAATAATAATTAATAAAACGTTCAAAACAGGACTACAGATTGGCGACACTTTAGCGACATTTCACACGAATATCGGTCTTTCTATAGTCGACATTTCCCATTGGCGAATTTATAACTCTAGACTAAAAATTTGGCGCCATTTTTCATATTTTGATTGGCGGCAAAAGGCGATCCTTCAAGTTTGACGGCATTTATTTTGGCGACATTTTTAGGTATTCCCTAAAAATGGCCACCCTGAAAATCAACTCTCAGAATAATAGGCACCTGAGAAATCTATATATTAATTAATTCTTTATGAGGGATATCATTACTATATGAAATGAGAGATTGGTTAAGGAACTTAGAACTAACTGGAATTACTAACTAAATGTGTCAGGGAACACGCATCCTTACCGATCTCAAAATTAAAAAAAAAAAATTCCGAAGAAAGCCAAGAGAAAGATTAAAAACGAAAAATTGCTCCACTACATTGAAGCACGGGGGAGGAAGTGTCATCATGTGGAGTTCGTTTTCAGGTCAAGGAATTGATCCTTTGCATGAAATTAAAGGGATAATGGATCGATTCCAGTACAAGGTTATTTTAGAATATGTAGTGCTCCCTTCCCCAGAAATAAATATGCTTATTGGATGGACGTTCCAAGAGGACAATGATCCTAAACATCGATCGAAATTGTTTACATCATGGTTAACGGAGGAATAAGTTCAAGTGATGGAGTGGCACACATAATCATCAAACTTAAACCCTATCCCATATTATTAAGAGAAATATAGGCGTCAAGTTCCTAAATTGATGATTGCCGCTAAAAATGAGTAAGAAAATATCCCATACGGTTTTATAGCAAAATTAATTGAACCGATGCCATGCAGGTTTTTCAAAAAATTGCTCTTGTTTTGCACAGTTGTACTTCCCTGATTCCCTTAACAAATCTAAGGACTTTTGCTCTCTTGCAATTTTTCTGTTAACCTAATCATTTTCGAATTAAAAATCTTCAAAGTTCCAAAATTTTCCTTGAAAAAAAAAACCAAAAAAGTATCTCAAGGTCATTTCAAAGTCATCATCAGATATATCCCTCCGAAAACAACTTTTGTACCAAACATTTTTCTTGGTTGCATTTAGTTTTCGAGATATTTGGGTGCATCAAATAAAACGGCTCACCCTATGTATACTTGACTTTTTGACTTTTTTGGAAAATTTTTAAACAAAATCAAAAAGCAAAACTGACTAATTTTTTAGACGATTCAGTCTTTACGTTCTGTAATTTTAGACATCTTTTACTCAACATTAGATACTGTTCAGAAACACTACACTTGTTTCTTTAATTCTTTTGTGAAACTTTGATCAATCAGTCCGAAAAAAATGGTTTGATGGATAAATTTGAAAATTTGCAGGACTATTGGGGGTAAATTAAGCTGCAAAGCAACCTGGACACATTAGGCTCCTCATCATCGATAAATTTTCTAAATAAGTCTAATTTGTCTGTTTTTCAAATCAATGTTGAGGGTGAAAAAAAATTTTCTCTAAAGATCTTGAAAGGATCTTGTTGGAAATTTAGTTCAGTTTTTAAACTGCCCTTATATTTTCTTTGTGGCTTTTTTTGTGGCCGATGTAGCCAGAGCCTAGTGGACAACCCTTTGATGCGTTAGCATGGCTTTGACCGGAAGGGAAATATGGTAAGGGGAGTGAGGGAACTTGAAAGTCTTGTTTTTGCATTGCTACAAGTTAGACAACAGCTCAAAAATAGTGTAGATTTGTTTTTTAAACACACGGGGAGTCCTGGTGGTCGTACCTGTCAACCAATTGATTTGGATCTTCGTCTCCTTATCTACTATTATAATATATAGATAATAAAAAAAGCACATTTAAGCTGGATAAGCAAGCTAACTGACCTTTGCATTGGTTTAACTGACAAAAAAAATTTCCTATCCAGCGGAAATTTTAAACAGAAATTTTTTTTCTCGCACTAATTTTTATGATTGCGCAATAACCATTATTCATAAAAAAAACTCCAAAACAATTTACATCGACACCTCTTTTACTCAACCTCCTAATCCATTTCCCTCATCCTTAATTCCTTTCCTGCCACGGCTGTGCTTTAGCATCGTAGGGCATCCCCCTGAGCTTTGGCAATATCATATATATATATAAAAAAAAAAAAAAATTATCTCGAAACTAGAAACTTGAACCTGCAAAATGCTTTTGTTTGCTCCATACGACCATTTTCCACTAAGAAACAGCTCTTCAAAAATAGGAAAAATTCGAAAAAATACAGCCTAGCCAGTAGTATAAGGGTGTTTCAAAAAACATCGATTTTTTATCTTAGCTCATATTGTGTAAAAAGTTAGTATTCCATAAAATAAAAATTCTTGCGCTAAATTGGAATCTTATAACTCATTTATAAAAGATCGCTCAAGCCCCTTGAAAAACTCAACAACATTCCCAAATAAAATGCGTCAACCAGTAAGTAAACTCAGGTTTGGAATTTCTATATAACTTCAGGTATAGAGCAGAATTAAGTTACTGGCGACTTGACAGCACTTCCGGTTTCGTCGATTTCATAAGATACGTACACTAGATATCCTACGATTCCTGCGGATTAGCTTTTATTGCACATGTATGAGATATGAGGTGGTTATCTAGTGAACTTCCCTGTCTCCACAAAATTATATAAATTATAGAAACCCACTCTTTGTATCCATAACGATTAAAGACAGCCGTGTAAAAAAAAACTCACTTAAAGTACTTACTAAGCTTAAAACTTCAATGAAATGTATGTTACCCGAAAGTGGTTCTTGCCTTTTATATTTTAAATTGTGCATATAATAGACTCGTTATCATAGCCCAGATTTTATTTTAATTACTAACAGTATTATAATATCATATCCTTCAACTAGTTCCGTTTATTACACTTTTATTATAGTTATTTATTTCCTTCAGATTCATCCACAAAGATTACTTCAGCGTATAAAAAGACTTATAAACTAAACTACAAACTAAAAGCCAAAAACAATAAATCAGTAAAGAACGGTTGACACCATCCACGACCCCGCGTCAACCAAGACACTGTCTAAGAATGCCCTTCTATTGCAGCTTGGAGAGATTAAGATCAAAATTGACGAAGTGTTGGTTGAACAGGCGAGACATCGGCGTGATGGGCTCGTGCATCCCTTACAGAGTTCGAATGTGATAACGGTGCACTTGCCGGCATTTAAAGGAAGGCGATTGAGCATGCACCAATCGCAGAACGCAGTCAGGTCAGAGTGCAAGGTACTGCAGTCTACTTCGTGAGAAGCAGTTCGGAAAATATTAGCATCGTCCGCATAACACAGAATTTTACTGTGGGTCAGGAGAAGCGAAACATCGTTAATATATAGGACGAAGAGGAGTAGGCCAAGGATACTGCCCTGTGGCACCCCCGAGGTGACAGGGATTTGGTCATAAAAACCTCCCCGAAACAGAATGCGCTGAGTACGACCAGACAGGTAAGAGGACAACCAGTTGACGAAGCAGCAAGGAAACCCAAGAAGAATCAATTTATAGACCAGGACACCATGACCGATCCTATAGAAAGCCTTACTGAAATCTGCGAATACACAATCCATCTGTTTGCCCGCTTCGACGGCTGGTAAAGAATAATGAATGAATTCAAGGAGGTTGGTGGACGTAGACTTCGCCCTGAGAAAGCCAAGCTAGAAGGACCCCATGAAAGGCCTGCAGTAAAATCGAAGAATGTCGCTGACGAAAGACTCAAAAACCGCGGCATGGCCCAGGCTGGCAATCGGTCGGAAGTTGGAGACGTCTGACCTACTGCCTTTCTTATGGAGAGTAATCAACACAGAAGTCTTCCAAAGCCCAGGAAAGCGGCCGGATTTCAAGGACAGATTGAACAAGTAGCAAAGAACACTAGCAAGAGATAATTGGCATTTCTTCAGCAAGGAAGCTGGTAAACCGTCGGGACCACACGTGAAGCCCTCCGCCAAAAAAGATAAGTGTTCAGCAACGCATGCATGGTGGAATACTAAAACTTAAGGCTCAAGGGAGGTAGGCGGGAGCCGCGTCAAGCTTCTAAAATCAAAGCTGGAGATATCACAGAGGAAATCACAGAAAGAGGTTCGAAAACAACAAAAACAAAACATTAGAAGTTGTGGGAGCATCGTCACTCTCGCATTCACGGTATCTCAAAGAGGAAGGTTAGGCGTTATTATTAAATTAATTATTTTCTTTACGTCTAAGCATAGATAGAGATTTTTTTTAGCCCAAACAATTTGATTTTCAGAGCAAAGAAAATGTGATACTAATCTGACCCATTACATAACATCCATACGAGCAGGCTCCAGGCATGAGCTATACCTGCCTACCTACAGTTTATCATGCGGTATACATATATAAGTAGAGAAGGGATAAGAAAAAATATTTTGTCCTTTCTCATTTTTGAGAAAATAAAAAAAAATCATGGCTAGCGACGAAAAACAACATTTTTTCGCATTGTAATGGTTGTTGCCCTTCGTTTTTTTCGTCGGATTAAAATATAACAGTTTAAGTTTGACGTTCTTGATTTACGTATCCTACTTACATATATATGATTAAGGTTGCCTGTCATTTTAACAAGCAAAATTAAGTTGAACTTTTTAACAGTCCGATTGCAAGTGGACCTAGAATTTAAGGTGGTTTTCGAACCACCGACATCACTCTGTAACCGCCCCAATGCGATTTTTCTATTGTAATCTGTTGCGCTGTTTTAACGGCTACGGTATGGAACTGAATTTTTTTACGAGATGAACTTCATTCAATACGACGACAACGATTGCAAATGCACCTACAGTAGAGTAACAACCCCAAAGATTGTTTTAGCGTAATCTGTGTTGTCAACAACTATGAGTTGCCACCCGTGGGGTTTGAACCAAGGACCTTATTTATGAAAGTCAAGACGTTAATACTTACTCCACCGACGACTTCTGCACATCGGCAGATTGTAATTGTTACATTTATGTAAAAGCCTGAAGCTTAATTTAAATTTAAATGAACATTAAATTTTTTATTAAATTCCGTCCCTGCAAAAACGAAAAGATATTGGTCTGACTTCGTTACTTGTCCGTCTAGTCTGTCACAAGCCTGTACCTACTAAATTGCCACAGCTAGGAACGTAAAATTTGCCATGCAATTACAATTTACTGATCCGAAGATAGTTTAGCAATCGATATCTTTAAAATCTCGAATCTTTGGGTTTCAAGTTTAAGTTATTTTTAGACAGCCAGGTGGAATTAACCTGTAAACCCTGCTCCCACAATGCAGACAAGGTATCGGGGGATGTGCACATTTCCGCAGAGAAATTATGTTTTAGTTTACGTACTAAAGGATGTCGGATTCTTTATATAAGTTGCTCTGCAGCAAGTTTCTTTTTAAGATTTTTAAAGAAAAGCTTTATCAATTCGTGCAGGATAATTGCTCTTCAATTATATTACAATTAATACTTTGACAACTCATTTTTATTAGTCAGTGCTGAAGACATAAGCAGTCCACAGCTTTTGAACCATCAGCCCATAATCACAACATTACCCAAGAGTAAGCAATTAGTTTACTCTGCTTTTGCTTAGTTAAGCTTCCATGTGTCAATCTTCTTACTGACCGACCATATGGCCAAATAAGGGAAAGAGCAACCTTGCAAAAATGTCTGTCAAGCTGACTGCCTAAGTTATCCTTAAAATATAAATAATACAGGCTGTTTCAGTTTGTGAGGTCAAAATTGAAAAAAATTATAGTACACATCGAGGCATATAAAAAATTATATAGAAGGCAATTTTAACGGTTTGGAGTTATAAAGTCGTTCTCAAATTTAAATATTTGAGGCTTTGTTAACCCGATTATTTTAATATTTTTGAAAAGCTTTTATTTATTTTTCTACGTACTGTTCAGTTCCAAATTTGTAATCGATTTTGCGATCCGTTCGAGCTGAAATTTCGCACACAGCACAGTTGTGATGACAATTTATATATTTAATATCATTCTAAATCCAGACGCCCCAACATGGCGGATTACCTTTTTCTTTACAACCCCCTTGACATAAGTATCAAATGTTTCAAAAGGTTTCGACGAGTAGAATACGATAACCTACGTGACATCATTCTAAATCCAATATGACCTTAATATACCAGATTACCAACAGTCAGTGATAACGACTTGAAATTTTGTAGACACGTTAACTTATAATAGAAAACATATTTCATTTTAACCTTGACGCTGATCTGATGCTGCAGTTATGAAACCCTGGTACAGTACGAATACAGACTACAGCTAAAAATCTTCGTAGCTGGGCAAATCTATGTTACTCTAAGCAGATATCGCTCATTAGATATTCTTAAAATTCATAAACTAGATTGCTCTAAATCAGTGATGGCCAAACTCACAGTACTTAATGTGAGGAATGCTTAAAAGCTATAGAAGCATTTCGTACTGTTTGTTTAATTTAGAACCTTAAAATGTTTGCAAAAGTTTGTATTCCTTAAGATATTGTATAATTGCTTACAAAACTACTTAAATATGACGATTTTTTTTAACTTTTGCATGCTTCAACGATTAAAAAACGCGAAAACAGGAAACAGGAATACAGCCAAACAAGTGCATATCCGAATTTAAAAGCTCAAAAGCTCACTTGCCCGCGAGCATAGGTTTGGACATCACTGCTCTAAATCAGTGATGTTAAAACCTATTCACGGTGGCAATTGAGCTTTTAAGCTTTTAAATTCGTATATGCTCTTGTTTGGCTTTGTTCGCTTTTCTATTTTTGCGTTTTTTAATCGTAAAAATCTAAAAATTATAAAAAAAATCTTTACTTTTTGTATTCAATTACACAGTATCTTAAAAGGCACATCCTTTTGCAAGCACTTTAAGGTTCTACTTTAAACCAACAGTACAAAACGTTTTAAGCACTGTTCACTTTAAGTAGCGTGACACTGGCTGTCACTGCTCTAAACTATTACGGAAAGCCCGATGCAACAACAATGCTCTATCAGAAATAATAGAATTTAAAATATAACTAAACATGTATATACATAGTCAAAGTGGTTAACATCCAATATCAATAAACATATACGTACGGACTAATTTAGGTATGGCGACAAATAAGACCGTAATTGGATCAACGAATGAGTGGCACGATCACCATGACAAGGATGCAGCTTCGATCCTCGATCTACCATGAGTTTTTCATTTGCAATTGCAATAAATAACAACAATCCACTCCATCTATGACACGTTATCTAGTTCTACAGATTCACTTTACCTCATTCCCCTTACCCTAAAGCCTTCGTCTTCTAATTCTCCAAGGGTTTTCCCCTGGGCTTTGGCTGCATCATAAAAATAAAGCAAACGAAAACAAATCAATTCTAATAGCAAAAAGGATAAAATAAAATATTTGTAATAAACTTTTTAAAAACAAATTTTAATTTAAAAATCTGTGAACTAAAAAGTAAAAAATAATGTTTAGTGAAATTTAAGCTCATAAGTATAGCTGCAGAGAAACCCCTCCCTTGGCTTTAATGGAAACTGATCTAATACCTAAAATAAGAAAAACTAGTGATCCCGATAAATGCAGACCAATAATATTAACGTAACTTCTACCTAATAACGGCACCTTTGTAGATGCTGGATCTAGACAGTTCCCTCATCGATCCTATAGACCGAGAGCCCAAAAGCAGCATCATGCTCCAGCTCCAGCTTAGGGAAATTCACAATACAAAAGTTCGCAACAAGAAGCAGACCTAAACAGGGATCCTGTCACCGCTCCTGTGGAATCAGGCTCTTAATGAGCTACTTCTAGATCTAGAATCTTCTGGCCATAACGTAATCATCTACGCAGACGAAGTTGCCCTGTTAATCTCGGGCAAACACCCAAATATCCTAGCTGAGGTGATGCAACATGCCCTCTCGAACCTATCCTCCTGGAGCATCAAGTGTAGTCTGGGTATACCCCTGGAAAAAACATAGAGTTCCTCTTATCCCCTGACCAACACTGAGTAGGGTCTGACTGAAACTGAGAGACCACACTTAATATCTATCTGTTGTTCAGAATAGAAAACTTAGCTGGAAACCTAACATCCAAGACAGAGTACGTAAAGCAATGGTTGCGCTGTTCTCGTGCAAAAAGGCAATAGGCATTGTGTACTGGCTCTATTTCAGCATTATTAAAAAGGGTGGGCATAGAGGGTGGTCGGAATTAGATAAAGTGAACCAACAAAAGCACTGGAGAAAATCTAAAGTATGACAGCACTACTGATTACAAGTGGCCTCGGAACTGCACCCTCTAAAGCCCTTAATACCATTCTCCAATTATTACCGGTGGAACTCTTCGAAAAGTAAATCTACCTACGACTGTCATTACGCTCAATTTACTTCAGCCCTCTTCAACGCCAAATTCGTATATTCACACGAAGGTGAATTGGGAGGATGGGCCCCCAATGAGGAGAATCAGTGTATCTTCTGATAGCTCTAAGTTGAAAGATAAAGTGGATGGAGGTGTCTACTCGGAACACCTGGACCTAAACATTTCTCTTCATTTGCCAAATTACTGCTGTGTTTTTCAAGTAAAAGTCAATGCTACCTATTGCTATTGTCTGAAAAGCAGAACAATGTCTTTAAATGACACCTGCATCTTCACAGACAGCCAAACTGATATTAAATACTTCACGGTGGTGTACAAGTCCTTTAATACTCAGACGGAGTAGGATCAATTCGTTGAGCAGCACGAACACGATGCTATGGGCCCCGGGTTCGAGACCAGGTCCCCAAGTGAGCTTTTATTAAGAAATTAAAATAATCCGCTCCGTCTCTGGGCTGTTGTCTAGCTCGCAGCAGTGCAAAAACAAGACTTAAGTTTCCTCACTTCCATAACCCTAATTCCCTTCCATCCAAAACCATGCTAACGCATCAGAGGGTTGTCCCCTAGGCTTTGGCCACATCGTTTAAAAAAAATACTACCAGAATATGCCGCTGAACTCTGAATATCATGGCTGAGCACCTTAACGTACGCCTCGCATGGGTACAGGAGCATAGTGACATTTCGGGCAAGTGCAAAGCCGCCTAAAGCGATCAAGAGAATTTATTTCGCTCAAGCGAAATACCATAAGCGTTGTCGTTACTGTCACTTCGAGTCATTGCCTTATAGGCAGACACAATGACAGCCTCGGTGGACCCTAGAATGAATTTTGTTGTCACTTTTATGTGCCTTCCCCCTAAGTAAGCTGCCACTGAAACCTGACCTAACCATCAGTGATCGTCATTATGGTTTCCGCACTGTTCACTCTATCGAAGATCTGCCAACTTATATCACGGAGTGTTGGTTACATTGCCTTCTTAGCTTTGGGAAGTCGGAAATCACTGGCTTGGATATTTCAAAGACATTTGATAGATTTTGATCCTTAAGCCAAGCTTCAGGCATTTGATCTTGATATATTTTAATAAAATGAGTCGAAAGCTATTTATTTCGCTGTTCAATTCAAGTTACATTGGACGCACTAAGATCAACTCCCACCGAAATGAACGACGGTGTACCGCAAGGTTCTCTTCTTTGACTTTTCCTGTACCTTGTATTTATTACTGGCCTTTCGTTACTCTTTTTTAATCCTCCTCTACCGTCATTCATTTTTCTTTCCTTCCTGCATACAGGTAGAGCAAACATCATCATCTGCTTCAGGTAATTCCTTAATCCCATGTTCTGAAACCTGTATGATTCTCTTCGGTTGAACTTTTGCATCACTATGAAAAAACCTACTGGCAACTTGAGTGACATTAGATAGCAACATCTTGACAGCTTCGAGGATTCGATGCCAATGCCAGAATCAGATGGAGTGCTATCTTACATTAAGGTCTTTAGGAGTGCCGAATCGAGTTGGCAATTTCTCGAGCTTTTGGACATACCTACAACCAACGCTTAATGTAACAATACATTGTACACACACATTTTCCTTTAGAACTATCAATGTGATCTAAAATCCAAGTTTCTCTGAGACATAAGGCTCTCTAGCAAGCATCTATGACTTAAACAGAACAATCTGAAATACTTTACAGCCGAAACGTAAATTTAGCTTTTAAAATAATTGCAGAAAATAGTGAACTAAGCGGTTTGCATTCTTGGCGAAATCGATGTCATTTGAACATATTTCGAAAATATAAATTAAACAAGCTCAAAAACATGTTGCTATATTTTTGCTTTTATTTTATACATAAATCAATGCTTTTCGTCTCACACACCTAAGATATTCCGCGTTTACATTATTAATTATTATAACTACATAGCAAGCTCCAGTGGAGATTACTTGGGTACCTCAATATGTTAGAAGGTGAACCAAAACTGTTCAAAAGTTATCTGATTTCAATGTTGTCACAAGTAAACTTCACCAGATAAACAATATTTTCTTATCTCAAAATTATTATTTACATCTTCCACACGTAAATAAAGCGAACAGAAAGGCAGGTAACACTAAACATCTATTTCTATTGGACTTCTATCCGAATAAATTTCACATGCTTTCAATGTATCTGGCGACACTTCTTTGTAGACTGCATCAAGACTATGCATTAAAGATGTTGATCTGGTTTCTCCCAAAGTAATTAAGTGTTATCACATAGGAGTACAGAGTATATATGTAAACCCACACCTGAAAGTGCAGGTTTTTTTGGCGAAGCAGCTTATTTATTTGGTGGTACCGCGCGCCCACAACTAACTTCCGGACCAACGAACCACTCAAATACACCACACTAAAAAGCAAAATTATGCGTCGCAAGTGTACAAGAAGAATGGCCATGTCACCGGAATAGTTGTCGGGGCTCAAAACTTCATTTAAATCGCACTTAGCTCAAAATAAGTACTCGGCAAATTGCAGAACGTCTCTATTTTTTAGCACTACAAACAACGAATAAAATTTCCTGAAAGGTCGGTCTAATCACAGACTACTAGCGGAAAACTTGGCAGCCGATCCTCTTGAGGCTTAGAGTTTCTACTTTTTGAAGCAAACATCTGACCGGCTCGTCGATATTATTAATATTATTAACACATTTACGTGCCAGCCGCCAAGTTGCAATTCTTGAGTTGTAGCCGTTAAATACTTACACAAGACGTCACTTTTCTACAGTAAAACTTTGCCGGTCTAGAAATTCTAGCACTGCCTCATTATGAAATTATAAAAATATTTCTTCTGTCACCCCTGAAACAATTCTGACTTGTTGTTGGGAGATCACTTTCGATTTCCGACTTGGCGATGAGCCGACAGGAAGTGATTATTTTTGACTTGAACTCTTAATAAGGGTTAATAACACAGGGAATGAAGAAAGCCCCTATTACTTTTAGCAGTTTTTGTCCAATGCTCTTTGCAAAGAATCTTCTCGGCGAGTAAAATAGATGTGGGAGAATTCGGCTACGAGAAACAGACTAGGAAGATAAAATGCAATTCTGCTGGTATAATCAGAATTTTCTAAATTTTACTTAAAAGATGGAACATCTATTTTTGCCGACAAGGTTATGCTAACATTAAGGTATAAGTAGAACGTGTGGATACATTTTATTACTTTGGAAGGTTAGTAACAGCAGATAACGGAGCTAAAGTTGCGGTACAGGCTCGTATCAACGAAGCTCTCTGTAAAATATAGGACACGCAGACAGACATTTTTTTCTGTTGTATAGCTGTTGAACATGATGAAACTATCAAATAACAACTAAGCTACAAGTCTTTGCCTTTGCGCGTCGATTCTAAGCGATTTTGGCGGTTCCTGAACTTTAAGCACAATTCTGATGGCTGTCCATCTTCTTTGTCTTTCGGAGACAGCGAAATCAATGAGACCTTGACGATAGCAAATCTTTTTGCCGATATTTTTAAGACGGCGTTTTTGGACGATACCTGTGCTATTAGCTCTAAGGATTTTACCCATTGGACGAAGTTTCTACCGAATTCTCTAGAATCCAAAGAGCGTAATGTTACTTTCAACACTTCCGGTGTACCACAGGGCTCCCACCTCGAGCCATTGTTATTTATAATTTATATGAGTGATATATCCACGATTCTGTCTCACTCAAATATTCTTTGCCGACGACGCTAAGAAATCTCCCACTGTGTCAGACATTGCCGATTACCTACTTTTAAATTCTGACTTGGACGCCTTTCAGAATTGGTGTTCCATTAACGACCTTCACTTAAATACCAGCAAGTGTACATCTATGTCTTTGTCACGAAAAAGATCTCCCTTTCATTTAAACTTAAATGCATTACTTTTCTACCTACGAGGCAGATGGCACTAAATCCCAAGTACAGCGCATCAAAATTTTTCCCTTAACATACCCGCCTCTTCCCTTCGTGTATATGAGACTCGCAAAATACTGCTCGCAAAAAGATGCTCCATTCAGCGATAAACGAGTCATGCAGCATGATACGAAGTTAGGCTCCACTCTTTCATCACCCCCACTCCACCACAAAACTTTTAATATGCTAACAATGTGGGAACACATTTTATACATAAAACACAGAGTCATCGACATCATTCGCAGCAATGCAGAAAACAAGACTCAAGTTTCCTCGACAGAGCTATTGATCTGCCGACGGTCCGATGGATCGGCCCAATGCTGAATAACCGGAACATCACGGCCAGGCTGGGGGATAAATCGGTAACAGTAAGGGCCACCAGAGGCTGTTCTCAGGGGGGAGTTCTTTCCCCACTGCTGTGGTAACTTGTTATCGATGATCTCCTGGTTAAACTAACTGATGCTGGCTACGAATGCCAGGGCTACGCAGATGACCTGGTTATTACCATCATGAGCAAGAAGGACAGGGCCTTATCAGTAAGACTGCAAAATGCTCTCAATATGGTACAATCCTTATGTGCTAGGGAACGGCTCAGAGTCAACCCTAGTAAAACAACCATTGTACCTTTCACAAGGAAAAGGAAGCTAAGCTTAGAGGCTCCTACTCTTGAAGGAACACGGATAGGATTCACAAGTGAGATCAAATATCTAGGAGTGATTCTATATCAAAGACTCACATGGAATCCTCAACTCAATAGGGCCACAGGAAAGGCTATGACTGCCCTATGGTCCTGTCGAAACCTCTTTGGTAAAACCTGGGGACTAAGGCCCAAAATGGCTCTTTGGGCATATGAAACCATCATAAGACCCGTGGTCACCTACGCAGCTCTCGTGTGGTGGCCAAAAGTAGAACAAAAGATAGCGCATTCCACACTTCAAAAACTGCAGAGGTCAGCATGTCTAGGAATTACGGGTGCCATGCGCACATGCCCCAAGGCAGCTATGGAGGTTCTATTAGAACTCCGCCCTTTACACCTACATCTAAAGAAGGAGGCTGCCTCAAGCGCTATAAGCTGATTGGTACCAATCTTCTTTCAGCAGGTAATTGGACTGGTCACGGGAAAATCCTTGCAGAATTCATGGATGATCCGGTGATCAACTCAATCTCAGATGCCATGCCAAAGAGGCACAACTTTGATATACCATTCAAGTTGATCCTTGAGAGCAGACATTATTGGCTCAATAGTAGACATATCTTTGAAAAGAGATCTCTGGTTTGGTTCACAGATGGATCCAAGATGGAAGACAGAACGGGCATCGGGGTCTACGGACCAAGATTAAGGCTACACAAATCGCTCGGTTCTGCACCAACTATCTTTCAAGCAGAGATACATGCCATTGAACACTGCACAGAGGTATACGCGGTGCTAAAGTATATATTAAGTCCGACAGTCAGGCGGCACTCAAGACTTTGGGGTCCTACACCTTTGAGTCTAAAATCATCTGGGAGTGTCTCACTGCTCTTAAAGAACTGGCCCAGAGCAACAGCATTACGCTGCATTGATTCCAGAGCACGAGGGCATTGAAGGCAATGAGAAGGCGGGTCACCTGGCAAAATATGGTGCGTATTCTCAGTTTATTGGACCCGATCCATTCTCTCGAATTACACTGTTTAGTTAAGGTTTCTCTTTTTGTAACTTCTTTCGAGTTTGTTTTTGTATTTCCATCATTAATCTTTAAGATAACTCATGTTTTATTTTCCTTTCTTTTCTTTTTTTTCTTTTTTGTCTTTTTTTCTCTTTTTTTTGAACGTCTGAACGTCTTTATCATAAAAAGGGCTGCAATCAGTGCCCTGATGTGTGGACCGTAACGGACCACATGCCTAAGGAACTGCGCAGTTGATTTAAGATTCTCTTTCCTGAGCGAGCAGAATGGAACGGTGGTGGTCTACATCTGAACCCTAGTATCTTGAAATGGTTCACTGATAGCTCAAAAACAGAACAAGGTGTCTTAGGACCCAACACTAGAGTTTCGATTGCATTGGGTAGATGTTGTCTTTCAGGCCGAAATCCACGCCATAGAAATTTCCACTCTTACCAACGTCAACAAAGGACTGAAACGTGCTAATATAACTAACTTCTTTCATAGTGAAGCGGCCCTCAAGGCGCTATCCCCGTGGAGTTTTTCGTCGAGGCTTACTAAGGAGTGCTTCGATACACTGCAACAACTAGCCGCCTATAAAGGGTCATCATAATGCACATTATGTGCTTTTGTCCTGGCATGTAAGGAGGATCTTCAAGCGGGGAATTTCTGAGCCGCGACTGATTTTATATCTACCCCTGTAAAAGGGGTACTGGTACACAAAATCTTTTCGGTCGTACTGCCCACCTACCCATATTAAAAAAATAAAATTATTTCCAGGAACTATGAGATACTTACGTAAACTATAAAAACCAGTTCTTAATGGTGAGTTGTCGAAAATTGGCCTCTGGTGTAAAATTTAAACTACCATATAAAAGTCGGAGGTTTGAATTCCACTGGTTGTATGAATGCAGTTATTCAGAACATAAGAAATTTTATTATCAACTTAACACTATTAAGCAAGCAGCCATTGAGATAACCTTTCTTTCCCATAAAATACTTTTTCTTTGCAAGTGCTATCACTCCTTTAATTTTGACCTCCTATCCGTAAAACGTCGAGAAACAATTTTTGCTTTAAAGCAAGTCCAGGTTATATGAGAAGATGCCTTATGACTTACTCAAGTTGGAGCACCTGCCACTTTGGGTACACATCCGTTCAGACGGCTCCAGTCAACACTTTAAAATTTCCTAACCGCATCAATTGAGGAGTGGCAAGGTCAAGTATCTTTTGTGGCACATCAAAGTGCTTACCAGAGATTTCATGTTTCTCAATTACGTCAAGTTGCGATGTTGAAATACGTGGCTATCTCCGAAAACTAAACAGATTCCAAACGTGCACTATGGGAAAACTCATCGCCCATGGGTGATGTTTGACTCATTGGTTGCACAAGCTCGACTAGAAATCATTAGTAACATTTTCAGCGCAGATATTTATCTAAAAATGTGCTGCTCTTCAAATAGACGGATGTATGCTAACTTTTATTTGGAGTCTGCTTTTATTTGATTTGGAAATCTATTTACAGCATTTCCCAGATAGTATCTATTTTTACGACCCGCATCTATTTAAAAAATTTAGGAGTAATAGCAGTTAAATCAATCCATGCTTTGAGTAGCAAATTCCTGTTTTTGATGGAGGCAATTATCGCCCTCAGCAAATATGTTTGCTGCTCATTTATGTGCCTGTCCTGATTACTTATAATCAGATCCTTTCCCTGCTTTCCCACAGGCGACGCTAACAGGATTAAATTGATGAACATAAAACCATCATTAAATACGGATTTCCCACGGACTCATGGACGCATTTTAATTATTTAATTTCTCTTTGACGTCAACGCAAACCGATATTATGCCTTTGGTATCGAAAATATTTAAATTATTTGGTTCATAAAATAAAATTGCTTTTATGAAAAAGTGATTGTACGGAGATATTTTTATATATGATCGGATGACATACATACAATAATGGCAAGAGGACAACAGTTTCCAAATAAGCACTATAATGACAAATTACTAGTCAGAGGTGGTTCGAACACTATATTTATTTAATCTGTTAATTCACTGTGGTGTTTTTCTGAAAGCTTATTCGTAATTATTCCTAAATGGGAAATTTCGAACCGTTTTTGCAGCGCTTTTAACATAAGTTAATAAGGGATAAATCAACTACCACCAATTTATTAGAATTTTTAAATTTTTGTATCTCTACAATTAAAAGTAAGCACGTCCACTGTATTTGTACTGACTACACCCAAGCATTTGACAGAATAAACCATCGAGTTCTTGTTCTAAGATTCTCCCTTCTCGAGTTTGCGCAGGTTCTTGAAAATTAGATTCATTCGTATTTAACAGATCGCACTGATCGGGTTTGTTTTTGTAGAATTGTAGAATTCACTTCCAGGGTACCGCAGGGGTCATCATCGGATAGTGCACCTCCATGTTTTATATTAAAAAATATTTCCCTTTCACTTTAGTTTTACCATAGATGGCTGTCCTTTAACTAGTAAACTTACAAAAAGCTGGGCGTCTGGCTTAATTCTCAATTAACTTGGGAAGATTACTTAAGTGCAATAGTTATCAGAAGTAATATGACTCTAGTTTTCGTGAAGAGACGGTTAAAGAAGTTGCATGACCCATTCGCCCCATCTCAAACTACTTTTACCTCCGCTAATCCGCCCCTTTCGCTAACCAAAACTCCTTAATCCCAACATCAATCATATATCGATGCCCTAATCCCACCAACAATTAAATTGACTTTTCGTTCTGCGGATTCCAACAATGGACGATACCTCTTATCCCGTTTACGGGACTGCCGCATTTACAAAAACGTACGTCTATTTCTAGCCTATCTGCACGACAAACCGAATTCCGTCTGTATTGACGGTAAAACCAGCACCAACGTCATGATAAGTATACATCAAGAAGGCCTACCCACAGACCCAACCGTCTTACACCAACTTTTTACTAAGTACCATGAATCATTCAATATACCTTCGCATTAGGTTAGGAAAGATCTGTCCACCTATACTGCGTACATCAGTTCTCGCCGCATTTCCCATCTCCAAAAAAGTCGCAACGACTCCCTAAACTACTTTCGCTCCTAACCTCCCCGCTTTCCCTATTTCTGACTTCCCCACTAATTCCCCTGCGGTCTCCTATCAAGTACCCCTCCCTCCCCAGCAGTTTGTCAGTCTATTACCAGGACGTAAGAGGACTTCGCACAAAAACATCCAATATTTTCCTTAACTACCACAAATTCCCGCACGATATCTTTGAATTAACTGAAACCAATCTATCACCAGGAATTCTCGACAACGAACTATTCCCTCCAAACTATACCATTTTCCATATTGACGGTTGTGTAGACACCAATGATCCACCAGGTCGCGGGGTTCTTATGGCTGCTCACAACCGTTATGACGCCACCCTGCTTAAGACGTCCGACTCTACAATATCAGAATTTGTATGTATCAAATTTACAATGAATAAGTTTCTTCTGTACATTATTTGTTGTTATATTCGTCCCTCTCAACCTCTAGATACCTACGAGCCCATAATTGAAGCGATCGACACCCTGCTTGAGAACGCTAACGCCTCCGATGAATTTGTTTGACTGGGTGACTTTAAGCTTCCCCGTATTCAATGGTCATTGTCTGAGGACTGTTCTCACTTTGTCCTCCTGAACGCCTCTTCTACCAAAGAAGCCTTTTTTACCGATCAACTCTTCGGGTCTCTTTCAAGTTACCAGAGTCAGGAACTTACTTGACAGACAATTAGACTTAATCTTTTCCTCAGATCCAGTTAACTCGGCTGTCACGGAAAGCAATCATCTCCTCTCCTCCCTCGATCGTCAATATTCTCCCCTGTTCCTCGTTTTCTCCTACGAACACCCTCACGCCCCTTCCAGCTACGAGACTTCTCTTTCCTTCAATTTTCGTAAAGGCGACTTTGAAAAATTAAATCACTTGCTCCTCAACTATAACATTGGCACTCCCCCTCAAAATCTTCCAATTCACGTTGCTGTAGAGGCATTCTGTTCGGAAATACACGCTTGTCTTACACAATCTATCCCTCTTCTTCCTCGTAAAAACTGCTCCTCATTTCCCGTTTGGTACGACAAAGAATTCCGCTCTCCCCGCAACAGGAGAAATAAACGGTGGCAAACTTTTCTTCTAAAACAGACTGAGGCTGACTATTCTTCCTACCTATCTGCTTATACCTCTTTTTCTGAACCCTTTACTATGAGTACCTCCAACGGATGGAAACCAGCCTCACGTTTTTATAACTTTATTAATTCCAAGAAGAAATCCAATGGTTACCCCTCCACCCTGAAGCTCGAGAATACCTCTTCATCTGATCCTAAGGTTATCGCCAACCTCTTTGCACACTTCTTCAGTAAATCTTTCAGCGACAATTCCCTACAACCTGACCTTAACTACATTTCATTCTTGGACAAATGCACTCAAACGTCGTTTACGTCTTTCGACCCTGATCCCGAACTAATCGCCGCCAGTATTATCGGGCTTGAGAACTTTGCTTTTCCACCTCTCGGTCACTCAAGGGGTTTTTCCTCAATTATGGGAAAACTCGTATATTATTCCCATCTTCAAAAAAGGCTGCAAGAACGATGTATCCAACTACAGACTCATTGCTAAGTTATCATCCATACCTAAACTATTCGAGAAAGTGATCTATGATTCCATGTTCTTTCACTGTAAGTCTATTTTCACCCTCTCCCAGCATGGCTTCCTCAAAGGAAGATCTACAACCACCAACCTTACCGACTTTGTCTTCAAAACAATATATTCCCTGGAAAACGTCATCGCCACCGATTTTAGTAAAGCCTTTGGCAAGATCCCCCATAACGTTATCCTGCTCAAACTTGATCGCAGGCTTCCACACCCAATTCATATCCTTTATTTAATCCTACCTCAACCGTCAGTACAATGTTCTTTCTAACCCTATAGTCGCTCGTTCCGGCATCCCTCAGGGCAGCCACCTCGGTCCAATGATTTTCATCCTCACAAGAAATGATGTTGATTGTGTCATCAAACACTCAGAGCTGTCCATTTATGCTGATGACATGAAAATAATGAAACATATCTCCTCCACAACCGACTCTCATCTCCTGCAAAAAGATCTCGATTCCTTCACCACATGGTGCATGAACAACTTTCTTGAACTCAATGTCTCCAAATGCCAGTCCACCTCTTATTCCCGCAAGCGTCTTACCATCACCCCGAGAGTCTACATGTTAACCGACGTATCAGTCCCTATAGTTACCTCTTTTTGTGACCTAGGAATAATCTGTTATAGCGAAATCAATTTCCGTTCCCATATTTACAGTATAATTAACAGAACTAACTCCGCGCTAGGGTTTGTGAAACGCAGGTCTAGAGAGTTCTCCAATCCTTATGTTTCCAAATTTCTCTATATCTCCTTCGTTAGACCTCTCCTTGAATATGCTAGCCAGATATGCTTACCTACACAAACAACGCACATTAACAGGATTGAATCTGTCCAGCGTAGGTTCATTCGCTTTGCTCTACGTGATCTTCCGTGGTTAGACGGATTCACCTTATGAAAACCGTCCGAAACTGATCGACCTACAACACCTAAGTAAACGTCGTGATGTTTCCAACATTTTCTTCATTCATCAGTTATTAACTGGTGCCACAGACTGCCCTTCAATCCTGCAATGAATACCCATCTATACCAATCCCCGCAACCTTAGGTCCACTCCCCTTTTCCGACTCGACCGCCATCGCACAAACTACGGTCAAAGCGAGCCAATTACCAGGATGTTACGAAAAGTGAACGACCATTCTTCTTTTGACTTCCATCTGAGTAAATCATCTCTTGTCACAGCCTTACTCTCGAAAGCAGACGCTGTAACTCCAAGATTCTTTTAGCTTTCAACTGCATTCGGAGGTCTATAGACTCTTCTGAACTTTTGGCATGTTTCGATATATAAGTTTCGGCTCACTCCCTGCAAAATCACGGGTTTTTTCAGGTACCTTTCCATCGCACTATTTATGCGGTGAATGAGCTGATCACATAGACGTTGCGACTTTTTATGGGGAGTGAGCTTTCTTGCAGCTCCTTTATACTTGAACTTTTTTTATTTATTTATTTTCCCAAAATAATTGAAGGATACTGCTGATGTTGTGTTCGTGTTCGAGACTTGGCTGCATGAAGTACTTTCCGATGACTAAACCTGTATCGGGAATTTTAGGAACTTTATAGTGGTTCGGGTCGACAAGCGGGGTAGGGGGAGACTGTCTTTGTAAGGAGGTATACGTGCTAGGACGATCGATCTTAACCAGGTGTTTCATAGGTTGCGCCTCCTTCCAGCCTCCTGGTATTGCTTCCTTTGCAGGTTTTAAGTCTTGAAAAATCGTATTCCTTCTTATACAATCAAACGATCACCACGCAATGGTTACAGGGTTCGAGCCTCGGGTTCACCGTCAGTTTTTAAGTAAATTAAAAAACCAAGTCTACTCCGTCTCTGGGCTCTTATCATAGCAGTGCAAAACAAGAGATTCAAATGCTCTGAATTCCCTTCCGCCCAAAGCCATGCTAACGCATCATAGGGTTGTCCCCTAAATTTTAGTTACATTATTTTAAAAAAAATTCTTGATGCATTTTTAATTTCCAAATAGTTAAATCTACATATGCCTGCACAATTTACACAGTCATCATCGTCGCTTCGCGTTCACGGACCATGTATTATTTTATAATCAGCTGTTTCTTCCAGGTATTTCAGATAATATTTGTTAATTTTGATGCACCATCCGATATACAGCATAAGACAAGTCTCACTTAATCATTTAGAGACTATCTCAATATTGATATACTAGCCTTACATGCGGAAGTGGTAAAATTACCTGGAATCATCTCTTGATATATCATCCATTGTGGTACGAAGTGAATGTTTCAGCCGCTTCTCACTTACTTGTTTAACAAGTATGGGCCTATGAAGTATAAGTAGACGGTCTTGCCCAAGTTCTTCCTTATAAATTAAGAAATTAATATCTGAGCAAAATGAAGCGCATTCAAGGTGGTGGTGATTCATTGGGACAGCTTTCGAAGCAATTGCTCAGTTTTGGGAGCTTAATTAGTACTTTTCTTCCAAATTGGACCCAAACTTGCCAACGTCTGTTCGATGGAAGAGCTTACTCGGCTTAGGTGTGTGCAATTTTTGCCTATTGTGATGAATTCGGACTACGACTCCGATGACTAAAGTTGGCTACTAGTTTTATTTCTTGTTACTTGTGCGGTCGATATCAGAAAGTTGTGATTGGTAACGCTATATCTGAATTTTCTCAGTTGATAAAGGGTGTTCCCCAAGGCTCGGCAGTTGCACCCTGATTAATGAAATCGGTGAGGAAACGAGCTCGGTGAACTTTCACATCAAATAATGTGCAACTTTATATTTCTAGACCTATGAGTTTAATTTAGTATTGCATATGTCGAATGAATGATGATATAGAAGCTATCCCGAATTGATCGAATCGTAATGAGCTGGAGTTAATTGTACAAAAGACCAAGGCAATTGCCATCTACATAAATATTATTGGCACTTCAGAGTTTCCGCCTGTCGCCATTAATGGCGACACAGAAATTGTCGATTGGACTGAAGAAAAAACAAAGAATGAATTAAATCACCTAAGCTTCAAGAACAGCGGGAAGGACCCAGAGGAACCATACGTGCATCGACGATGTGATCTACAGGGAACAACAGGGACTGAATAGAAATAAGAAGACCGTTCACATTGGCAGATTGAAGCCACACCAAAGAGATACAACTGTTCGGAACGAGAGGGGCAATGTAACGTGCATAGACTAACGTGATGAAAACGAAATGAAATTGTGCAATGAGCATGTCCCATATTTCGGAATTTAGAAAAACCTCAGATGCCATATGAAGTCAATGCCGATTCGCACCTGTAGTGACTTGGATGAAGTTTCTAGAAATAAGGGGGTCATATATATATATACATACGTCTCAATTTCAACATTTCGATTTTTTGATTTGTACATATTTTGAAAGGTGCATCTTTTACAAACATTTTAAACCTAGAATAGAGCCGATATTTGAATTATTGACCAAGTTTAAACAAAACTAGTCAGGCCGCTCTGCTGTAAAACCCATTATCGTTGCAACGCGCAGTCATTTTCATTGGAATCTGTGGAAAGTCACGTGGTACGAGATGGGGAAGGAAGGATCTTTAGCAACCATTTAGAAGCGATAAGTTTTTGTGGATTTGCGACGCGTAACTGTTGAACGCGTTTTACTTGAAACACCACTTTTCAAGATGGTGGGCATGATATCCGTCTCCCAATTTGTCTGAATAAGTTCATTTTTTAAGGTGCCTCAAAACGGAACCCTTATAGGATCACTGTGTTGTCTATCTGTCTGTCTGTCAAGGTCATGAAATTTGGCACAAAGCAAGGTCCCACAGCAAAAGTAAAGAAACAAATCCGAAAATCATTAATTTGTGTTTATATCATATGAAAAAATATTACGGAACCCTTGGTGCGGGAGTCAAACTCGCACTTGTCCGGTTTTATTATACATACATACATACTCCTAATACGATCCGTAATCGCTTTACGTCGGCTTTCATTGATCCATTCAATCATGTTTTAATAATAGAAAAAAAAACATAGTTTTTTTTCAAAAAATCACTTGCGTAGAGCAAAAATCACGGTCCCAAAAAATAAAAGCTCAAAACATTTTGTTTCACATCAAACCTACGTCCTGAATAAGGACCCCCCCCCCCCCCCCACCCCCCTGGACGATGGTCGTAAAAGTTCAAAGACTTCTAGGAGACGGCGATTCTCGTTCGTTACACCTCCAAGTGGTACAGTGGTTTCATTCCCTCCAGGAACCAGTATAAATTAAATCAAGAAAATTAATCCAGAAAACCCAGGTACTTCTGTAGTAGTGAAGCTGAAGGGGATGCTAAACCCCTAAGGTAGCTTACGCTAACAAAATTATCTTCTGAAGATTCTGTAGCGGCTATGAAACCTGGACTTGCGTCGGTTGAAGGTGCCTTTGGCGAAATTTTAGCTAGCACTTAGTCAAATGCGGCGGTGGCAGAGATAGTAGACCCTAACGAGTCGGCTATCTCCACGGTACAGGCACTATTAGAAGATGCAGACTTGCCCTCCGAAAGATCAGCTACAATTAATCCATAGGAAGGTACTTTGCCTGGTTCTGAGCTTGAGTATAAAGCTCTCTAGCGTAAGAGAAGACAGGAAAGGAAAATGCGGCAACAAGCCGCGAAGATTCAACCAAATGGTCGGGAGATTCAACGTATCCCTCTCAACTGACATGTTACCTGAAGATGCGGGTCTGCCGAAACGATTTTGAGGCGAAGACCTAGGGACTGTAAAACCGGGAACCTCAATGGATGGTAATTATCCGAGAAGGCTGGGAGAAAACGAAAATTAACCCGCTTTTATGTGGTATGTTTCGGTGGTGAGAGAGGTCTTTTTATTGAGTAACAAACTCACACTACCGGAGGGCATGGCTATCGGTGGCTTATGGAAGATTTTAACGTTTCCTGCTCAAAAAAATATTCCTTTTCCTGTAAGATTTACTCGTTGCAATAAAAATAAACAATTTAACTGATAACTGATTTCACAGAATAGTTTTCTGGCGATTCTTCATAATTATTAGACCATTTTTCAGGACCGAGTAACGTATAAGATCAAGTTGCTGAAGGGTGGACGGACGAGTTGAAAGCGTCTTTAGATACGGTGACACTCATTTGGACATTCTCAAGTGTTAGTTACGTTACACCTGGAAGTGTTGGCAACCAGGTAATGCATCCTAGATCGTCGCCAAGTAAATGATGCGAGATGATATAACCTTTTGAAAAGTCTCCCTAATCCCAGATTGCAGTAGGTCATGCCGAGGGACTCTGCAGTGGTTTTATTCTCTGCAGGAACCAGGGGTTGCGAATGGTGTCTCCTCAGGTCAGCTCAATCCCCTGTTGTATTCTAGTGGAATAGGGTCGGTATGGGGGGTGGGGGAATCTCTGTCCACCGGGTACTATTATTTTTGTTTCAAAACGTGGGTACACCGAAGGAAAAATTCAAAATATTTCAAGGAAATCCGGGCACTTCTGTAGGAGTGAAGGTAGAGGGGTTTGGTAAACCCTAGCAGGTCGGCTATCCCCGCAGTACCCACAGCGGAATGAGCTCTGGATAAATTACCTTCCGAAACTTCTGCGGCAGCAATGGAAGTTGGACTTGCGTCTGCTGAAAGTGCTGTAACAGTCCTGAAAGAAGGTACCATTGACGAAATTATAAGTAGCACTTCCGCCGATGCGCCGGTGGCAGAGATGGCAAACTCTAACGAATTGGCTATTTTCGCAGTACACGTTTCAGTAGAATATGCCAACTTACCCTCCGAAGATTCAGCTCTTGTAACGGACTTCGTAAAGATCCAGTTGATTAGTCGCGATCAGCTGGAGAAACCTTCCGGTAGAGTGACTGGCAGTCAAGCTCAGTAATAAGGTAGGCGTCGGGGTTTGGCCACGAATCTTCATGACCCGAAAACCTTCAAAGCTGGGAAGGGGTAAAGGTTATGATTAACGCTTGGACCAAGAAGGAATACTGTTAAATAACACGGTTTCCTGCAGAAAGGCTAAGATGTTAGTATTGACCCAAAGAATCGAGGTTAGGAGTGTTAAAAGATAACTTAGTTAGCCCTTACTAAGGGATACTGGAAGGGGACGAAAAGAGACCCGCTTCCCCACAGATACAACAGTCTTACATCAACTTTTCACTAAGTACCATGAATCATTCAATATCCCTTCCCATAAGGTTTCAGAAGATCTATCCACCTATGCTGCGTACGTCAGTTCTCGCTGCATTTCCCATCTCCAAAAAAGTCGCAACGACTCCTTAAACTACTTTCGTTCCTAACCCCCCCCCCCCCCCGCTTTCTCTATTTCTGACCTCCCCCCTTATACACCTGCGGTCTCCGATCAAGTACCTCTCCCCAGCAGCTTGTCAGTCTATTACCAGAACGTCAGAGGGCTTCGCACAAAAACATCCAATGTTTTCCTAAACTCCCACAAATTCCCGCACGATATCTTTGCCTTAACTGAAACCAATCTAATACCAGGAATTCTCGACAACGAACTATTCCCTCCTAACTATACCATTTTCCGTGTTGACGGTTGTGTAGGCAACAATGACCCACCAGGCCGTAGGGTTCTCATAGCTGCTCACAACCGTTATGATGCCACCCTGTTTAAGACCTCCGACTCTTCAATATCTGAATTTGTATGTATCAAATTAACACTGAATAAGTGTATTCTGTATATTCTTTGTTGTTATATTCGTCCCTCTCAACCTATAGAAGCCTACAAGCTCGTAATTGAAACGTTAGACAGCATGCTTGAGAACGCTAACGCCTCCGATGAATTCATTGTACTGGGTGACTTTAACCTCCCCCGTATTCAATGGTCATTGTCTGAGGACTGTTCACACTTTGTCCCCCTAAACGCCTCTTCCGCCAAAGAAGCCTTTTTTACCGATCAGCTCTCTGTTTCTGGTCTCTTTCAAGTTAGTGGAATAAGAACTTTCTGAACAGACAATTAGACTTAATCTTTTCCTCAGACCCAGTTAACTCGGCTGTCGCGGAAAGCGAACATCTCCTCTCCTCCCTCGATCGTCACCATCCTCCCCTGTTCCTCGTTTTCTCCTACGAACACCCTCACGCCCTTTCAGGCTCCGAGTCTTCTCTTTCCTTCAATTTTCGTAAAGGCGACTTTGAAAAATTAAATCACTTGCTCCTCAACTCCAACATTGGCAATATCCCTCAACATCTTCCAATAGACATTGCTGTAGAGGCGTTTTATTCGGAAATACACGCTTGCCATACACAATCTATCCCTCTTCTTCCTCGTAAAAACTGCTCCTCATCCCCCGTTTGGTACGACAAAGAATTACGCTCTCTCCGCAACAGGAGAAATAAACGTTGGCAAACTTTTCTTCTGACCCAAAATGAGTCTGACTATTCTTTCTACTTGTCTGCTTACACCTCTTTTTCTGAACGTTGTGATATCCTCTACCATGAGTACTTCCAACGGATGGAAACTAGCCTCATATCCGACCCCAAGTGCTTTTATAGCTTTATTAATTCTAAGAAGAAATCCAATGGTTACCCTTCCACCCTAAAGCTCGAAAATACCTCTTCATCAGATCCTCAGGTTATCGCCAACCTCTTTGCACACTTCTTCAGTAAATCTTTCAGCGACAATTCGCTCCAACCTGACCTTAGCTACTTTTCATTCTTGGACAAATGCACTCAAACGTCGTTTACATCTTTTGACCCTGACCCCGAACAAATCGCTGCCACTATTAACGGGCTTGCGGATGACTTTCACCCCGGTCCTGACGGCATTCCAGCCATAGTTCTGAAAAAGTGTGCCATGCATCTAGTTCAACCCCTTACTTTGCTTTTCCGCCTCTCGGTCACTCAAGGGGTTTTCCCTCAATTATGGAAAAACTCTTATATTATTCCCATATTCAAAAAAGGCTGCAAGACCGATGTATCCAACTACAGACCCATTGCTAAATTATCATCCATACCTAAACTATTCGAAAAATTGGTCTATGATTCCATGTTCTTCCACTGTAAGTCTATTTTCTCCTTCTCCCAGCATGGCTTACTCAGAGGTAGATCTACAACCACCAACCTTACCGAATTCGTCTCCAAAACACTATGTGCCCTGGAAAACGGTAAAGATGTTGATGTCATCGCCACCGATTTTAGTAAAGCCTTTGACAAGATCTCCCATAGCGTTATCCTGTTTAAACTTGATCGCCTAGGCTTCCCCCCCCCCAGATTCATCTCCTGGATTCAATCCTACCTCAACAACCGTCAATACAATGTTCTTTTCAGCTCATCCATTTCTAACCCCATTGTCGCTCGTTCCGGCGTCCCTCAGGGCAGCCACCTCGGTCCATTAATTTTCATCCTTACAATTAATGATGTTGAATGTGTCATAAAATACTCAGAGCTGTCCATTTATGCTGATGACATGAAAATAATTAAACATATCTCCTCCACAACCGACTCTCTTCTTCTCCAAAAGGACCTCGATTCGTTCACCACATGGTGCATGAAAAACTTTCTTGAGCTCAATGTCTCTAAATGCCAGTCCATCTCTTATTCTCGCAAGCGTCTTACCAACACCCCGAGAACATACATGTTAACCAACGTACCAGTCCCTATCGTTACCTCTTTGTGTGACCTAGGAATAATCTGTGATAGTGAACTCAATTTCCGTTCCCATATTGATAGCATAATTAACAGAGCTAACTCCGCGCTAGGGTTTGTGAAGCGCTGGTCTAGAGAGTTCTCCAATTCTTATGTTTCCAAATCTCTCTATATTTCCTTCGTGAGACCTCTCCTTGAATATGCCAGCCAGGTTTGGTCACCCACGCAAACAACCCACATTAACAGAATTGAATCTGTCCAGCGTAGGTTCATTCGCTTTGCTCTACGTGATCTTCCATGGGTAGATAGATTCAACCTTCCACCTTATGAAAACTGTCTGAAACTGATCGACTTACAACCCCTAAGTAAACGTCGTGATGTTTCCGACGTTCTCTTCATTCATCAGCTACTAGCTGGTGCCATAGACTGCCCTTCAATCCTGCAGTCTTTACCCATCTATACCAATCCTCGCAACCTTAGGTCCACTCCCCTTTTCCGACTCGACCGCCATCGCACGAACTACGGTCAACGCGAACCAATTACCAGGATGCTTCGAAAAGTCAACTACCTTCCCTCCTTTGACTTCCATCTGAGTAAATCATCCCTTGACAAAGCCTTATATCTTTATCCCGCCCATCTTGATCGCCTTTCCTAATTCTCCTTCCTCCCAGTCTAAAGTTATCATAATCATAGCTTATATTGTAGCTTACATTATCTGTTATGAATTATTGTTTATTTTAGTTGGTAGTATTTATTTTGTTATTTTGTATTTTTTTATGTAATAGCTTTCATTAAGCTTAAATAAATGTTCATATAGGGTCTGTTTCAATAAATCCCCGGAAAGGTGTTTTTGGTGAGTAAGAATCTCACACTACCAGAGGACACGGGCTGTCCGATGTCTTAAGAAAGATTTTCACCTCTCCCGCTAAAAAAACAACAAAAAAAAAAGGATAAAAGGAAAGACCCCTTAATTTTTACAATTTTTCTCTGTTTTTTCCATTTTTTACTAAAAGTTCGGCTTTTTTAAATAATCAAAATTGATATCTTATAAAAGAATGAAGAAAATTCGGATTCTAGGAATTTAGTTTTTGCCAGAGACAACCCATCCAAAATTGGCGCTCTACTTCAGATTACTAATGCCTTGTTTAAACTTGGGTTTAGGTACAGCCCTTAATGGTAGTCATATACGTAGGCACACAGGTAAGAACCATGTTATATCAGCCTTAAAGCTGTAGTCAAACTTAATTTGATAAATTAAACGGAGGAAATGTTGCAATTGTGTTCAGAGCCAAAGCTCACAGTGTTTACAGATTCATCAGTAGCGGATTTACCCAAAGGCACACATACATAGGTACGTGCCTAGTGTCCGCAGCTCGAAGAAGGCCCCAGGCCTCAATTGAGATGTGAGTTTTCCCCAGGGTTTTCCCTCATAAGCTTTTTATTTTTGAGGTATATGGCTCCTGGACCATTTTATTTCTTCGTCGTTGAAATAAAACTTTCAATGCTTTTTACAATTTTAGAATCAGCTCGAAGGCGACTACAGCCCTCATTGGAAAGGTCTAAATCTTTTTAATAACTGAACACTTTTTCCAGGTAGCTCGGAAGGACCGCGGACTCAAGTGAGATAAAATCACTGATGTAAATATAATAAGCACGGGCAGCAATGTATTAGTTTTGCGACTTACAAACGTGAAATCACGTCAGAACAAGCAAGTTTCCCTTTGCCGTTTTATTTGAAATTAAATTAATTTGTTAAACCCCAAACCCTTTCAAATAACAACAATAATAATTAATAATATTAATAAAGGTAAAAGCAATAATAAATGAATATATAGTAAAATTAATAAATGAAAAAACAAAACAAAAAGCATCTAAATGGGAAAATAATAATATTAAGGGGCACCGGAGCCTTGCGTGCCTAGGGGCCGCATGAAGAGTAAATCCGCCGCTGAGTTTCATGCATACAAATTAGCTCCATGGTGAGCAAAATACTGTGCACAATGAACATGGAAAAGTGCTTTAAATTTATGCAGTCGTATATGATATATCGGTAATGCACGAGATAGCCACTCAAAACACTATTTAATTAAAGTCCCCGGTTGAACTGAATACCTTTAATTCTTGGACTATGCATTCTATTAAAATTTTGTTATTTCCAGTTCGTGCATTCAAGTAGTCTTACAAGATTTACAGGATCAAAGGACTTGAAGGCAAGGGAAACACGGAAATAATCAAGAAAGCGGAACAAAGCTTTAATCCGACAACAGAAGGGGATGATACCAAAAACCATAGCGACCAGCCCGCAAAGCAATAGTTGTGGTCTAGTACTAGGTCACCGACTATGCTCGATTTGCTTGTGCCAAGGTTAAAAATATTCTGAGGTTGAATTTAAGAGTTCCTAGCCGACCATTATAGTAATGCTTTTTTCTTGAGTGAAGGAGGTGTCGATGTACGCCCCGTTTGAAAGCTTCAGGCTCATAAGACGAGGGAAAAACAGAAGATGGTAAACTGTTCCACATTCGTGTTGTTCTTCTTAAAAAATATTCCCGAAATTTGACGGTACGTCCAAATTTTACCTGGAGTATAGGGGTCTACAAGGAATCAGGCTAGCAATTTCGTTAGAACAATGGCCATGGAAATAACGATAGAAGAGTGAGAGACAACCGACATTCCGTCGATGCTCCAGACAGTCAAGATTAAGGGATCGCCAATAAGTTTAATAGCCTTACGCTGGACTTTGTCTAACGCGGACAGTGCGGTGTGTTCGGCCCCTGCCCAAATATGGGAATTATATTCAAGCCTAGGCCTAATGTGGGACTTGTAGATCAGCGCTAAGTCAGGTGGGGTGAAATATTTCTTACATCTCTGTAGAAAACCCAAACATTTCATCGCACTTTTAGCGATTGCAAATATATGATCAGTCCAGCTAAGATTGCTGGATATCTCGATACCCACGAATTTTAGGGAGGGCGAATTTGGTATATTCACTCCGTCGACTGAAATGGGTTGGGGGTGAACTGGGCGTTTTTTAAGGGACATTAAACAGCATTGAGCTTTGGATGCATTAAACTTAACACGATTTGCTCTGCCCCAAGCAAGGACCATAGAAATGTCGTTGTTTAATGATCTAAACATGCGTTCCCTTCTGTAGCATTTCCACGTAAATTCATTATAGAATCAAATGAGTACGCGAAATCGTCGGTGTCGTCGGCGAAATTATGAATAGGATTGAGAGTAAGGGATAAGAGATTATTAATAAAAAGAAGAAATAAGGTTGGTGAAAGAACTAAACCCTGAGGTACACTGGCATTTATTTCGTAGGAATCAGATGTAACTCCGTCAATTACTACACGAATTGAAGGGCCTGACAAAAAACTCTCTATCCATATAACGAGGGTAGGGTGCAGACCAAATGTTTGAAGTTTGACTAAAAGGGCAGCATGCAAAACTCTATCAAAAGCCTTTGAAATATCAAGAGCGACGATTTTGGACTCACCAAAATTGTGAAGACAATGATTCCAACGTTCCGTTAGAGCCGTTAGTAAGTCTTCGGTTGAGCGGCCAGTGCGGAAACCATACTGGCAATCGTTGATAAGATGGTTATTTTCTAGATATTTCAACAACTGAGAGTTGATGAGTGATTCAAAAACTTTAGATATGATCGAGGTTACTGCAATTGGTTTGTAGTTAGAGGGGTCGCATACCTCTCCTTTTTTAAGTATCGGCTGGACATGAGCAAGTTTCCATACACTTGGAAACATTCCTGATGAATATTACAGGTGAAAAAGTTTGCGCAGAGGTTTAGCCAAAGCAGAGGCGCAGCATTTTAAAACAAGGGGCGAGAAACCATCAGGCCCAGTAGCTTTGGACACGTCGAGTGTTGAAAGTACTCTAAAAACTTCCCGAGTACCTAATGAAATTACAAGAGAATGGAGTGCTTTCAAAGCTCAACTGAATACATTGCAAGATATTCAAATTCCAAGATGGCTGGGATATGAGCCCAGTATAAAAGAGATAGAGCTACACGGTTTTTGCGATGCTTCCAATAACGCTTACTCAGCTGTACTATATTTAAAAATACATGAAAACAACAATTCCAAAGTTCAACTAATTACAGCAAAAACCAAAGTCGCTCCTATCAAACCAGTTTCGTTGCCTCGTCTAGAGTTATGTGGCGCTGTTTTACTCTCTCGACTGATAAAACAAGTCACAATCGATTTAGAGCTCAAAGAGATCAAAGTGACAGCCTGGACAGACTCTAACATAGCTCTGACATGGTTGCGGAAACATCCATCAACTTGGAAAACATTCGTAGCCAATCGCGTTTCCGAAATACACGAGAACATACCAAATGCAATTTGGAAACACGTCCCATCGAAACAAAACCCTGCAGACATAGCTTCACGAGGAATTTTGCCAAAAGCACTATTAACAACTCCAATATGGTGGAACGGACCAGATTGGTTACATACCGATGAGGAATTTTGGTCTCAACAGAACACAGATATGCAAACTGCATTGGAATCTAAAAAATCGAAAACACTCACTAATATAATCAACGAACACATAGTTTTACTTACCAAATACTCATAATTCCAGAAAACTGTTCGTATAACCGCATACTGCCTTAGATTTATAAACAGTATGCGCAAACAACACCCAACCAATCAGTATTTATCAGTCTCCGAACTCAAAAAGGCAGAACGATGCCTAATAAAAACTCTCCAACACATAATTTTTTCTACCGAAATTACATGTTTGCAAAAAAATCTGCCACTTCCTAAAAAAAGTCTATTTCTGTCACTCAATCCAATACTAGACTCTGAGAATATCCTACGTGTAGGAGGTCGGCTGACAGAAGCACATTTAAATTATAACCTAAAACATCCTATAATCCTTCCAAATAAACATCATGTTACTCATATCCCTATCGATCATATTCACAATTACACTCTGCACGGAGGCACTCAAGTTGTATTAAACACACTACGTAATTCTTATTGACTACTTAATGCCCGCAATACAATTAGATATCGCATACATAAATGTATTACGTGTTTTCGATTCAATGCTAAACCCTCCTCTCAATTAATGAGCTCTCTCCCAGCTGATAGATTGAACACTTCCTTACCCTTCCAATACACTGGCGTCGATTATGCAGGCCCAATAGACAAAAACGACAAAATGGCAAACCCAAAAGAAGAATTTGAAAATAGACACTCTCGTATTAATAAAAGAAGATTAAGTACCAATAGGACATTGGCCATTAGGACGAATAATTGAAATTCATACTGGTCATAACAATTTAGTGCGAGCAGTAACAATTAAAACGTCAAAAAATATTTTAACTCGCCCTATTGCCAAGGTCTGCCCTCTCCCTTTCTCCGACATATCCCAACAATAATAAACCACTCTCCCTTACACATTGACTCTCTTGGCAACACTAAATTTTTGAAAATTCCCGTTTATTTTGAATATAAACGAATCAAAAACCCGCCAAAATTCACTTCAGTTTTGAAAGTTTTTTTAAATTTTTTATTATTGGCAAAATGGAAGAATTGTTGGAATTATTCAATTCGGATTCTCTGGACTCGTTAACAACTCCACCAAATACACCAAAAGGGGAGTTATGGGATCTGTTGGATGAATTGACGGATATTCCTGCACCAGTTTCCCCTATAAAAGGGACTCCGACCAAGCCGGGTGTCTCGGCAAAGAAAAAGGTGAAAAAAGGGATCGCAACTGCCACTGGATCAAAAGGAACAAGACGACGGTTAAAATCAGTAATTGTAAAACCTCATTCATCACCAATCAGGACGAAACATAGACCTTTTGAAATCCAGAATTTGTCATCTCCAATAAGAAAATTGAAAACTACGTTGTCGTCAAACAATAAAGATTTTATCTTCAAGCCAAGACCAATCCAGCCCCTCCCAGGAATCCGCATTCCAACTAGACCCAGACCAGTGTCTACAACTTTAGAATGCCCTGACGTTAATAACAACACCGTCAGGACACTTTTCCCAGCACCTCTGGTCAACATACCACCAAAGGCATTATGAAAGCCAACAATACTAATCACATCAACACCAAAAGTACCAGCAACAAGCATCCCGCCAACACCACCAGTCACCCCAACAGTGAGTTTGTACATCGAATATCATCGATCCACCTATCCAGTTCAGGATCCACCAATGGGCGACACAGGAATCCCACAAGATTTGGAACCACTCATTGAGGCAACTCCCATAGTGATACAATTACTGAAACAAACCAAAACACCATGGGAATGCATCAGAAATTCTACAAAATTTTTCCGATGGGATCTTCCTGGAAAAGTTTCCATGAAGATGGTAAGGAAAAAGGGAAAATATCACATCTTCCATCAAAAAAACGTAAGTTTATTTAATCCACTATGCATACATATCATACAAAAATATATAAAATATAAAAATATATTTATAATATCTAACTTTGTTGGAGGCGGGAGGATGTTCAGTCCCTCCAAAATTATTGCCTGAAAAGAAAAATATTTAATAAAAGCTTAATTTCATTAAAATTATACTCATTAAACAATCCCCCGTTGTCCAAATGTCCTCCTGCTACTTCCTAAGTGCTCCTTTCCTCGTCCTATAAATTTTTCAATCTGCAAATATAAATAATCCACAAAGTAAACAAACTTTCGGTTAAAATTTGAAAATACTTATCTGAATGCACGGGAAGTGCATATTAAGCTCCTAATCTGCTCCAACCATCCCTCCAACAAAATTTATCAGCTGAAATAAACAAAAAATTAATAAATTAATAATTATTTTGCAAAATAAAAACTTACCAGAATTTCTGCCACCAAATCAGCTGTCATCTTTTCACTTTTGCAAATGTCACTTGATATTTCCACTTGTGAATAACATTAACATTTAAAGTAAAATAGTACTACCAGGCGAACTCATGAATGAAAAGAGTTTAAATCCGCTAACCTGGAGCTATATAAGCCGGCGAGATTTTCGGTCTGGCACCTCATTCCTTGTTCAGTATTCAAACTGAAACGATCCCACCCGTGATTTTCAAAACTTAATTTGAAAATTTTATTGTCGCAGAAACTTACTTCTGCAAAATCCTGTCGCAGAAACTTACTTCTGTATTTTTCCCGCAGAAACTTAATTCTGCATTCCATCAAAATAGAAAACTAATTCTATTTTACAATTCAAAAACCTAATTTTGAATTTCATTTTATAAATCTCTCTCTTCTTCTTCTTTCAGGAAGCCACCAAAACAGCAGAACAGTAACTCTGAACTTGTTTGGACTTATTTACTTACTTTTTGAATTTATTTTGAATTTATATTTATTGGATTATTATTTACTGAATTTTTGAACTGAATTGACTGTGATATTAGGATTAAGCGTTTATACTGAATTATTTTGAATTTTTGAATTTTTTAATAAACATTTTGAATTTAAATTTTGATTGGGCATTTTTTAATTCCGGCACCTCCCCTTATTTGCGCACAGCTCGTACAGTAAGAGAGGCGTCGGTCTCACAGTCGCGATATCTCAAAGAGAGGATAAGCGTCACAATTTCGGTTCGAGTTGATAATGCTCGAGAACTGTGTAGGACCGTGAGAGAACCAGTGACAAAGGTCGGAGTACGCTAAGTAATCATCGTGGCTTCTTCAGGCACAAAACCTCTTCCAAGCCTTACTCTTCAAGTTCCTCAGATGTTTTCAGGCACCGTCAAGCCAGGGACGAAACAAATGAGTTGATCCCGACCCAGAAGGGTCATCACATCGGCTAAAATAGGCGTAAAAAGCGCCCACCGCCAGAGATTTCCAGCCCATAAACCTACTAAGTTCGCTTGCAAGAGAATTGGAAAAACTTCTTTTGCGACAAAGGCTGGCAATTGAATAATTTTTTAACAACACTTCACTTCATGCATCCTCCTTTTAACCAAAGTGTAATAGTAAAACGGCCATTAACAAAGTCACTACAGTTGACGACGGTATTAGGTGGTCAGGTTATTTTTTTTTAGGTTACTTTGGTTAGATTAGGTTAAAGTGACAGACTCCCAAGGAGAAGGTACACTTAGGCCATAATAGACCATTGTGATGCCACGTTACGGCCATGATATTTGAAAACATGATGAAGCGAAGTAAGTCCCTGCCATCAGCATATCCTAAATGCCGGCTCCTGCGCTTGGATGATTTCCTCTTCCTGCTCATCTTGGCAGCTTCTACAAAAGTCAGTTGAGTCTGCCGGAGTGTCTGCTTATGAAGCAATGACTCAACGCTGCAACGGTTATGATATTTCGCTTGAGCGAGATGAATTCTAATGACCGCTTGAGGTCGAAAGTCAGCCAGATCTGCCAGGTGATTAGGCAGCTATGTTTCACTTGCATTTTATCGTTAGCAATCTTGCTGAATGTTTGTTAAATTTCCATTTGCATATCGGACATAACTTGACAGGCTGATATTAAAAATGACCTATCTACAAGGTCCGAGCGAAAGTGGCTTAGAATATGTTCCGCGCAAAAGCGAACCGCGTGAGATTCACGAATCAGACAAAAATTCCGAGCAAAAACAACTTAACTACATTAACTTTGCATCACTTTGTGTAGTTAAGTCGCTTTTGCCCGGAATTTTTCTCATACTCATACGGTTCGCTTTTGAGCGGAAAATTTTCTAAGCGACTTTTGCTCTTGCCTTGTGGATAGGGCATTTTCACCCTCAGCCTGTAAAGTTATATGCATGTCTGGTAAAGTAGTAGCGATTCTGGCTTACTTTACGGTTACCTGGAATGTCGCTATGGCCCGGTACCCATGTGAAGTGTACGTTAGGTACTCAGCCGTGTCACTCAAAGTTAAGCGACATATTTTGAAAGTTTTAGAAGTCCGTATATACCCCCGTTAGAGTTTTAAAAGCACCCTGATTGTCTGTGAAGATACAGACATCGTTTAGCAACTTAGCTCTGTCCTCTAAACATTCTAATGTTACCTTTTTAGCCATGATTTATGCTTGAAAACACTGCACTAGTCTGGCAAGGGGAGGGAGGGGGATTTCCTTGGGGACTGGGATTGGGTACAAAATTTTGGAATGCCCGTCTTCGGTACGTGTCCAAGTCTGCACCAAATTAAGCCTAATGGCAGTTGTAGATGTTAAGTTTTAGCTTGCCCAGTGCTTCCTTTAGTTCATTTTCTGTGAAGGGCGACGAATTTTAAATAAATAAATATAAATATTATAGAAACAGACACTAATTATTTCAAAAATGTAATTGTCCACACTCCTATAATAAAATGGTGGAAAAATTCTTAGAAAACTCATCAAGTTTTACTCAAAATCACTCAACAATACGGAAGTTATCAGAACGTCATATTTAAGTGATTCACTGTCCCGGAAAAAAAAAATAAGTGTAAATCAACACTCGCAAATATTAATTACCAAGATGCCTACAAATCCAATTTAAGCTAAATAACAGGAAAATTAGATGTCTTTCAAGACAGACGACATCCTGCTTGAGATCCCTGAGATGTTGAAAACAAGATACCTTCCCAAAGTGGAATTTTTGGCATGCGACGGTTCGTGCGAAATAACCACGCGATAGAACTCTATGGAATGTTTTCTTTAATAACTCTGAAGAACTTGAGACGTTCTGAGATTTATTTAAAGACTGGAGATTTATGAAGCGTGAAATATAATTAAAGGAGATATTTTTGGTTTAATTGCATTTTATATGGGTGCTTACTACTGTTCTATCCCAAAACAATTGAACCTTATTTCGGCTCCAGCTAAATGCAATGAGATTTATTTTGGAAACTCAACTTATTTTAGTTAAATAGTGCTCAAGAGCGATAATTCGCTTTTTTCAGATTTCAAGTAATTCGTGACTCCTGAAGATTACCGTAAGTGCCTGTCTGAACAGACTAATTGCAATTCTATCTCAACTAACACTATAAATTATAAAAAGTAAATTTTATATAAATGTAACGCAGTTATTAAATAAAATTCCAAAACAGCGCGATAATTTCAAAATCGAGTTCTTCGCAGGAAAGGCACTAAAACAAGAATAAGGTAAACTTGTCTCCACTCCCTAGCTCCATCTCTTATAAAAAATATTATTTTACCCAAAAATAAAACCTCTCATCTCTAGTACACTCAGCTACAATTTGGTTTGGTATCACAATGAGGATGTGATCTCTACTAAAATATTATATGAGCATGAGCTAAATATAACACTGGCTAGAAGTAGGTTGCCTACGTAGCTTTTAAAAGTCACGAGTCCAGTGTTTCTAAACATGTTATTCGAACATACAATTTTCATTTTTATAATTAGTTTTAATTTAATTGATTTAATTTACGAATAATTACTTAGCTTCATAAAAAATATGCAAGCAGTACATTAAGCTTGGTTTATTTTCAAAATTACTATATGGGACCACTCTTATCTTAGAAAGTACTGATCGGAGCAGAAAATGTCCAAGACAAAAGTTGTAGGATTTTTCCCTGATTATCTATTGGTGACCTCGGGTGTGACCTTGACCTTCAAGATCATTTCAAGGTCAAGTCGATTTTTTAAATAGGATCCCATATTGTTGACCACGGTTTCTGTGACTCTTCCGGCGGTTGGCTGCATTTATTCTGGTGTCTCAGCGCCGGCTGATGGCTCCAGCTCTTCTAGACATGGTAATATTCAGAATACTCCGGAGTCGACTTCTGCCTTTAACGCGGATGGTCCAGATGCGATTGTGGGCAACAGTACTTTACGGCCAGCTAAAATCCCCAAAAATATTTTCATATCTAGAATCCAACCCGAGACTACTGAGGACGAGTTCATCGCCCATCTTCTTTCTCGTACTGGCGCTGCACCGGGCAATGTTGCATGTAGACGGATTGCTTCCTCACGCAATCGATCTGGCTGTTCTTTTACTTCATCGTTCAGACTTCAGCTTCCGGAGGATTTATTCAATGAAGTTCTTTCTCATGAGATTTGACCCCGCAATTCCTTTGTGCGTGAATTTGTCCCAAGAACTATCGAATTAACATTTCTAACTCAGAAGGCGCACTTCACAGGCAGAACCCTGGAATCAATTGACCCATTCACCAGAATATAGCATTAATTGAGGTGAATGAGGCTCCCACACCAACATGCAAAGAAGAATATTAGTAAATAAAAAAGTGAAACACGTCCAAACACTACAGTCAGGGGTGCACAGATAACAGAGATCGTTTAAGCAAATCCTTGGTAAGAGCCAGGTCGAAAATAGGACACATATTCACGGCTCTACACATGCGATTAATTGGCTCATGCATACCATAGTTAGACCGAGAGTGGACAACATGTAGTAAAGGCAATCTCCTTAAGCAATACGGGGCATGCCTATAAATAACCAAACCTGCGAGAGTGTGAGAATCTATATTCGAGTTCAAAAGCTGGTGAATAAATACTAGGTCAGCAATTCTACGTCGTTCCTCCAACGAGTGCATATTAAGCAATCGGAGGCGATCCTCATATGGAGGAAGCCTTAATGGATCATTCCACGGCAGGTACCTTAGTGCGAATCTAACAAAGTTCCGCTGCACCGACTCGATGCGTCTAGAATGAACCGCATAGCAAGGTGACCAAACCTGAGATGCATACTCGAGAACCGGTCTAACTAAGGAGAAAAATAAGTGAAAAAGGGTCAGTTGATCAGAAAACTCCCTTGACCACCTTTTAACAAAACCCAGAACTGAATTACTCCGAGACACGATATAGTTTATGTGCAGAGTGAAATCGAGTTTTTTTGTCTAACTTCAGACCAAGGTCAGTAACGGACTCAACACGACGGATAGTAGTTTCAGCAAAGGTATAATCAAAGACGAGCTGATTGGGGTTCCTACAGAATAACATAACTTCACATTTATCCAGGTTAAGCTGCAGGCCATTTGAAGCACACCAAACTTGAAGGTATTCAAATCATCCTGAATGCAAGAAGAATCGTAACTGTTTCTAACACATGAGAAGATCTTCATATCATCTGCATAGAGTAAGACTTTGGAGTGCCTAATCAGAGGGACAATGTCATCAATGGCAAGAATTAACAGCAACGGCCCCAGATGGCTACCCTGCGGTACACCAGATGAAGCTCTAATAAATCTAGATAAAACGTTACGGAAAGATACTCGGTATGACCTATCTTTTAAGTAAGATCGGATCCAGTCGAGCAATAAGGGCGGAAACCCCAACTTTTCCAATTTAAGCATAATCACAGAGTGAGGGAACTTATCAAACGCCTTGCTAAAGTCTGTGTAGACGCAGTCGGTCTGGAGACCTCGCTGGAAGGCAATTCAAGCAGGTTAGTTGTCGTCGATCTTCCAGGCAAAAAGCCATGCTGATAAGATGAGATTAACCGTTTACACTGCCTAACAAGCTGCGAATATATAACAAATTCGAACAACTATGCAGGAAACCTTCGCGATTGGTCTATAATTTGTTATTAAGTTTTTATGCCCCTTTTTATAAACGGGAATTATAAATAAGCTCTTCCATAATGTAGGAAATCTGCCAGCCTGTGAAGTTTAAGCTCATTGATACCATCCATGATAATATCACGAGATATAATGGGCAAGGCAATGGAGGCAGCCGGATGGTCTTGGATATGACCAAACTTATCCAGGGAAGGCACAAAGTCGCCAGATGAAGAGGCGCCCTCAAAAAATAATTCAAATGGCTATGTCGGGCGCACCGCATTTAGAGGTTCCATTATACCACATTGTAGAACGGTAATTATCAGATCTCTTCTTCATATTAACAAATTTGAAAAAACTACGAGGACTTGGCTTTGCCAATGCGTTCTCAAGAAACAGATTTCGGAATTGTCGATCAACTACGCAAATGTAACTGATCTTCGTTCCAAAACGGCTAGGCTCTTTAATGGTCAGGGAATTTTAGATGCGGAGCTATTTAGCTCTGAGTACATTGTTTTTCACCCTGACCGTTACGCTGATTTTCTTGATGCGCCCGTTGGAGGCGGTGTTCTCTGCGATTTACGTCGCGATGTTCCATACAGACTGGTTGACATCCCGAACTCCGAAGAATTAGAGGTTTTATGTATCGCTATTGGAATGCCTCGTAAAACTGTGTTCATTTCGACCGCTTATATTCCTACAGGTTCTCCGTCCTCCTACCTGGATGACCTCTCACACGCCTTGATGCCCTCCGACGAATTATTGCTTTTGGGTGACTTTAACCCGCCTGAAGTTGGCTGGGAGCTCTCTCACTCGGATGATGGCTTGGTTCCTTCTTTTCGGTCTGTCAATCAGTTTGCTTTTTTTTTTCTTTTACAGATGGCCTTGCTTCTCAGGTTTAACAAAGACTTGCAGCATATCTAACGATCATGGAAGGTTCCTCGACCTTTTTTTCTACTGATCCTGCTAGTACACTGGTAAGGCTGGTGCCCATTGTTCCTGAATCGGGCCATCACCCTGCGCTTCATATTGCTCTTATCATTGATTCAGTTATGATGGCTTCTTGTGTACCAGATGACGTTTATTATAACTTCAGTAATTCTCACTTCTCCGTGACCAACAACTGGCTCTCAACTTGTGATTGGAGTAGCGTCCTCAATGAACGAGACATTAATGTGGCCGTAAGATCTCTCTATAATCTACTTTCTATCTGTTTTACTTACTGTGTCCCTATTTCTTAATCGAATAACTTACGTTCTAACCATCCTTGGTTTGATAGTTCCTTAAAACATTTAAAGAATGTTAAATGTAAGGCCTGGAAGAGGTTTTGTTCCTCTAGGAGCGACGCACTTAACTTATCCCAATTTACGCAGTCAATTTTTATCTGACTTAGTGTCTTCTTATAATAATTCTATTAACAGAATGAAAGCATCCTTACGTGTCGATACTAAGCGATTTTGGAGGTTCGTGAACTTGAAGCGTAATTCTGATAGCTATCCAACTTCTTTGTCTTTCGGACACAGCGAAAGTAATGAGCCCTTTACGATAGCAAATATTTTTGCCGATTTTTTTTAAACTGCGTTTTTGCACGATATTTGTTACATTTCCTAAAGGATTTTACCCATTTGACGAGGTTTCCAATGACTTCTCTCGAATCCAAAGATCTTTTACTTGACGAAGTTACGATTTTGAAGAAAATCTCTACCTTGACTGATAGTTTTTCAATTGGTCCTGACGGTATCCCCGCCACACTCTTGAAAAGATGTGGTTCCGTTCTTGCTCCTATTCTGTGTTATTTATTTAATCTCTCAACTCGTTGCGGTGTTTTTCTGAAAGTTTGGAAAACCTCATTAATTATTCCCCTTCACAAAAAAGGTGATAAATGTAAAATTTCGAACTATAGACCAATTGCTAATCTTTGTTGTATATCCAAGATTTTTGAGGCACTTATCTGCGATGTTCTATACTTCCACTGCAAGACGTATTTGCAGCCATTTCAACATGGCTTCATTAGCGGTAGATCAACTACCACCAATTTATTAGAATTTTGAAACTTCTGTATTACTACAATTGAAGGTGGTAAGAAAGTTGACTGTATCTTTACTGACTTCAGCAAAGCTTTCAATAGAATAAATAATATAATTCTTGTTCTCAAACTCTCCCTTCTCGGGGTTCCACAAGTTTCGTAAATTGGATTCCTTCGTACTTATCTGAACGCACTCAGCGGGTTTCTTTTCGTGGAACTAACTCTGTCTGATGTTATTTTTAACACTTCCGGTGTACCGCAGGGCTCCCACCTCGGGCCATTGTTATTTTTAATTTATATCAATGATGTATCTACGATTCTATCTCACTCAAATATTCTTTGTTATGCGGACGACGCTAAGATATTTCGCACTGTGTCAGACAATGCTGATTGCCTTATTTGATTAAATTCTGATTAGGACGCCTTTCAGAATTGGTGTTCCATTAACGACCTTACCCTAAATATCGGCAATAGTACATCTATGTCTTTCTCACGAAAAAGGTCTCCCTTTCAATTTAACTTTACCATAGAGGGTTGTCCTTAAACAAGAGTTACACAGACTAAGGACCTAGGTGTCTGGCTCAATTCCCAATTTTCTTTTGAGGATCATTTTGATGCCATAGTCATCAAGGCTAATATGACTCTTGGTTTCGTGAAGAGGTGGTCAAAGGAATTTGATGACCCTTACATTACAATGCTTTTATATTGCACTTTGGTCAGGCGTATTCTGGAATATGCCTCTCCAGTCTGGTCACCGCTCTGTGTGACACATATCAATCGCATTGAAGCTGTTCAACGGAGGTTCGTTAGGTTCGCTCTTCGAGGCCTTCCTTGGAATAACTTCCGTATATTGCCTCCTTATGTTGATAGACTTGAACTCCTGCACTTGGGTACACTTGAAAAAAAACGCCGTAACGGATCCTTTTTTGTTTTCGACTGCATTCGGGGGTCCATAGACTCTTCTGTTCTCTTGGCTTGTTTTGGCAAATCGGTTCGCTCCCTGAGGAATCACGACTTTCTTCAGTTACCTCTTTATCGCACTTATTATGGATTAAATGAGCCTATCACATCAATGTCGCCATTTTTTAATTCCTCTTTTGATTGCATTGATTTTCATCTATCGCGAAATCATATGAGGAGTGTGTTGAGCTTACTTTTAACTTTTCACTTTATGTACTTTTTGCTTTTTATGTACCTTTTCTACACTTTAGCACTTTTATTTTCTGTATGTATATTTTGCGAATTCCCTCCTTATTCTTTGATTTTATGTAGTTTATTATACTGTTTGATGAAATATTGTAAATAAATAAGTAAATGAAAAGAGCAGACAATTTTACCTTCAGATACAGTCAACGAAATTAACTTCGAGGCACTACAGTTCAGAGATTTCAAATGTAAATTAAAAACTGTTAATTGTAAGTGATGGGCTCCCTCTTCCTTTATTTTGTTCATGCGTTTATATGCAGTTGTGTAAATGCATTGCACTCGCTGTGAAGCTTATTTTAATTTGTAATTTTTGACAAACGCGGCAGTGCGTAGCTGAAATTCTTGTCAAAAAGTGCGAAATTAATTTAGTTGGCATGATATAAGAGACGAACCGCAAGTTAAAATGAGCAGAAACTATCGTTGAGGCAGCGTCATGGTTTGGGGGGTTTTCGGGTATTTTGGTAAAGTTCTTCTAGCTTGGGTTCCAACGAAAATGAACGCGTCGAAATATCAAGAAATGCTGGATTGGGCATCATATGAATATGGTGATGCCGTAGCTGGTGAAAATTTTATATTCCACCAAGATAATGCTGCCGTCCATACCGCCAAGTTGGATAAAAACTGGTTTACAGCAGCAAATATTGACGTTCTGGAATGGCCGTCAAGAAGTCCTGACCTGAACCCAATAGAAAACTTATGGGGAATTATGGTAAGACGTGTTTACGAAAACGGCAGGCAGTTTAACACAGGAGCTTAAAGCGAGGATTCAGGCCGTGTGGACGGAAATCAGAACCGACGAGCTCAGAAATCTTATTAGGACGATGCCACACATCGAATATTTGATGTAATAAAGAGCAATGAAGACTCTACAAAGTACTAGTGGAACTTTAAATTGAATATTTCTTTTAAAAAGTAAGTTAATTTAAGGTTAAATTAGAAAGGAAACACTGGAGAGGGTGGGACAACATGCATTCCTGCAAATAGGCTACGATTCTAGCAGTGACCCAGGAAACCGAGGATAGTGACGACAGTGTGATAACTGAGTACTCAGTTGCCCCCACTAAGAGAGAGACTGGGAGGGGACAAAAAGGGACCCGATTCTATGTGGTCTGTTTCGGCTAATCCCCAGAGAGGTGTTTTTTAGTGAGTGAAAATCTCACACTACTGGAGGGCATGGGCTGTCCGGTGTCTTTTGGAAGATTTTTACCTCTCCCGCTAAAAAAAAGGTTAAATTAAAAAAAGAGTGTATAGCGCCTCTATATTTATTTCGCTAGTTTTCATTCATATTTTCTTACTTTAATAATTAATTTGTTCTTACTTTAGAGTTATTGAATTAAACTCGTTTTGTTTTTTTTAATATATATGATTACAACATAAATATGTAATAACAATATAAATAACCTCTTGCCTCTAACGTTAATTTCGTTAACTGTATGTCCTTGAAAATGACCAAGACAAAAGTTTATATTACGTTAGAAAAATTACAATTAAGGCAAGATCGATAGATGACCCGGCCAGTTGAGGCTTACAACAAATGTTGAAAATGTTTTCCTTCAGTAGTTTGACATTGAGCTAGTCTGCTGTAAAAAGCTTGGATAATACTTTGGAATTATTTATTTATTTTTTGAATTATTCTAGCACGTAATTCGTCCATATTTTGTGGTTTAGTTTGTTTGCGGGTCATCGATCGATCTTGCCTTAACTTTCATTTTTCTAACGTAATATAAACTTTTGTCTTGGTAATTTTCAAGGACATATCTGAACGAAAAATTTTCCGCTATTTTCATTTCCGTGATCAAAAATATAATGTCCCATTTAAAAAATCCACATGACCTTCAAATGATCTTGAAGGTCAAGATCAAATTTAAGGTCACCAATAAATAGCCAGGGAAAAATCCTATAACTTTTGTCTGGGACATTTTCTTCTCCTATCAGTACTTTCTGAGATGGGGTGGGGAGGTCGGACACTTTTGAACACCCTGTATGTAATAGCTGGAAAGGTGAAATTTTACCTGTTCCGCAGAAGGTACCGTCGATGTTTAAATATCTACTTTGATGCTTATGGGACTTCCGAAATAACCTTTAATCCAGGCAAGCGGTATAGTGTCTGATTGTAAAGATACAAAAATAATTTCTTGTAAATTTTGTAATCTTAAATTGTTTTTGATCTTTTCATCAATACTTTTTGTTTTTCAGCGAAGGATCTAAAATAAATCCTATTGGTGTTGCTACAATGGCTGTTCTAACCGCAACGAATAAGTTACAAACTTCAAATTTGCATATATTACGCAAAAATACCTGAAATAAAAATTCGAGTTTTACATTTTGGATGATTATTATTTCAGCACTATCCTATATGTAAATCGGGTATGTCAACGTTTATAGTCTAAGATCCCGACCAAAAATGACCTTCACTTATCTGTTTGCCGAATGAAAGGTATTTTTTACTAAACCTAATATGCAAATTAACAGATTACGGATTGGTTGTCTGATTATATATATCAGGTAAAGGCTACTCATAAATTAAAAATAATGTAAATAATTTTTTTTAATCTCTACAGCATATAGAACAAGGAAAAGTTAGGTTGTCTTTCTTTTATATTCGCCATCAAAACCTTCGGATTTTTATGAAACTTATTCATAATTAGAGTCAGAAGTCTTTTTTATATACTTGTTTCAAAATTTATTTATTTATTTTTCGATACGCGTATTTCGGCTTATGAGACCATTCTCAACGAGTTCCTGATTTAAACTAAAGTACAATAACAAATGTTGCAGTTCAATACCATAAAACTACTGAGAGCATCTACAGGGCCACCCTGTTTATCCCGGCTTATTGAAAAACACGTTATGCATTTACCATTGCCAAAATTTCTCCCCTTTAATTCTATTAACGTTCTCAAGTTATATGACCAAACGTTCAATAAAATTCTAATAGAAAGAGTAAAAGAGATCAATTTAGGAGGCAGGTAGAATTTTTGCTTAAATTGGCAGGTATTACCTGAAAGAGACAATAGCGACTATTCTAAATCCAAAAAAATAAGACAATTTTTCAATGAAATGAAAAAATTGATTTATTTCTTCCGAAAATTAAATTTAAAATTACTTTTTTTTTAAGTATTACCCGTAAAAAAAAATTACAATCTTTAGTATCATTGTGTTACCAGTCAACTGAGATACTAATAGCGTCTCTGGTACTAAAACTTTAGAAGATATACATTAAAATGCAAAAGATTTTTTTTTTCATTGTAAAAAATTTTAAACCCCTAAAGCTGCGAGGGGAGAGGGAGAGAGACCCCCCTCCCATGCAATTGTTTTCGTGTTTCACCTAGATCTACCAGATCCTTCATTTTTGCACACGCGCTGTGAAACACCCTGTATACGACTAATGCACTTGACCAAAGTGAATTTAAGTGAAATCCAAATCAAACGCTCGAGCAGAATAAGAAACTGAAACCTCGGGCTGAATAGGAAATATGGACCTTTCTTAACACGATCAGCGTTTCCCACAAAGATGAAAAGTAAAATTCCTTTACCTCTTTCTCAACAGCAGCACCAAAGGGTTAGCTTTTCTTCAGCTACTGAACGCCCTTACATCTAGCCCACCTAGACGACGTTTTGTTGAATTACCACCTAGCTTTGATCTTCTTTTAAAGGCGTCCATCAGCTAAGGAAAAGTTAACCCTTTGGTGCTGCTGCTGTGGAAGAGCCAGCCATGTTAAGAAATTTCAATATTTCTTATTCTGCTAGAGTTTTGAAGAATTTTGTTTTGGATTTTCATATCTATTTCAATACCTGGGCCTGTTCATAAACGAAGTTTTGCGCTGCAGCCGTATGATTCAGCAACTCATTCGGTTCAGCTGAATTGTGCATTTGTTGCGCAAATATGCGTTTATGAATAGGCATGCCCCTTATATTTTGTTTGTCACGCATGTATATGGACTATAATTTTCTTATTCATTACCCTCGTGGCACCTTATTATACTACATATTGATTAAGGGATCATTCTGGTTTATAACTTTAAAAAAATCTTTTTTTTTTACATTTTTCGAAAGTATATAGTATATCTAAATGTATTGTGTTAAAATTTTAGAGCGATCGAAGCAGTCTAACTATATTATTTTGCGATCTTTACGTCGCTACTTCTACTATGTAAGCTAGCTTAAAAAAACTTTAAACGCGTTTTTCTCAAAACGATGTTTTTCCGGTCGGCGACCGTGATTTCTCCGGAACAACTGAACCAATCTTCATGAAATTTTAACCACATATTATACACATAAACAGCTCTAGCCTAAACTGCGATCGAATGTAAATTTTGATTTTTACGATTTTTTTTTTGGCCCAAAAACAATGAAAAAAACCGCATTTTTTACATTTTTTTTAAATGTCCGCCATTTTTTTATTAATTGATAAAAATTAATATCCGTAGTTCGGGCTAGAGCTACACGCATACTGAATGTAAAAAATTTTGATTTTTTCATTTTAGATGAGCCGCCAGCAAACTCACTTTTTTCACGGAGTTACCTTCAGCCGCCATTTTGAAGTATAAAAAGCGTGAAAAAAGAGTGTATTATGTTGACCCAAATAAACTATTTATAATTATTTATGATAATTCCTTCCAAAAAAAATTAATGAAAAGTGCCTTTTTTTGACCGCCTAAACCAGAATGATCCCTAAATAGATCATTTATATAGTTACTTGGATTGATATTAATCGTTTTCTGCCAAATTTGTACTTACTAATGATATTTATAGGCACCTTTTATGGAACGTTTATAGGCATCTTTTATGGAACAGAACCGTAAAAATTAGGTGACTCACAAAGTTTACTGTGTGATTTAGGAACATTTTTTCCCGGAATTATCAACAAATGTTATGGCTCTACACCGTAATTTTCCGAGTTTTCTACATTTCTTTGGAAGTGATTAGTTTAAAGTGAAGGTTGATGAAGAATTTGGAGTATGCTACTCAGAACTAGGAATCGAATCTTCAACTGTGTACATTTTTTGGAGTTATTTTGCTCAAGTTAAATTAAGTTAGGTACTTAAGCCATTTGAATTCTATGCTCGAAATATCTTTTGAAACCTAACATACTCGGGACTCATCGTACAGGAAATTTTACGATGCTGTTCCGTAAAAATTAAGGTAGTAGACAATTGCAACACAATTTAAATTGAGAACCGTAATTTTTACCGGAATTTTCTAATAAAAATTCCAAATGTTCTCGCTCCGTATAAAATACTCCTCGTTGCAATCAGCTCATTAAAAGTGTAAAATGCCCAGAATTTTATACTACATATATTGAAGTAGTCTAAAAAAGCCAAAAACAACTACTTATGATCATCAAAAATCGTTTCAAATAAGCGTATTACAAGACTCTTTTGAAACAAGAAGAAATATTATTCGCTGTGACTAGTGGTGGACATGGTCGACACTTTTTGGCAACCGAGAATGAAAGTGCAGTAACAGGGCAGGAGCGGGTAAGACATAGGTTACAGGTGATACCGGGATTCTTGCTTAAAGCCGATCTGAGGTTCCTTTTTACACGGCTGCGTCTAATATAAGGTCCCAAATTTGTAAACCAAATTCCAAGATATTTCGTATATTGGAGGTATCACTTTAAGTGCCGAAGATTGAAACAACTGCTGCATTATCAAAGTTTACTGATGTTTGTATTCCGGTTCGGGTAATTCCACTAAAATTCGACAAATTTTGGGAAAATTCCTGAAGTGACCTCCGCAGATTTTTATGATACTTTGGTAACTGAAACTATGTCGGGATAGGATAATGTGTGTAAATTATTTTCGTTCAATGTTTTTTCTTTTAGAAGTTGTAGCGCTTTAAAAATTTGAAAAATGCTTGAAATTTGTCAATTCTTGCTGTGTTTAAAAATTCGTATGTTTTACAATTTGTCCACTAGAATAATCATTGAGGTATTAATTTGAAAGGTAAACCTTCAAGCATTACAAGAAAAATACTTGTGGAGCCCTGCAAAGGAAAAAAGGACATTAACGATCCCGATTTCGTCCTTTATCCTTTATATTTTAAAAAACGTATCCTGGATTTTTTTTATTTTTTTACTATCTCTTTAATAATATGTTTTCTAGGTATACTGAAATTCTCAACTTGGGACGAAATTGGGATCATAATAAAATGCATTTTTATATATGCCTGCCTTCTTAAAGACACTTTCAGCTTCAGGTTTTCTCCCGACTATATTTACTATGTCAAATTGTTTGCATATTTTATTTTAGAAATAGTACCCTGCCTTTATTGAATAGGTATATAAAAAATTTAAAAAACTTGTAAAGACGTGATGTGTAAAGACAATGATGATGTACCCGTCTGTACCTTGAACAGTTCAACAGTTTGTGTGTGTATACTTCATCAGAATGCAAAACTTATGCTTGAAGGGATTGGAATTAGTCAATTAACTAAGCCATGCTTAGCTATTTCTAAATGTAATCCTCCGAATATACAATGTCTGTAAGGTAATGGTACTGAATGTCCAGGTTATTCAAAACTGAAGGACTTCCTTGAATATACGTATATACGTTTGAAAAATTTGTTTTCCAAAATGTAACTTATAGGCAGTCGACTGATCGTGCAAAACTGGAAATAAAGTGCGAATCAGTTGATAAGTTCTACCAAAATCTTATTGAAATAATGCCAAAATTAAGTCTACATTCATTTATAACAGATCAACAAAACAAATATTCTCAAGAGGTCAAATCTTCCCTACAATGTGAAGACATTTTAGTCATATTGGACTTTTCAGAGAATTATTCGTTCATTATTTAGGACGAAGTTCAAGGATTTCATTGAAGTACTGACCAAGCAACTACTCACCCTTTCGCAATCTACTTCTGAAACAAAGATACTTTAGAATTAGAACATACAAATTTAGTAATTATAAGTGATTGTTTAAAACATGATTTTCAAACTATTAATATATTTCAATGAGAATGCTTATCATTTTTAAAAGATAGATTTAATGTCATCATGATATGCTGCACAATATAAAAATAAAAAGAACTTTTATAATTTGAGTTTGCACAAAGAACAACATGGAATAAAAGCTGAGTGGAATTTCTTTGCTACTTTACATAGGAAAAATGTTTGTGATGGGCTTAGAGGTACACTAAAGCGCCTTGCAATAAAGGAAAGCCTTCAAAGACCTTATAATAATCAGATAAGTAGCCCTCAGTTATTATTTGAGTGGGGTAAAGGTAATATACAAAATATGAACTTCGTATTTATCTCTACTGACTCATATAAAGACAAAGAGGTTAAAATGAAACAAAGTCTTTTAAAATTAACTCCACTACCATAAACTCGAAAAATGCATCAAATTAGGTGTAATAAAAGCAAAAAAATTTTCTTTTTCTCAAAATGAGGTTGAACACACATTAAACTAAATTACTACGTCTTAATTTTGTTAGGTTAATATATATCCCAAGTTATAAAAATATCTGTATTTATGTAATACAATAAGTCATAAATGCAGTGTAGTTTCATTTGTAAACGTTATAGACCTAATATCCGAACTAGTGAAGTGTGAAGTTAATTTCGATATCTATACTCTCATTAACCGCAGGTAAAATCATTTATATATACTCAATAAAGGTAGGGTACTATTTCTAAATAAAATATCCAAACAATTTGACATAGTAAATATATTCGGGAGAAAACCTGAAGCTGATAAAAGTGGTTTTAAGAAGGCAGGCATATATAAAAATGCATTTTATTATGATCCCAATTTCGTCCCAAGTTTAAATTTTCAGTGCACCTAGAAAACATATTATTAAAGAGATAGTAAAAAAATAAAAAATATCCAGGATACCTTTTTTAAAATATAAAGGATAAAGGAAGAAATCGGGATCGTTAATGTCCTTTTTTCCTTTTCAGGGCTCCACAAGTATTTTTCTTATAATGCTTGAAGGTTTACCTTTCAAATAACACCTCAATGATTATTCTAGTGGACAAATTGTAAAACATACGAATTTTTAAACACAGCAAGAATTGACAAATTTCAAGCATTTTTCAAATTCTTAAAGCGCTATAACTTCTAAAAGAAAAAACATTGAACGAAAATAATTTACACACATTATCCTATCCTAACATAGTTTCAGTTACCAAAGTTTCATAAAAATCTGCGGAGGTGACTTCAGAATCACTTGTCGAATTTCAATGGAATTACCCGTTCCACATCCGGTGGAGAATATTCACTCTTAATTAAGGGAGTATTATTTTTATTTCTTAAATCTGCAATAAAGATTAAAAGCGTTTATAAAGAAATACTTTGTTACAATAATTCTGTTATTTGTTCTACAGGCACACAATTTTCGTTCAAAATTTTCTTTAAATTTTGTAAAGTTCTGTCTTAAATAGTTTTATTTTTACCAGTTAAACAAATTATTGGTCAAATTTACAGCTGCGGTCATGGAAACTGCAGCACCGTCAAAATGGGCACGGAAGGGCAGGTAATTACCTTTTTTACCTGTGTATGTACTTATGATGGCGATTTTGGAATTTTTAGGATCTCTGCGACTATAAAAGAGACGTGCGGCACGAAGTTTAAGTTAATTTGATTTTGCTTTCTCAAGTGAGTGGATTGTTTATGTGCAGTGCAACAAAAATGCCTAAATTATACAAACAATTGGACAGGGATACAAAAGTGAGAATTTTCACTTTGACGGCTGAAGGACTTTCGGCGCGCCAAATTTCCAGTAGGGTAGGGTGTCACAACTCTACAGTAGTAAGACTATTGCGGAGAAAAGAAAACGAAGCCCCTTTGGCCCGGAAGAGGGGCACAGGACGGTCTGGAAAAACGAATCCAGCAGACGATCGTGAAATACCGAGGATTAGTTTGAGAAACCGATTCAAGAGTGCGGTTTAAATTCGATCTGAGGTTTTGCGATTCCACAACATGGATGTCAGTGCCGAAACTATCCGATGCCGATTACGAGAGGGAGGGTTATTTGGTAGGAGACCCGCCAAAAAACCGCTGCTTACCGAGAAAATGAAGAAGGCACGACTCCAGTGGGTGAAAAAGTTTGAAACGTGGACATCCGGGGATTGGCGGAAAGTAATTTGGTCCGACGAGAGCAAATTCAACCTGTTCTGCTCAGATGTGCGGCGCAAAACAGGGGAGCGATTCAGTGACGAATGCCTGATAAGAACAGTAAAGCACCCTGAAGGCCAAATGGTGTGGGGGTGCTTTTCACACTTCTTTTTGGGGCAGCTTGTAATGCTTAATGGAATGATGAACCTCCAGAAGTACTGCGACGTCATCCGGGAAAATTTAATACCATCGATTGAAGAGCATCTTTCCTACACACGCAGTGTCATGTTCCAGGATGAGTCTGCCCCGTGTCATCGCGCCAAAATTGTAAGTAAATTGATTTTATTAAACTTTACTTTGTTAAAAAGACAATTCGTCATCATTTTCTGATCGAAGGCTTTTTTGTTATTTTTCCAGGTTCAGGAACTTCTCCAGGAACATGAAACTGAACATATGGAATGGCCAGGAAATTCGCCGGATTTGAATCCGATCGAGAATTTATGGGGGGGGGGGGGGGGAGCTGATCATGACCATCGAAAAAATATGGTTCGAAGAAATTTCAATGGAGGATAAAGGCGCGCGGAGGCAGCACTTGCTATTGAAACCATATTGCAATTTTAGTGTAAGATTAGTACTAATGATGTCCGAAATTTAATTGATTTTTGTGAAGCCGTTATGTAAAAAAAATTTTTTTAAAGTGTACAATAAATGGTAAAGAAAATGTCAAATTTGGCGGTAGTTTCTTTCTATTTCTCATATTTCTCTTCAAATGAAGCATTTCTTTACAAAATCAACAGAAATAGGCGGTTGGCATCTACATTAAGTGAAAATCATGCATTACATTTAGAGAATAATAAATGCATTAACTTTCACAGTTGTTTCGATGACTTTTTTAAAATAGTTCTAACTGCTGCAGTTTCTATGACCGCTGCTGTAGTTCTGTGGTAATTTTTTACTTTTTAAATTTTGGAAAATTAGCAATCAAATTGTCAGTTTTCTGTCTAATTGAATGACGCTTGACTTGTTAGTTGATCAAATAGACATAAAAGTTCCAGAATCACTTCGGGAAAAACCGGGAATGATGCAGATTACGGTGAATGTTACACTTGGACGCCTTGAGGTCTCATATTGGGAGAAAAACAGAAGGCGGTAACCTATTCCACTTTTACATCTTTCGGCCAAAAGTTATTCCCGACAATTCACTGTACGGCAAAAATCAATCGCAAAAATGAAAGATTGAAAGAAATACTTTTTGCACCTTTTTATATTCTCAAAGCATTTCGCAACATTTTTCACTAAGCCTGCTGGACATTTACAGAGGCATGGATGTAAATTGGTACCCCATTTGTTTGGATTGTGTTAAAATTCCACCACAAGGGTAGCAGACAACGCTGGGTTTTGGTACATTGAATTCGATACGATTCGTCCTACTCCAGGATAGAGCATTATCTAAGTCATCACTTAATGAGTCACCCATGTAATCGGCTTGCACATATACGACTGTACCCCAAAATTCCGCACTTTTACTCGTCTTACCTGATTCATTCAACATTTTAGTATATGTAGGGGTACATTTTTAAAATGACAAATTTACAAAATATTTACAAAATGTAGGCGTTATCACAAAAATATTCCAAAAATACATCGATTACCTTATCTTACCAAAAACTCATCTTGTTATTTTTAACCTAAATTTGTATCAAAATATGTATTAAGTATATTTCCGCGTCCAGTTTAGGATTTTAAACAATTTATGAATAATTTTCTATTTTCGCATTAGTTTAACAATGAAATTAGCTTCGCTATAAGCTGTACACCTCCCACACGTCAGGGGAAAGTGGGGTGATACTAAATTTTGGATTTCTGCCCATCTAGTTTCGCCCGGTTCGTATTAGATATTTTTTATTGCTAGAGTTTTGGTCAAGAATTTGTGAATATTATTTTATCTTATTTTGCCGGCAATTGAAAAGTTCAACCGGCAAAAGAACACTGCCAATCCAAAGTATTTGAAAAAATATGCAACACGATTTGAGCTATTTATTTACCAGAAAATATCGCTCCTGAAATTTCTCTGTTTTAAAGACAGGTGATATAAATTTTAATTTCAACATGATTAAGATATAAATTTATTGGGGCCAAAAAGGAAATTTGTCAAACAGTGAAATTTATAAGCAAGACTTATTTGTTTTCCGCTATTTGCATTCTGTTATCAAGTCTGCGCCTACAGAATTCCATTTCAAATGAAGAAATAAATTTCATGTTGCTATCGTTTTGACGTTGTATGCATTTTTCAATGAATTGTAATCCAAAATTAACTAAATAAGTTCAGTGACATTTAAGAAATTCTAATTGGTAGAAAACAGTTCGTTAAATCTAATTTTTTTTTTTAATTAATAATAAAAAAAAGTTCTAGTCCAGCATGCATATTCTTTACTTTTGAGGGATCCGCACTCTTCCCATAGTGGCAAAATAGGCTTTTTTGATTTTTTGTTGAGTCTAATAAAACAATGAAATTTTAACTGTAAACAAATTGGTTCTTTCTCCGACACAAAATGGTTGTTCAATGAGCAATTGAAGTGGAAAGGTTGTGAAGGGAGTTGGCAAATGGCGTACACTGTTTTTTTTAGAAAAAATCTAATTTTCATTTCGGAATTTTGTTTGATTTTTTACACCTAACGTTTTAAGAAATCTATACTAAAGTTTTTATGCAGGGTGTTTCTTAGTACTTTTAAAAAAATTGATTTTCAAACTTAAATTTTCGAAAAAAAAATCAATCAATTTTTCATTTCGAGTGATATATCTTGAAAAATTGCCCTATTTTTTGGATTTAAAATAGAGTAACGTAAATGGGGCTCTTCGGGCTCGACGGATTAATTAAGACACTTATTTTCAATCACTAATATTCACATTTTTATTCACTTAACTTAATTAGTTCGTACAACAACTTCCTTTACACGTTTTCTTCACAATTATCTGTTTCGCTTTCCTCATTTACACTTATCTCTTCACTGGTTAAAATACAACTGACTCTTCACATTATCTCATGTAAACACTTCGCAGTCTAAAAAAAAACTTAGGCTACTGCTCAGCCCTATTTATACTACTTAGCTTAATTCTAGAAAGTTCAGTCACTTAGTTCTAGATATTTCCGTTACACATTTTCACCTCACATATTCACCATGAGTTCGAGTCGTCCTTGACTTTCTCCTTTTCACATTTCCTTGTCTTGATTTCTGGCCATCTGGGGCATGCGCATTACACGGTTGACTATTTCCTTTTTCGTAGCCTACCTCGTGCACGTTACACTGTCCCCCTCTTAGAACTGTTCGTCCCGAACAGCTTTCATCCTTAATGGCTTTTCTGCGATTCTCCTGTTTTAATAATCCTTCCTTTGCCTTTGTACCTCGTGGCAACTGTTCCTCAGATCTCAACTGCCTCTCTAGTTGTCCATCAAATTGCTCTTCTTCGAACAAAGAATTGAGGTCACTTATCTCAAATTCCTTCATGTTGGCCCTCTTTTCACGCTTAGCTTGCATATTTACGCATTTATCGTCTATCTGTGTGCTATGTTCCTGAAGGTCACTGTAGCACCACGAAAGCCACTCGAGCTGAGAACGTAGACTCTGATTGCATTTTTCCGCCTCCTTCAATTTCAGTCGTAGTTGAGTAATCTCATCATCTTCGGCATGAACGTTGGCATGTTGGGAACCTCGCTAACGTCACATTCTTTAACTACTACCTCCTTTAGTCGTTTTAGGATCTTTTAATGAAGTTTTCAGTGAGTCCGCTAAATCTTGTAATTCTTGATCAATAGTCTGTAGTTCCCGCTTTCCTTTGCTCGATGTCGCCAAGACAGTCAGTCTTCGTACAGGTTCAATCTTCACCTCTTGTGATTCATTCTTATGATTCAAATGTCCAAATTGGTTTTGTACTCGGCATTTCTGGCAAGATCTTGACTCGCTTTCATTTTGTAACATTTCTTTCTTCATTCGCTGCTCTTCGTTAGTCCTTCGCCATTGATGTCCTCTCAAAACACCTCCATCGTTTCGGGCACCTTCTATTGGACTGTACTTCTCTGACAAGTGATCAAGAATCTTCCTTCTGCAATCGCTTTGCAGGTGACCTTCTTTACCGCAGGACCAGCATCTGTACTTGCGACGGCGCACTTCAGCTTCGTTGTTCCGATCGGTACCTCTCTTCAATCTGAATTCCTCTTGTTTCCTTCTATTGCACTTTATACAACCAGTCTTCTTCGTGTCATATCCCGGAAGGGTTGATCTCCTTTTCTTCCAGCAATCTCGTCGGAGATGACCCTCCTGCCTGCACGTCCAGCACCTAGGACGACAATCATTGACCTGGGTATTGATTCGGTAACAAATATCTTTTAGTTTGGTTTGTTCTCTTTGGTCAATAGGTCTTCTGAAGGCTTGTTTTGCTGCCTCCCAAGCCAGAGCGCAAGCCAAAACCTCAGCGTTGGTGTTCTTTCCGGCCAGTCGTACAGCTTGTTGCAGGTCACGATTTGCAAGTGAATCAATAAATGCTTCTCTGGCTACCTCATTGACATAATCTTGGCTAAGCGTGGGATAAGCCAAATGTGCCTGCCTTTCTATGTCTGCACAACTGCTGCAACGTCTCTCCGTGCTTCTGTGTTCGGCTCCGTAGCTGTAGACGGCAGCGTTGCCATTTCTACCATAATTCTGGTAGACCTACCATATTTATGCATCAAATACCATCTACCATAATGAGTTTCATGGTATCTCGAAAATACCATAATTTTTCCGAATTCAAAAATGTCGAATTTTTTAAATGAAAAAGTTCGACATTTTTGAATTGTGAAATACCGACAATGAAAGAATCTATAGTCAAATCAATTTGACGAAACCCAATACAAGAAACAAAATGATTGTGCCGAATATAAAAGCACTATTTCTGTCGAAACAGCATGTACAAAATGCAGGTGGCTGCCCGAAACTCATCCCGTCAAAAAACATGCTGTCAAGAATTACCACAAAATCACTATACAAGGAAAAAGATGTTTCAGCTGATAAAAGCTGTCAAGATGTTGAAAATCAGGAAGACGGAATTTTATATGAAGACTTGACGTTTTTGGAAACGTTTTTGTCGACTGAGCCCGAAGACTCCAAAGGAGATAAATAAATACTGAGCCCCTTTTTTTGTAAAACTTTGTGACTTGTCATAGAAGATACAATTTATTTTATTCCTCTCTGCTCTTTTAAATGTGTTCTAAAAATTTGTTTATTTCAAATAATACAGTTCTTAATTTCTTATATTTTAAATTGAGCATTTAACCTTAAATTATCTTCTTTACGTACAATACCATAATTTTGTCCAGATAATACCATAATCGATTGGCAACCCTGGTAGACGGTACACCTCTTGCATATGCTGGTTTGTTCTTCCAGCGATGCGTTTACCTCAGTTACGGACGCTTCAACTCGACTGATGACGCTTTCTGTTCTTCCATTGATGAATTAAGTTTCACCAGAGCATTGAAAAGATCTTTCATGCTTGGAGTATTTGCTTCTTCTTCTTCCTCTGGCCCGTCTTCAAAAACAAAAGCCTCTGGATCCTTTCCTTCCTTTTCCATAGCTTCCTGTAGTATCGTTACCGGGGAACATTTATTTCCAATTGTAGGAAGGGAACGTTTACTTAATTCCCCCTTCAAGTGTTGAACACGTAAGTCCTTTAATTTGCGACCCATATTTAGATTATTCTCTGCACTATTTACCTTTAATTCGTTGAGCCGCACGACCATCATGCCATTGGCCCCGGGTTCGAGCCCGAATCTCCCCGTGAGCTTTTATTAAGAAATTAAAATAATCCACTCTGTCTCTGGGTTGTTGTCTAGCTCGCAGCAATGCAAAAACAAGACTCAAGAGTGATTACGTCCTTATCACCATCACTCCGTCCAAGGACCACTGGATGGAGATTCTGAGAGAAGGCTGGAATTTAGCACTTGGCTTCTGGAACGCGACATTGACGACAGGGCATTTCTGGACCGAATTCTGTAGACGGATGAATCTCAATTCACCAGGGATGGTATCACGAACTTCCATAATCTCCATACTTGGTCGGAAATTAACCCACACAGGATAAAGGTGACCTCATTCCAGCAGAGATTCAGTGTCAATGTTTGGGCAACCCTTTGGTAGGACAACTCATTTTACCAAAATGCTCAACAGTCAAATTTATATGCTTACTTTTTGGAGAATACACTGCCGGATATAATAGAGGATATCCCTCTGCAATACGCCTTAAATAGGGACTTAGAAGGAGATTGTTGGCATGCACCCAAAGTGGCCGTGAACATTTTGAACAGCTATTGTAATTTACTAAGATTAATTGTTATACGTTTTGAATGCAATAAAAAAGATTTTAGAGTTAATATGAGATTAGTTTCTTTAAACTGCAGATTTCTACTTAAATACATTTTTACACCCTTCCTCTAACTGGGCATTTTATACCTTTTTGGAAAGGTAATAAGATGGGAAATCCAATAAAAATAAAACAGGGGTGTACTAATTACATGATTTTCGGAGAAAATTTGAGAAAATGCTGAATTTTAGGTAATCTCAAACTATTTTTGTTACTTTTGAAAGTGTCTGTAACTGTAATGGTTTTTCCTAGGGGACAACCCTTTGATGCGTTAGCGTGGTTTCGTCCGGAAGGGAATTAGGGTAAGGGAAGTGAGGAAGATTGACGCTTCTTTTTGCATTGCTGCGAGCTAGACAACAGCCCAGAGACAGAGTGGATTATTTTAATTTCTTAATAAATGCTCACGGGGAGATCTGGTCTCGAACCCGGGGCCCATGGCATGGTGGTCGTGCGGCTCAACGCATTGATCCAACTCCGTCTCCACAATGTTGACAATTTTGGAAAGGTCATTGGGATAGTAGTTTTTTAGCGTTTGTGTGATGTTGTTGTGTTGAGTAGATCAAAAGATACAAATAAAAGAGTAACGTGCATACCATATAAACTTGTACAATAAGTATAATAACTTGACACGTGGTTTATTGGGAACTGTGGTGTTCCCCAGGATCCATCTTGGGGCCGCTATTTTTTCAGTTTTTATTATTGATTTGTCAAATACTATTAAATTTTCGAGATTTCATCTCTATGCTGATGATTTACAATTATATATCTCAATGCCTCTGGGGCGCATTGATGATGGTATAGATAAGCTTAATGCGGATCCCTCCCCTGTCTCTACCTGGACCAAGGATAATACCTTAGCAAATATTTAGATCATAACTGATGTAAACTACGTAGATCGAATCCGGATCGAACCTATGACATAATTTTTGATTAAAGCAGCAACACTAAGGTCAGATCTGGAAAAACAAACCAATACGTGGACATTAATAATTGCATTGGAATTGGAAAACGTATTTAATAACAACAAGTATGATTAAATAAAATGTAATATTAGAGCTTTTTTATAAACGCTGTTTGCACAGCATTATTCAGCAACTTACTCTATTAAGTTGAATTTCGCAGGTACTGCTCAACCCGCGTTTACAAAATAGCCATGATTGATAATGTTTAAAATAGACAACTGTTATAATATCCAATTAATGACTTGCGGAAATTTCACTCAATATACAATAAACTGGAAAACGGAGCACGGAAATTTACAAAATTTGATATACCAGCCAGACTCAGATGCTTAGCTCAAAGACCAGTTTTCAAATAGCCGATGGGACTTTATTACGTACTCCTTCATAACGGACAAGAATTTAATGAACATTGATATTCGTACCTATGTAACCTCCATAAACTATAACAGAGAAAAATTAATGCCCGCAACACAAATAATTTCAGTTTCAGAATAGATTAGATAGAAGATCTTCTCAATGCCATTTTTCGCATAATGCCAAAAAAGTACATACTATATACCAATCATTTCTAGACGACATGTCCATTAAACTTATTATAGCTCTTTTATTAAGGTTTTTTTTTATATTTAGAGTTATTTTTCCTAAGGCAATTTCATATAGTTCTTAGTGGTTCACACTAAAAACGATTTCGCAATCATTAGTTAGTTATTCGTCTGACAAAAATATCAAATCTAAATGTTATATCTGGCATAGAAAATTCAATTTAAAAAAAAGCTTAAGTATATTGACCTGAAAATGACTAATTTGATTTATCTGAATTCAATAAAATTATACTATCGCAAACATCGTAAATAACATCTTCATAGAATACAGAATACAAATTTCAAACAGCTGAGATATATGATAATAATATTTTTAAAATATTTAAATTTAGCATACAGGAATAAATTCACTTATGTGACTGCCAAGTCACTTTGAGACAAAATAAGCATATGTATTTATAGGTACCCGCTCAACATTAATAAACATAAGCCATGGAACATTTTACCTTCAAACATCTTACATCGGATTAAGTAAAAAAAATAACTTGAAAGCTTGCAGTAGTCATTTCTCATACAATCGAGATGACCGGTTTGAAGATGGATGTTGGGATCAATTCAATTTACGAAAATAAATTTAAATCTATTTTATGAATTATTTAAAACATTCTTAAGCCTTTGCAAAAATATATAACCTCTGTAAAAATATACTAACCCGAAAAATAGGTGTTTATCCCATGAACTTTTTCCAAAGTATATTTTTATGATAGCTAACATTAAAAATATCTTAGTCAGTGCACTGAGTGGTATGCTACATCGGCGCTGCGCCTTTTTTTTCTGATACATCTTTTCATTATAATTTCACGCGAACATAAATTACAATATAAAAAAACCATGAAAACTTTAAATCCGTTCATAGCAAATTTAAAACTTTTCAAAGCAGAAAAACCTTTGATATAAATCTGAACTAAAATGCATATTAAAAGTAATTCATGTGTCGATCATAATTTGTTTCGTACACTATATGAGGTAGAGACCATAAAGTAATTTATAATTTTATATCTATTACGACATTTTGAAGTCGGTGCAAATCAAACAAACCAAACAACTACAACAAAAGAATTTAATCGTTATTTTATATGATCCCGTGAGCTGAAAAATTCAGATACTATTATGTATTATCTTCAATTGTGGTTCTGTAGTTATTTTATTTTTGTGAAGTCGGTTAAACTTTTTTTTTAAACTCCCCCACCCCCCCCCCCCCCCCCCAAAATTTTTTTGCCATGGTACCAATTGGTGAAGATACTCTACCCAGCAAAAAAAATCATCAAAATCGGTCAACGCGTTACGAAGTTATGCCCGGTCAGAAATAAAAAAAATAAAAATAAAAAAAATAAATATATATATATATACTATACATGTCGAACTTAGAACCTCTTTGTTTTTGGGAAGTCGGTAAAAAATAACGCTGTAAGCAAGAAGAAATAAAGAATTCGGAAATGTGGTAAGGTTCGACAGTGAAAAAGTTGGTAGGTTAGGTCAGTATAAGTTCTTGTTTTTGCTTTGTTTTACCAGCGGGAGTAACGTTTTGATTTTGATTTTTGCAACACTCCTGGATTGAAAAGTAACCATTTTTCAATTTACTGCTGTTTCGCCTCTGCTAAGCCGGCTTTTCTTGCTATTAATCACTATCGCATTGTCGGTCATCACTTAGCTACGCTCTTCTTTCCTCTGAGGGGTATCTCGGTTTACATTAGAAATGATGTGCCCCTTTCACATCTCCCTTAATTTATTTCTACTAATTCAGAATTTAATTATGTTCTGCTGTATGAGTTGTAGATATCGTGCCTGCATAAGTTGTGGATATCGTTATGATTCCGGAAATATCTCAGTCTTTTGCAATCGTTCTAGCTGCCGATTTCAACATTCACAACCCACAGTTGCTCAGGCATTCTTCTGCCATAAGCTCATCTGGAAAACATACGGAATTACTTAGCTGGTCCTTTAATTTGTAACAACTGATTGAGTATCAGACTCATGTTTCTGAAATTACGGAGCACAACACGCACCCTTTGGATCTTTTTTTAACACCGCATCTAGATAAATACTCTCTTTCGGTCCCGGCTCCTTTGGGAAATTCAGATCATTGCCTGGCCTCCGCCCAATTTTACATCTGCTCTCTGAAAACTTCTAATCAAAAGTTCAACAAAACATAAATGTGGCATTATAAAAATACTGATTCGGCTGGACTTAATACATATCTCAGAGAGATGGACTGGTATGATTGCTTCTCCAGAAGAGATGTTAATCATATCCCCGAGTATATTTTGAATATACCTAGATTTAGTTCAACAAATTTCATTTTTTTTCAACAGATTTCCATAACACTTCAACAATATTCAAAAAAAAAAAATATATATATATATAAATCGATCAAGAGATTTCAAATATAATTCAATGGACTTTTCAAAACTAAATCAACATTTTTCAAATTTAATTCAACAGTTCTTCTAAATAAAGTTCCAACAAATGTTAAGATATACGTAAATCGATCAATCCCAAACTTAATTCTAGAAACTTCTTGGCTTAAATAAATTCAAGTAATTTAAAATTATGATGCTAATATTCACCCCCTAATGGCTATATTTATATTTTTTATGTGACGTTAAGCTTTATCGTTCAAATTTTCGGATCTCCTTCATCCACATATATTTTTTCATAATACTGCTAGGACGTACTGCGATTGATACAGGCAATATCAGCAGCTTTAGTTTAGCCAAGGTATTTCTTGATTTTCCCACCATTCTGATAAAACAAATTCCTTTTGCAAAATTATTTCGCGCTTGTGTTGATAGTACACTGCAACTATTTGTGAATTTATTAAATAGAGTCGCAAAATAAACAAACCTAAAATATTATCAATTTAAAAGAACTATTGAACATTTTATCACTCAATCCTATTGCTGCAATTTTGTACTCCACATACAAATTGAAATACCGCTTTTCCTGTGATTATTAACCTAATTATTCCTTAATTTAAGGGGTTTCATAAGCTTGAGAGATTATTTGATGTCTTCAAATTCGCGGAACTTTATCTAGAAGAAATGTTGAATCAAATTTAAAAATTGTTGATTTAATTTTGAAAAACCAGTTGAATTCTATCTGAAACAAATGTTGAATTTGATTTAAAATTTGTTAATCGATTTATGTAAGCTGTTGATTTCTTCTTGAATATTGCTGAAGAAGGAAAGAAATGAAATTTGTTGAATTAAATCTTAAAAGAGAGGTATATTCTATGGTTTGGAATACATCACTTTATTTCTCATAGCTTCAGAAACGTGAAGCCAACGGCCATTAAAAACAAAGTAGTAGCCTTTCAGGCATTTAAATTGTTCCCATCAGAGAAATTAAGACGTATCTATGGAGCTGGTTTAAGTTCGACTTCGACCAGAGCGTTAGACGAAAGCTATTTACATCCAAAAGGGTAGTAAGGGCTTCTGGTCTCTCGCCAAAACCGTGAAGAACAATCTCACCAATTCTTTAATACCACCACCAATAGGAATAGTTATGCTGGCTCTTTGGACAAAGCCAACCTGCTTGTTGCTTATTTTGCTGATAATTCATATTTTCCATCTTCATCGCAGCCTCTATAATATCCGCCGCAGTGCACCAGCAAACAAAAACCCCTACACTTTCGCACTAGAAAAGTTTTTAAGGTACTTTCTAAACTTGACATGTCCAAAGCTACTGGACCTGATGATTTTTCGCCTCTAGTTTTAAAATTCTGCGCCTCGACTGCGGCCAAACCTCTGCGCAAACTTTTTTCTAGTCATTCTCCACAGATCTCTACTATATGGAAACTTACTTATGTTCAGCCGATACCTAAAAAAGGAAAAAAGGAGAATCACTCATTAACTCTCAGTTGATAAAATATCTAGAAAATAACCATCTTATGAACTACTATAATATTAATATAAAACCGAAAATTTTTTTAAATGTCTATTCCACTAATATTTACCTTATTAGGTTACCGCGGTTTTGCCTCACTCACGTAGGTATCTTCAGACGGACCGGCCTACAGGAGTGAGGCGAAACCGCGGCAACCTAATAAGGTAAATATTAGTAATATTATTATTATATTAATTTAAAAAAAAATCGGTTTTATGTTAATAATAAAAATGGAATACCACCTAGAAATATCGGTTACGTCAATTAACATCTTATGAACTATTGCCAGTACGTTTTCCGCAGTGGTCGATCAACCGGAGACTTACTAACGGCTCTAACGGAACGTTGGAGTCTGGCACGCTGCCCTTCTAGCAAACCTCCAAGCATTTGGTCTGCACACGCATTAAATGGTTGGAACCTTTCTGCCAGGCTATTCAATCCGTATAGTAATTGACGGAGTTACATCCGATACCTACGAAATAAATACCAATGTACCTCAGGGTACAGTTCTTTCACCAACCTTATTTCTTCTTTTTTATTAATGAACTCTTATCTCTCACTTGCAATCCTATTCATAGCTTCGCCGATGACAGCACCCCTGACTTCGCGATCTCTTTTGATTCTCTGATTTCTCGAAGGAATTCTATAGAAATCAGTCTAGAACGAATGTTTGTTTATTAGTCGCCGGACTGTATATAGCCAATTCGCGTATTGAGATATACAGTAACTTTAGCTGGACCGATGAAGTGCTTGTGTCTTTTACAAAAATGTAAGAAATAATTCATCCGGTCTGACTTGGCGATGATCTACAAGTCTCACATCAGCCCTAGAGGTAAATATAATTCCCATATTTGGGCAGGAGCCGGACACACCACATTGTCTGCGTTAGACAAAGTCCAGCGAAAGGCTTTTAAACTTATTGGCGATCTCTCAATCTCCGAGAGCATTGACTTTCTGGAGCATCGACGGAATGTCGACTACATGTCACTCTTCCTGTCCTCTTGGGTTGTAATTTAAAACAAAATTCAAACATTTTTTGAACATTTGTGAACCCTAAATACTGGATGTGGACGGGTAGGGGAGGTGTGGTAGGTGCTGTAGTAAAGAAAGAGGTGGTGGAGGTGAACGAATTAGGTGAAAAGAAGAGGTAAGGTAAAAGCGGCGAAGAGAGGAAGATAAAGGGGTGAGTGTTCCCACCTCAACCCCACTCTACCATCCATTACCCCTGCACGACACTTCACAATCCACACACAACCAAATCTTTCCTAACCCCACCCTCTAGCAACCCTCTAGAACAACTTGTGCTATAAAACGTAAAAACTAAGAAGAATTTACTTCAAGGCAAAAGTACAACAACATCTACTATGAGCAGGACAAGAGTTTACGAGTGATACAGACGTTTCAGAGAGGGCCGTGAAAACGTTGAACATGCCGACCGCCCTGCACGCCTAGCACATCAACAATTGATGAAAACGTGAGAAAAATGAAAGAAATAATTATGACGACCGCCGAATCACTGTCAGAAAGGTTGCTGATAATGACTGTATATTATTTGACTGATGTACTAATGTACTCAACAACGATGCAGAACTTCGTTTATGCTAAAGCCCAATCGTCCCAATGGAATTTGCCTGAAGAGCCAAGATCGAAAAAAAATTCGACAAGTTTGATCAAATGTCAAGGTTCTTCTCACTGTTTTATTTGATTTCAATGGCGGAGTGTATCAAGAGTTCCTGCCATATAGTCGTACGGTCAATAAGGATTACTACCTCGAAGTTATATCTAGTTTGCGTGAAGCAGTCCGACGAAAACTCCCAGAATTTTGGAAAAACCGCTCGTGGATGTATCATGATAATGCTCCCTCTCACACCTTACTGCTTGTTTCTGATCTTTTGGTACAAACAATAACCCTATTTAGCCTCAGCTACCGTATTCGCCGAACATAGCTCCCTATGATATTTTCTATTCCCGAGACTGAAGGAAGCCATGGAAGGACGACGTTTTGCCACCATTGATAAGATAAAAACAGAATCGCTAAAGGAGCTGAACGCCATACCAAAAAGTGAGTTCCAGAAGTTTTTCCAAGATTGGAAAAAGCACTGGCACAATTGTATTTGTACTATTATTGCATTCATCATTTCTTATTACTGTTTCGCACAAACAAAACTTATACATCGTTTTTATTATATTAGGGAAATCCTTATGAAATTGTGTTCAAAATCCAAAAGTCACTACGTGACAAACAATTTGCTTTCGACGTCCTTAATGTACACGCTGTAAAATAGTAAAAGTGTATAAAGCCATTTACATTACCGTCTTCTTTCGCTTATGTGGCTAGTAGTCCTAACTTATACACTCGCGATGCTTAGAAAATAGTGAATAAAATAGTAGTTCTCAGGATTAAAATGAAAGAGCGAGCAAAACGGAAATGGTTCCTTTCCCAATCAAATATAATTTAACAACTAATTCTAAAAAATCTGTGAGTGTACCGAAAACGGTGGCCCAACCACAATAAAACTAGGTTTCGGGAGCTCGCGATCAGTAACTTACACTCGCTTTTTTTATAGTACTTCACAGAAAGGAGCATTTGATACGGCTTCAATTTACTCACAATCTTTGATTGGTAAATGCTGTTGTTTTAATCTTAGGGCTAAGGCAATAGTCATTATAGGAGAAGTCAAACAACTCAACAGTTTATTGGCGATATCTTCAAATAGCGCATTGTGGTTTATGCGTCTATTGGGGAAAAGTTTCCACTGATGAATGACAACGCCTAGCCCCACAATGCTTTTATTGTAAAGAACTGCATCGAAGAAATCAACATTCCAATTATACTGTGGCCAACACACAGATATGCATATGACCTTAGAAAACACTACGAGCCAGAATTCCTGCTGAGAGGTCTTTACAATATCCCAAGGCTATAATCAAGGAAGGCTGTAACAGCACATTCAAAAAGTAATAGTAAAATTAGTGTGATTGATAAAAAAGTAGAATTTATGTTATTCACTCCTACATTTTTTTTACATTTCTTCACAAGTATAAAGAATAAGAACACAGAATGTAAAAGATATAAAATTAACACCGACAAAAAATGTTCAAAATTTCGCACGAGTGCAGTAAAAAATTCTTTTGACTAGAGGTCAAAATCTTCCTTGTTTAAATGTGGTATTAAGTTAGCGTTGAACATGTATAATTGGGACTTTCAATTTTTTTTACATAAAAAATATGCTAGCAGTATTGACTTCCGTCTGCACTAATCAATCTAGAAATATTTTAATAAGCATCAGCTCTAATTTAAGTGCATTTCCATTAAGTTAGCAGCGGGGCAACGTATAAACACAGCCGTCAACCCCATAGCAGCATAATACCCAAATGTAAAGAACGTGCAACATCCAATACGGAACCAATAAACCATTTCGAATAGTACTCAACGTTAGATCTACTGCAGGTCTATAAACAAAATCTTTTAATAATTTCGCGAATTCACATCTAGTGGAACTGTAGACTCCTCAGATGAGATCTATTCTTAGCGCCAGCATTTCTTTACTCCTGGGATATTGGCTGGTTCAGTGGAGAAAAGATTTCACTGAAATGTTACAGTTGGATCACAATCTCTTCGCATTTAAAACACGTTTGAAAATGACCTGAAAATCGCTCATTTTTATCGTTTTTTTTTTCTCTCTTTCAAGTCTTTTTCTGTTTGATCGTTCGAGCTAAATTTTCAAATAAAGACATTCTTTTGAGGTTAAGTTTAACTTTGCATTTTCGCTTTTATTCCTTTTAAAATTAATGTGACTTTAGAAAAACAAACTTCTAACTAGAACTTTTGAGAATTAATTATTATGAGAGGTGAATTAAAACATATTTATAATAAATCACTTAAAATTGAAACAGATTAGCCATAAACATTCTGAGCATAGGAATAAGGTGCTAAAATATGTATGGATGTACTTATAAAGCGAGGGCCATTTATTGGTCTCTTTTTTAAATTGCTATTAAAAGTACACCGTTCGAAACTTTTATATGATTGATACTTTATTGAAGATAGTATACATTCTGGTTATATATGCAACAATGCTATCTTTATAAATACGACTATTTAAAATCAGGATCAATTTCATTTACTAAAATTATCAGTTCTACATTGTTTCACCAAATCCTTCAAGGATTCCATTTTACTAAACTAATTTTAGTCACAGGAGCACCCAAGGAGGTGGAAGGAAAACGCTAATGCGAAAGATGCAATTTCAAAGATAATCAATTGGTGACGTAGCGACAAAAAGCACGTACATATACTTCACTCTTGTACGTAGTACTTAGTTTACTTTTGCTTACTCTTGTACTTAGTTTAGATTAAAAATATTAAATGAATAATTAATTTTTGTATTGCCAACTCGGCAGACGACCTCAGGGTCATTGTTGATGTTTATTTAGTTACTGAATAGTTAATATTTATAAGCAGGATGAAATGTTTAAATAAACTTATTATTATTATTACATACTATATCGGGCCTATATACACTGAATGCCCTATTATGACCTGAAAGAGAGAGAGGGCCACTCCCCTCATTATGAGGACTCCGCTCACCGACGCCGTAATGACCGCCCTAAAAAAGGACGACTAGGGGAGCGAGAGAATAAAACAAGACTTATTTAGTTCCCATATAACAAAACTTAAATTCTGTGAGTCATGGATAAGATTACAAGGTGTGTCCTTAAATAGACATGAAACAAAATAAAAAATAGTTAATAGATTTTTACGGAAGAAAATTACAGAGCGTACCCAAATATAAATTGAATCGCAAATTGAACATCAGAGAGATTTCTAATATGACATCGACAAATTCTGTTCAATATGACAAAAAGAAAATTTAATCAAAAAGTGTTTGCTTATATTCGTAAGGCAAAATTAAATACTGTAAACTGTCAAAGGAAAGTACAGAATGTACCTAAATATCTCTCCCGTGACCGCGCACTGATTTTATGCGGGAGGCTGAGCAAAACACAAAATTATACAGCGACCATAACAAATGTGACATTTAGTATTATAGGTATCATATATATAAAATATTTCATGTATATAATATACAAAAAAAACTTTTCTAACCTTCATCAAATAGTCCCTAAACAAAAGTGCGATATGAGATGACATTTTATCTTGCTTAAAAACAAGCGCTCCCCATGTTTGGCAACTAATCGTAGATTAGAGATATCAGCCTGGTTCTCAGTACTTCCTCGCACTGCTCTCGTTGCAATGTGTATTGCAATGTTACACCATCCCGTACCATTGCCGCTTATTGCTGGGGTGCTTTACTATCTGAATAAATATGCTTACCATGTAAAAAGTAAAATATGTCCTGTTGAAGCCTATTTGACAGCAAATGTGGCCTGTCAAAGACTTTGTCAACCGATGTCTCGGCGCATCTTGAACATTCAAAGAAAACTTACGCAGACGCATCGGTGTTCGGAGGCAAAAGTAGCAATGGATAGGCCACACAGTGAGAAAAGAGCCGAACATCGCCCAGCAGGCTATAGATTGGAGCCCGCACGGAGTCGAAGGAAGACGCCGAATTGGACGACCACATAACACCTGGAGAAGATCAAAAAAATTGTGGCAGGAGGGATTAAAGAGATATATAACATGGTAGAAAATTCAAATTAAATAATATTTTAAAAGGTTTAAGGTGCCCAGAGACTATAGCACCCAGATAAAACAAATTGTATCCATTAAACCCAAAACGATTAAGGTAAATATTAAAAATAATAATATTAAATTTTATGTGTAGGGTGCGGGTGAGATGTGGGTGAGAGAAAGCGCAAAACTTCGTGGAGTAATTTCGATGATTCTTTTTTTGTTATACAGAATTAGTTCTTTGACTAACATCATGACAAACATTTTGTACTTAGGGTGGGAGTGGTTGGAGGAGGCGACGCCTAACTTAGTAACACGTAAACCGAGTTAAATAAATTTTTTGTGTAGAATATGTCCCAGATGGACGAGCACAATTTTTAAAACACAAATGAGTCAAAAATAAAATATTTTACCCAAAATTAAACCGATTTACAAAAAAGAGATTTTGAATTCGGTGTCAAATTAATAAACCAATTATCTAGCCATAATTAAATATAGCGTATAAAACAATCTAACCATCTCAGCTTGCGAAATCATAAGAAAGAACAATGTATGTATGTTTGTGTAGATAGCTTCTTAGAGTACTTACCTTTAATTTTAAATAAGAAATTACTGTTTTGTATTATTTTAGCACGGACCTTTTAGCGCCTTTTGTTATGCTGGTTTTATTTGCTTGTTTTATTTTTTTTATGAACCTCAGCGACTTAAATGTTTAAGGCAGTATTCTACTTTGGGCGCTCGAAAAAGGCTACTTTTATGAAATTTTTATGAGATTATGAATGAATGAACGATCGATGTAGAGTTTGTTAGGCTTAATAAATACACTCTTGAAATATATTAAAAAAATTTGTATTATATATTTTATGCACTTTTAACGCACAAAAGCACCATTTGAAAAAAACGCTTCGATTAGTAGGTGGGTCTGCGCTGGTGTAGAAATATGAAAAATGGGCTATCTTAAACAGAAAAAGTTTAAATTTTCAGGTTTTTAATGTAGGCGGCGAAAAAAAGAAGGAAAATAAAAAATTCTATGTTTTTTCACTGCTTTTTGTCATAACAAAATAGTAAAAATCAAAATTTTTAAATAATTCTAGTTCAGCCTGTTGCTATAGATGTGCAGAATATGTGGTTAAAATTTTATAACAATCGGTTCAGTAGTTTCGGAAATTTTTGCAACAAGCGTTGTAAAAAAGTAGTTTTGAGATAAACGCGTTCAAAGTCAGGGAATGGGTCACCACGTCGAATTAGCGAGCTGAGGTAGTTACGTTTGAGGGGCGGAAAAGTATACTTAGGCTGCTTGAATCTTTTTAAAATTTCTTTTTAAATATTCTTGAATATATTTACTTTCGAAAAAATTCGATTTTTTCAAAGTTTCAAAGTAGAATTCTGCATTAACACCTGGTTTCACAGTGTCAGTTTAAATTTTTGCTCCGATTTAAGCTATTGCTTAACTGATTTTATTGTTTCACAGTGCTGGCACAAGGATTGAACGTGGTTCAAAATTGATTTGAACTTGAGCCACCAAATTTGGTCATTTAAGCCATAGCTCAGAATATAAGGACTGAAACGAATAAAACTTTGAAACTTTGAAATACAAAAGCTTTATTATTTTAATATTGCATAGGTACTTATTTCATTTACTTTATATGTTTTCTTTTTTAAAATTAGTTATTAATAAAAAAAATTCTCACTTTTTACTTTGGATCCCACTCTTCTCTTAAATTTTTTCTAATGTCCTTCATAATATTTCTGACAGTGGTGTCCTTAATCTGTCTGGACGCTCTTTTCCATTTAACACTGAAATCTTTAAGGTCCTTTGCAGCCAGCTCACTTGTCCTCAGTTTTCTTTTCGCCAAAGCCCAATATCTTTCAATAGGATGGCATTGTGGAACATTTGGTGGATTGGTATCTTTCGCCACAAAATCAATGTCATTTTCGATAAGGACGTTTATTGTTGCACGGGCATAGTGCGCGGAAGCTAAATCCGGCCAGAATAGTGTAGAACCCCTATGCTTTTTCACAAACGGAATCAACAGTTCTTTAATGCACTCATTGATGTACACTTCTTCACTAATTGTTCCACTGAACGCTTGGCTTCGGTTTCCACACTGACATAGAGGTTGCCACACAAGGTATTTGGTCCCAAATTTTTCTATGCCAATTGATGTTTCCGATTGTGGAAGAACTTCTCCTTCAAATAGAGTATTAAATTGTGAGCCTGGAAGTGTACTAAAGTCCGCTTTGACATAGGTTTCATGGTCCAAAATCATACACGCTTTTTTCTTTCCAATTAAATGATACAATTTTCTAGCTCTTGTTTTGATGACTTGCCGTTGTTTTTCCGTTATTTCTGGTATTTTTTGTTTTTTCGCGTTTTTAAACCGGCACGTTTTTTACACAGTCAGTCACTATTTTCTTGTCCAGCTTTTTGTTCCACTTTTTGCTTTTCGGAAAATACACAGCGTTTCAAAATAACGTTTTAAAACTGAATCCACCGTACTCCGCGCAATTTTCATTTCTTTTGCTATAAAGTGATTTCCCCGTTGTGGATTTTCAAGCCGTTAGTCAATAATTTTTTTCCGACGTTTTTCTTGAGCCATTGTTAATAATATTACACAACATTCAAATTAAAACTGAATTGAAATTTTAAATGTTCGTAAATAAATTTGCACACATAACGCGTCCTGAAATTTTTGACGTTTAACGCACGGACAGCTTTGAATTTTACAGGTTATATTCGTTTCAGTCCTTAAGGGGACCCGGTGGTCTACAATTTTCAAAAAATCGAATTTTTTTTTAATTTTTCCAAAGTATAGTCTTTCGAGAATATACTGTTAAATGTTTATAATAATATTGACAGTATTTAAGTTTCTACAGTCTTTATAGCAGGTAGCGAACGGTTGGCCCGCCTCATGAATGGAAAACTTTAAGCTCATTTATCTCAAAACTACTTTTGTCTGCACGGCGTAGAGCAAAAAAAACTGTCCATCCGATTGGGCTAAATTTTGAATATGTTATTAAGTATGCCAGTGGCTATCGTCGGAACTAAAAAAAGTTTTTATTTTAATAACTTTTTGTTTTTTTGTTAAAAAAGTATCGAAAAAAAGTCGTATTTTTGGTACCCAAAATTCAAAAGTGCACCACTTCGTCAAAAAAATTTATTTTAGTTCCAACGATAGAGAAACTCATATACACCCCGTGCAATAAAAAAAGCCGCACGTGGTTTGCTTTTTCATATCTTCCCGGCTCAATTCGTGCTAAATAGTCTCCAATATGTCCAAATTGCTTTTAACGGTTGTTGATGTGCAATAGCACTCTTCTGCTAAAAATATTCACTATGTACAGTTGCATACATGCATAGGGTTCGAGACGTTATTAAGGCAAAGGGCGGTACTACAAAGTACTAATTTTTTTTTTAACTCAATTTTAAAAGTTTTAACTTTTGTATGTATGTTTAATAAAAATAAAGAGATATTGTTGGCTTACTGTATTTTTAATTTTTTATGAAATAACATTGCATTAAAAATTTGAACAAAATGAAGCATTTTTTGATTTCGAACGAAAAACTAATTTTTTTTTTTTGAAAACAAATTACATATTACATAAAACATACTTTTTCAATTGGGATATACATATGTGAATAATGTAAAATACAGAAAAATTACATAATAAATTGTTGTTATTTAAATTTAAACTTGCGGCTCTTTTTGTTGCACGGGGTGTAGATTAATAATCTTTTTTTTCTATTGTTCAGATGACTGACAGAGCTGAAATCATCAACGCCACCCAGGTCGATTTTTTTGAGGGTGTTTTTCTCAGCTAAATTTTTTTTTATAAAAAAAAATTTTTTTATAATAAGTTTTTTTTTGTATGAGTATTGAGTAGTTTATTAAATGTACATAGTTCAATTATCTTTTTTTTAATTGGTTTTACTTTAAAAAAATCCTGAAAATGCCTTAAATTTACGCGCGCTAGACCACCGGGTCCCCTTAAGTGAGAGAAATGTAATTTTTTTTCGAACAGTCGAACAGTGTTCAAACATTAAATCTAGAGGGTCATTTTTTAAATTTTCACATTTTAATAATAAAATTCTGTGTAGACATTTTAAACAGTCTGCAGGAGTGGAGGTGGAGGGTATGGTAGACCTTAACAGATTGGCTATACCCACGGTACCCACAACACAATAGAAGCAGCTTTGGGAAAATTACCTTTTGAGGGTTCTGCAGCGGCTGTGGAGGCTGGCTTGCTCCGGCTGAAAATGCTGTAGCAGTCCTGGAAGAAGGTGCTATTGGCCAAATAATAACTAGCACTTTCTAATGTGATAGACTCTAACGAGTTGGCTATCTCCGCGGTACACGCACCAGTAAGAAAATGGAAACCTGCCTTCCGAAGGGTTAGCTGCGGTTAATCCGGAGGAGGTTACTGGTCCTGGCTCTGGACTGAAAGCAAGTTTAGATGAGCTGAGCATAAAAACAAACTGTAAAACAGTTTTGAATTGAGCTGCAGCGTAAACTTGCTTCTCAGGTTCAACTGAGCGTAAGCTTAAACCGCCACTGTGAAACCGGGCATGGAGTTAAGAAAAATAAGTTGTGATATTAAGATAATTTAGATTTGGTCATAAAAGTATTAAGTATTTTAATTGTAACTTTATGAAACATAAATTTATTCATTATTATACAGGATATTTTTTGTTTGTGACGTCAATAAGGAAGATGATTGTACTTATCTATTAAGCAAAAAATCATATAGCAGGAGTGTTGTGTGAAACCGTGTTATATGCAAAAAGGGAGTTACGGTCCAAAAACTTCTTAAAGACAAATAATTCTTTTTAATTCCTTATAAGCAACTGAATTTTTACTAAAAATATAAATGTAAGTATTATATAACACAAAACGACAAGAAACAAAAAATTTTATTTTTATCTAACGTAACCTTAATTAATAAATTTCTTCCTCATCACTGCTCAGTACAATCAAACGAGAACGTTTTTTCTCCATTTAGATTTTTGCACCTTCTTTAAAAAACTTTAATTTAAGTTCATTTGCTGATTCTTACAAGATCTTCGTAGATTTCATGGTATGGAGCTCTGCACCTTGCAGTTTCCTTTTGAATTTTCGGCTTCTTTCAGCGAAAGAGAATTCAAAAAAATTCTTTAATTAAGCTTAGGTCTTCTTGTATTTGTTTTACTGTTAAATGACTAAAATCCCAATCTTCATTAGTCCAAAATCAGTAGTTCTTAGAATTGATTTGACTTACAAGTTCGGATGCCATTTCCACCAAATCCGCTTTCACTAATAAATCTTCAACGTCCCCAAAATTAATGTTAAACCTTCATCTCCGATCGATTTAGCAAGTTTTGATATGCCACCAATTTCACTTTCTGACGATTCATGACTATTCAAGTAGTTTTTTTTTCTAACCATATCTTCTAATTTCGATGCAGTGCTTAATTGAAAATTGCTTTCAAGATTCTATTACATTAACTGATTTCGAAACAGTTACGTCTAAAGTCCACTGGAGCCTTATCTAATAAGAATAGCATCTTGGCTCCAATTTTTGCTTAAAATAATTTTCAACCTCTGGTATAAAACAATTTAAAAAAAAACAATATCTAAATATATCTTCAGTTGAATTTGCTTTCCAATAAGGTGTTGTTATTTATGCCTTAAAGTGCACGGGTACCTTGCAATGGCGATACTGTACCGATATGGGTGCGTGACTAAATTCAACATGTTTGGTACCACTATTAACAAAGTTACTGCAAATGTGTCTTCATTCACCATTTTAATGAAAGCAACCAAAAACTGTTGTTTGTGTTGAAACCAAGTTAAGCGGTGTTCTCAACATGTTGAATTTAGCCACGCACCCTATCTTACAGTACCGATATTTTTGTTCCAATATATCGATATTTTGTATCGATACTAAAGTTTGCGATATTTGCACATATCGATATATTTTATTCGATATTATCGGATATCGAAAGATTTTTAAATTGTTTTGTTTTCCTTTCTTCAAACTTCAACAAATTAATTATTTTTATTCAAAAAATCTTATTTACTATACAAAATGACAATTTTCTACAAGTAAAGAAATACTCAAAAATAGAAGGGGTGCCGGAATAACAACAGCCTTAAGTTTCAATAAAATAGTATCTTTTATTGAAAAGAAAATCCTACATTAATTCAGGCACAAAGTTCAATAAAACACTTTAATAATAACATAATTCAACAAAATAAAATCCAATCAAAAATAAATTAATTCAACAAAATAAAAGTTCAAGTAAAAATTTACTAGGTGTCACCTGTAACGAGTAAAAGAAAATTTAAAAGGATGCAGTACAATTACAGTTTCGTGCAATTATTAATTGTAGTATATAAAAACTCAGAAGATTAAACTCTAAATAGATTGTGTGAATATAGTTCAGATTAAACTCTGATTAAATGGATAGGAATTTCAGATAAAACTCTGAATAAATCGGGTGGAAAAAATTGCAGATAAAATTTTGACTGGATGTTTTCAGAATAAACTAAACTCTGAAAAAGGATCTTGTTCGCCGGTCTTTCATAGCAATATTTACAATGGCCGTTCTCTTTAAGCGAGAAACGCAATGGTAACTTTCTCGACTTCCAAATTAGCCGACTTTAAACAGATCGGGTAAAACACACGTAGTAAAGTTAGGAAAGAGATAATGGCAAAGTCGGCTGCGTCGGCCAAGTTGGCAAGTTAGCAGAGTAGGTCCCCAGCAGAAAAAAACTTACCGTAGATAGTCGATATACCCTTATTTCCCATTTTCGGAAATTTCAAATGGGCAGAAATTACGAAACACTACCGTGCAAATCAATGATCCTCAACTTATGAAGATTTTCTTCCAAAAAGCTTTATTTATTGTGTCACAAGCAATGACCGTCATCGAGCAGGAAATGAAAAAGGATCTTCGGAAAGAAGCTGCAATCATTAAGGAAACCAGGAATGAACCTAGCCAACACGACAGAGACAAAAACGAATACGAGGACTTATGGAGCAGTCACGATCTTATTGCTGCTCGTCATAACATAACTGTTGATCTGCAGGGTAGAGCTCGTACCGAGCTATGAGCTCTTCTTGGGCGAACTCCACCTCTAAATGCAGCAAACCCACTAAACATTTAGGAAGCGATTAAGCCAGAGTATCCGCATCTCTATAAGTTGGCTAGAATGTTCCTTTGTGTAGTCGCAACTTCTGTATCTTCCGAGAGATTATTTTTCACGTTAGGACGCATAATGTCCGACGAACGAAGCCGCCTCACGCCGAAACAGCTTTCCCAAAAGATCCTTTTATCCTTCGTAAGAGAAGATATTTGGACATCAATGTATTTGAAGAAATAAGGACAATACGCAATACTATGTACTTGAAGATTTAGAGAAGTGTTTTTAAAAAGTTTTTTATATTTGAGAAATGAATAAGTATATATATGTTTGTATAAAAAAAATTAAGTTCTTTCGTTCAGGAATTTGTATTGAAATTATTACAGTACTTTGTAGCTGAAATTTGATTAAATTTTTAATCTATTTTTTATCATTATTTAAAAAAATAATCATTTGATACCGATACTCTAAATTATCGATAATTTTTATTTGGTATATCGATACTTAGTATAGCATAATGCGATATATTGCAATTTTATTATTGATAATTTTCCTTTCGATTCCCATCCATATAATTCGGAGTCACTTTCCATGTTGAGCAACCGTACAACAGATCAGATTTTACGTTCGATTCGTAGATCGGGAGTTTTGTACGACTATGCTTCCGAGATAGCAAAATGTATCCACTCGTTCTATTTGCGCCTCTTCAAGACACATTTAATTTTTTCTCCTGGAGTCCAAGCGCATAAGTTTGGTTTTATCTTAAACCTTATAATTGATCTTAAGCCCTCCTTTTTTATTCGGGGCTTAGAAGATTTGGGTTACATGACTTTGTTTGTATAAAAAAAAAATACGTTGTCTCCACGGTGCTATTATTGTTTATATTTCGTTCTCTTTTCTTAGTTTTTGTCCTTATAACAGCTTCTGCCCCTCCAAAACTTCTGTTTAGCTCCAACATTCATATTAAATGTATGTAGGTAAGCCTCATCGCCCTTCACGTTTTAAGAGGGCTTACACAATTTATCTTATCGTGTTAGAGCGAAACCGTGTAGTAGGACGCCGTTCTATAGGAAGGTTACCTGTACTCCTTTTTCTAAAACCTAACAATCATTACTCTGCGCCCTATCCAGGTATAACTTATTAAATACCACAGTTTAAAAATTATTTATCGATCCTGGATTTTCATTCTATTTGTTCGATAATAATTTCAGTTATAGATAGTACGACTTAAAGATAAAATACATTTTTACTATATTACATTTGTATCTGCATTTTTTAGCTAATAGAATATTAATAATCAAATCATTACACCAAAACTACGTAAACAAAATTATATAATTTCGGCGATTTGGAGTAAAAAGCGGTTAGGACGGGTTATTGGCAACAACGTTTCGCCATTTCCTAAAACCGCATCCTAGTTTTGAACTCCTATTGTGTGATTTCTTAACTAGTTAAAAAAACTGAAACAGAAATAAAGCATTTCATTTTGTTTTGTTACTTGATTGATGCATGCAATATGGTAAAATTCACTTATATTTTCAATCTAGACTTAATATTTTCTTTAATGTACATATACACGAATTTTTACAAGGTAACATTCCCCGCCTTCATACAAACCTCGTACATACACAAAATACAGAAAGCAGTCTTTTGAAAAACGATCGCTTTTCTCTAAACTTTGAATTCTACTTGATAAACGAAAAATTTTATTCGATAAATCACTCTTTTCATATTACCTGAAAATTCTACTTTTCAGGTAACAAAAACTAAAACTAAAAGGTAAAATATATAATATGCTCAAAAATTTGAAAAGTGTGGAAATATTACATATGGTGATAGGCGTATATCTGATTATGAAAATTTTATAAATGAACTGACGTTAAAATAGGTTACCTTCTTTTTAATTTTCAATTATGTGCACCTATGAATTTACTTAAATAATAATATAATACTTTGAATGAAAAATTGATTTTTTTTACTAAAACCCTTTGAGAAGTAAATCATAGAATGTTGCATGGCTCAGGTAAGTTACAAACGTCTAAATTAAATCTAAAAATAGAACTGCTTCATTTTTGTGTCTACAGGTATATTTGGATATTTTTCTATATTTCGATCTCTACATGTAAGTGCGTATTAATATTTCGTAAATGAAACGTCTTCACACCTATCCAAAAATTAACACATGGGAAAACGCTAATAAAGTGTCTTAGTGCTCTAAAATACTTGGCATGTTATTTTTGGAAAATGTGAAAAAGATAAGAATCTTGAAGAAGTTGTAATTTTTTATGAAGGATATTTTCAAGGATACATGAATAATGAGTAAAGAATTTTGAAATTGTACAAGTCGAGATAAATACAAGTTAAATTTTTACTCAAATTAAGACATTATAATGAAAATTACTTAATGAGTAATAAAATTATTTACGAAAGCGACTAAATTCATATGATGCCTACATATTTCCAAAAAACACATAAACCATGATTCGTTCATATGCGTGCAAGCCGCTCTCATGCGCTAATCTAAAAATACAATTTAATTGAGAAAATTTCTCACTTGTTGAACGCTAACACAAATAGCCAAGATGCGCGCGCATAAAATTATTTTGGAAAACTGTCGTTTCTCGAACACATGCAAAACAGTTTTGAATTCGATTTTGTTAGATCGGTATAATCTGCAATATTATATATGTGATTTTCTTCCCGAATTCTATTCTATACAGTTAATTCGAACGACACTGAGGTCTCGCGATCAGTAGATCACCAGCCTTGCTCCGACGTTTATAACGAAAAATTTCGGTGACTCGGTGACAACTACACTGTGTATTTGTTTTTATTTTGTTTATTTTAGTTAAAAATAAGGATATTCATACAAAATACTTCATCGGGCGCGACTACCTTATAGCGATAACGTGCATTCAAGTGAAAAACTGTGAAATAATTATCTGTGGATTTATCATTTATCAAACGACTCTAAAAACAAAAGGATCAAAATGTCTTCAGCGATTGCTAGATCTTCAAAATACTCATATCGAGCTAGCTCCACCGGGGCAGGTGTTTCAGATATCAATATCGAATACAGTGCTGATTTAAGTGCTCTCTCACGCCTAGAGGTAAGAATTTAAAAAGTAAAAAAGAAAAAATATATGTGAAAGTGTTATGTAAGAAAGTGATAAAAACAACTGTCAAAAAGTAGTAATAAACCGAAAAAAACTGGATTAAAATGTTTAAAAAAAAGTGCACGAATATTTAAGGAAAAATAAAAATTGCATTAGTTAACAAATATAATTTTTGCAGGATAAAATCAGGCTCCTTCAAGATGATCTTGAGGCTGAACGAGAATTGCGTCAAAGGGTAAAAAAAACTTATATTCGAAACAAAAACTAATCCTAGAATAGAAACCTTTCATTTTTGCATGTATACACTTAACGAAAAAATAATTATTTATAACTAACACTAACAACGTCGCATTGAACTTCATTTTATTGAGCACAATCAATCGAAATCGATTCAACGAAATTCCCAATGCTCTTGTAACTGAAAAATTCAAATGTCACGACAATTTTGTTCTTAATTATTTTTCGTTGAGCGGCACGCCAACTCAACGAACATTTTTTGGAGTCGTTCAATCCATATGTATCTTTATTTTGCACTTTGCATTAAAGTATGCAATGAATTGGAGTGTAATTTTGAAGAGCTATCTAAGCTATTTTTAGATGTACGTAATTATATAAAATCAAAAAAATAGGAAGAAATTAATAAATCGTCGTTCCATTTTAAATAGTGTTCAGAATGCGAATGGGTTTCTTGCAAAAACTGACTATATTTAGCTCAAATTTTCTTCCCGAAATTTCTCGTATTTAATCTTACGAAATTCTTATTTAATATCGTGGGAAATATTATATCAGGCTTTCTTATGATGAGTTCAAATATTCTGTGAGTCAGCGCTAAATGTGTCAACAATATATTTTTGGATACGAGTCAGTAGAACATTTCTCTCAAAGGAAAACCCAAGATTTATGGATTCACCACTGCTCCATTTTTTTTTTTAATTTCGTGACTAATTCAGTTGAAGTAAAATGCTTTTGCAATTTTTTATAATAGCCTCACATGCTGTCTCTACAAAATAAAACGTGCAATGCCTCTAAACACATCATCTATACTGGAATTTACAAACCTTGCAATTTGATACCTGGGCCGAATCGTAGGCGTGTTGTGCTAAAATATTTAAGATCTCATGAGCAAATTTTCGTGTGAAAAAGAAATAATCTCTTCACCAACTCGAAATTTCTCCATACAAAAATGAGCAAGCATTACACGTACATGATACATCTCAAATAACCTTTCGAATATTTTAAGTAGGTGTTTACCTCTCAACATTGGTCTTCTCTCTTGCAAGTCCTTCCACAGTAAATGTATGCGTAGACACAGAAAATTTACGAAATAATATTACAATTTTTAAATATGTGTGGAAAGGTGAGGAATTTTCATGCACTATATTTAGAACATGGAACATTTGAAAATTTTTTAGTAATAAAATAGCAGAAAATAACATCGTAGGGGTAATTGCCAGGTGCCAAAAAATAGTTGCGGAAATATTTCGTGTCGATTATCTGCCTTAGCAACACAATTTTCTTGTACATAATTTTAGAAGCAAAAGTGGCACGACAATTATTTTTAAAATAATATCTGTGAATGACTCTAAAAACGACAAGGCCAAAAATCTATTAATTCTTCATTTTGTCAAAAACTTGAAATCACATTTCATAAAAAATAATTAAACTTACCGACTGCTGACTTGAAAGGGATTTGCAATTGACTCCTGTTATTATATGAAACAATATAGATGTTTTAACAAAACCAATACACTAAAATCTTGTTGAAAAATTATGAAATACTATTTAATGCAATATAAGCTCCCACATAATGTATGATGTGCGCAATGATTTATTGCCTTTCTTTCACAGGAACTTTTATATATTGCTATCAAAGGACAACTAAATTTAATTAAAGAGATTATTGCAAAGATACCAAGTTTTTTTTTAAATTTTATGTACAATATTAAATTAAAGGACCCGAAAGTCAAACATCCGCAGCCATCAATTGAGACTTGAGAATGATAATACATTAATGATTCATATACTTTTTTTGGTTTTTTGTGCGGTATGGAAATGAATTAATAATTTAACTTAATTTAAAATAAGATAAGAAAATGAAAAATATAAATCATCAATATTCACTTATCCTCCTCTTGTCTTCAATTCATATCAACCGAGATAAATATTTTTATAAATTTCATAAAAACGTCTTTAGTTTTTAAAATTGTGGAAACAATATTTTAAATAAAGCTTTTCGGAGTGAAGCTCTTTTAAATCGCTCTGCGAAATTAACCTTATTAAGAAAAATGCGCGAAGAAAAAAGCAAAATCTGAAAAGTCTTTTTAGTCCTTCGAAAACAAAAACCTGGAATATGGGGATTTTTTTTATTTTAGTGGAGGGAGAGCCACACCACAGAAACTCGTGACTAGATTATTCGGAGATAAAGTATGCTATAAGTCGAGATATGAGCGAACGAGGGGATGTTATCAGATACATCCTGTAGAATTCAGGAAGTGGGTGACTTCTCCAAATTTTCTCCCCAATATCTCTTCCAATTCGCTGAAGTACAGTACCCTGGCCAGTGCCTAACATTCGCACAGAAAATGAAAATGTTCTTTTTATGTCTTAACTCGATCATATCTTCCTAGTTTTGTAAGCAATTATACAATATCTTAAGATATATGCACGACCTTTTGCAAACATTTTAAGGTTCTAAATTAAACAAACAGTACGAAATGCTTCTGAAGCTTTTAATCATTCCTCTACGAGGAGATATTGCTCTTAACAGTCCGAAGCGGTATGTGCACCAACTCCGCAAGGAGCCAGGAAGACCACAGCCCCACCTAACTAGCTCGTCAGCTCTGTCATTCCCCTTGATGTCTCCTTCAGCGATTCAACAGCGCCGACTCCGCAGTCCATTTGGGAGCAGTCCGTAAATATTTCGATATCAGAATTTCTCACCTCACCGTCCCTCCACTCTTCCCTGGTTGGAATCCTGACTTTAAAGATTTTGCTGAGACTCGGTTTTGGAATGATATAATCTGTTGTTAGGGAGGTTAATTGTTTTGTCCAGCATCCAGATTCCTTGAGCCTGACTGCACTGCTGGATGCGATATTTTTAATATGTAGGTAGAAGGTGAAAAATCACATCAAAGACGTCCGCGGGACAAGACCGGATGGCGTCTGTGGTTCCCACCCCTGCTGCCGGCCTACCAATCCTAAGGTCTCAGGTTCGAATCTTACCGACGGTAAAAAGCCATGGAGGTTGCAGAGTAAAGTCAGTGGTTCGCAATCCACAAATTGTGTCAATTATAAGTTAATTAGATCATGTGTAGAAATCTAATCAAATTAAATCATATATAGTATAATCTAAAGCTCAAATATGATGAAAAATATCAAAAATTTGACCATTTGGAATGCAGTAAAATTTATTTGGTTGATAGATTTTAGAGCATATATGATCGATTACTTAGATCGAATTGAATCATGCTTATCATGTATGATTCAATATGAACCGTTAATTAAACCGAATTAGATCATGTAAAAAATTCATTAAATTTAAGTCCAAATGCTGACAAACATAAGAATTTTCACTGCGAACGTGGGGATTCTTCTAACTGTCAAACATATTTTTTGTTTAAATGGGGGGGGGGGAGATTGATTTAACAAAATTATAAATTGAAAAATTCTGGCACAGGATAGAAAAAAACTTCACATGATACAGATTATAGTATTATACTAAATGCAAAACAAGCTGACACTAGTCTGCAATCTCCAATGGCTTATAAGCTATATCTTTCGTCAGTAGATAAAAACCATGAGCGGCCACCGGTCGACGAAATTGAAACTTACAACGCTCAAGATAAAAATCCCATAATTTTACCTATACTGTCAAATTTCGCAATAATAATAAATGTTAGATTTCTATACTTTTGAAGCAGCTTTGTCGCTTAAGATTTCTTTGGGTATTTTCGACAATGTATGAAATCTTTCAAATTTATGTCAGGAAGGGAAAAAACTTTCCGAATGAGAAGTATTTACCTTCTCATTCAGAAAGCTATTTCCCTTCCTAACATAAATTTGAAACTGACAAGAGCTTCGATTAATTAATACCTTCAGACAGAATACTATATATTAAATTTTCCAACAACATGATTGTAGAGTGCAAGTTTGACAAATTAAATTCTGCATTAGTTTTGGGTCACACGATCAACTTTCCATTAATCTCGAAAATATTGCAAAAAGGTTCTTTTACTCATAATAATTGCGTTTACTGATAATAAATGAAAACTATTATATTTGATTTTAACATAAAAGATTTATATTGCTTAAAGAATAATCTTCATACTCTTTACAACGAGAGTCGCTGGTTTAAGTCCCGCATGCAGCAACCCATGGCAGTTTTCTGCTTACACCAGGTAACGTTAAAACATGGCCAGTGGGAGTTGTAGAGTAACGACAATAGTTTGGAAAACATCCTAAAACTTTAGGTTTATTGCAACCTTTGTCAACAAGTAGAAGGAAGGGATTTACAGAAATTAGAGAAAAAAAGGAAATGCAATTGAGCATATATTAATAGACAGCTAATTTTTTGGTATTGTCCCTGGGCAAAATGTTTCAGATGTTTTTCAGCTTAGTAATCCCATACATTTTCGACTGAACTTTCATCAATTAGTTAACAAGCAAATACATTCCATTTAGAACCTTCCCATTAGTATAAAGTCTTCCACGATTTTTAGCGTCGTAAGTGTAGCACCCTTAAACATAAATGTTTTCTGAAAGTACAGCTTCTCCTGATCTCAACGCTTTAAAATAGAATCTAACTTTTACAATAAAAGATAACTCGTCGATGAAATTATTATTAGTCGAAATGTTTTACTAATATATTCCTGGTTGCACTGCAAGCTATTTTTGCTGCTTTTCTATTAATATAGATTTTTATTAATGTAAGCATTTTGAAAACCCTCCTTTAAAACCACAAGAAAAGGTTAAATAAGTGAGAGTGTGAAATTTTAAATAGGGAAACTTCAATATGGCATTATCTTCTGTGAATTTTGGGCTTTGAACTGAAAATTTAACAATTAAAGCACGGAATAAAGTACAAAGAACTGTTGATATTTTAAATCTGAGTACAATTTGTTGTGTTTATACAATTAGCAGTAGGTTGTTTAAACAGCAATGACAAAAAATTAAGTTGTTTTGTTCGGTTCCTGTCATAATATGTATGTACTTATGACAGATGAGTCAATAGATTATTTCTTACATGTTCTTTATTCGTAGAACCTCGGCGAGTTACCATGTAAAAAAACGATCAAAAGTCAAAACTTGTTATTTATGTGCTAATGAATTTAAATTGTCACAAAATCCATTTACAGTTGTCATTTTGACGTAGAATAAGATATTATATGTATAACCCTGTTGACATAGTTTTAAAGTTATTGTTTTTTAAGATTCAAACATAATGTTTTGTATTAATTAACATAATAAAACCATAACAGCAACGATATTCCAATTAACGTAAAACGTAATAGTTGACCACCGAAAATAATGTAAAGCAACCGAAGTATACCTATACATAATTATGAAAGAAGAGGGTGTAATTCAAAAATAAATTTTCATCACGACCATTTCCAATGGTAGTCACTTCTGCCACGTTTTCTTTAAAGAGTCCTTTAAAAGTGAATTTAAAGCTCAAGAGTTTAAATATAATCGATTGCTAAATTCATCTTAATCACAGCAATCACTGAATTAAACAGTCTGCAACTTCCTTAATATACTTAATCAGAAAGTTTCCTTTCGATAACCAGTTGGTGGAAGTCATTTATTTAAAAAGTAAAAGCACTTGTTTTAAATCCACAAACTAGGAGGAAAAATTTCCTTTGGATGGTGATCGCTCAAAAATATTAGCGCTCAAAGAAAATGATGAATGTTTCGACCGAAAGTGCAAGCTGGTCATCATCAGCGTGGTACCTGTATATAACATTTCTGAGTTGCTTTGCCTGGCTTAGACTTTTTTAAAAGTAGTAACTGTATTGATATACACTGTGTCATGAACCTCTAGTCCTCTAGTTATTAATACATTGACAAAATATCTAAAAAAATATCATTCAAAAAATCAAAAAAAATTTTAAATTATAGTTAAATTTGATTGAAAATCGTAGACATATCAAGAAACATTTTTGGAAAAATCCAAATTGAACTAATATGGATAATTTTATAACCATTTAGCATAATCTATTACACGCAAAAAAAACACAACAAGAACTGGCCGCCTGTGCAGTTCGAACCTACAGCTGTGTTAGCTTAAACCACCAAAATCATGGCAAAAGAATAATTAATGGAATATATGTTATACTTATCGAGAGGTTTTTTTGCAGGACTTACGAAACTATATTTATAAAATAAAAAAGTAACTAGGATAGTACGCTTTAATAACTATGCGTCGTGTTGCCTCCTTTTGGAAAACTTATAGATTGCTTTAAACGCGTAATGGAAAAAAAATTAAAACGATACCAGCTTCGGGAAGAGATCACTCGTTATCCCTATTTCCCTCTTCATAGTACTATTTAATGGTACCGGGAGCAGTGCAACCATGGCGTGGTGATCGTGCCACTCATCCATCGATCCAACTCCATCTGAGATGACGAACTTTTAACAATCTATATTTCACATGCATTTTTAATGATAAATTTGATAAAGTTATGTTAGTTATGTTAGAATCAATTCGAGTACCCTGACTCACCTGAGCAAACCCAGTCGACCCCCCCCCCCTGAAAAGTCATTCGTTTTATTCTTAAAAAATAGAACAAACATGAGTGACTTTTAGAAAAAAAAACATAATTGATTGGCTGTAATTGTGTAAAATCGTACGAAACTCTACTTAGGGGGCTTTGTGAAATTGATAATGGATTGATTTTTGAAACAATCGTAAAAATAATTGCATTTACTATTAGAGCATATTATTTACATTCTAAACAAAACTTAAAACGACTTAACTCAATACATTAAGTTAGTTAGTTAGTCTAATTAGCAAGACAGAAAAAAGTGTTACTCGAGTGACCGTATATCTCGAGTAGAACTCGATTATTTTTACAAATAACATTCGTAAACAGTCATGACTGGAGTGTAAAAACCGTCACTTTAGAACAGTGTTGTATCATGAGCTGTTGTCTTAGTTTAGTTCTTAACAGCGCACTTCAGTTGGCTATTTTTCTTTATTTTTTTTTATAATTCATACTTCGAATATTAATTACCATTTAATATTTATTATTGTTGCGATTGTACAAGCAAATAAGTGAATTGAATAACATTGTAACAGTGGTGGCCCTTTGCTGCATTATCTAGTCGAGAATTATATTGTCACCGTTCTTCTAAATTAAATGGACATTATTTTCTGTAATTAGAACCAAACATACCGTAATGTATATATATCCCTTGTAGGTATTATTTTAAAACTGGTTTTGTTGTGTTTTATTTTAAATTACTCACTTCACCTAATTTAAAATTAAACGAACTAAACTTTTAAAGCCGGGAAAACTTTAATCTAAACAAATGCTAAAAATGCTTAATATTTAATAAATAACTGCTTTTATAGATGTTTTTATTTTTAACAAAAACGCAACCATTCATCTTCTTTAAATTTTATTGAAATTGATCAGCAAAAGATCTTCTAGAGAATCCTTTGAACTGTAGATACCCTTGTTTTTCATTTGGATCAAAATGGAGCACAATTTTCCCCATTTTTGAAATAAATTTAATCGATTATCATTGGAAAAGTTAACATTTGAGCTATAAAATTTTCCCTAGTAATGCATTGTAAATAGACTACCTTTAACAGAAGATTTATTCATTTTACTAAAGGTGGGATGGAATGTGTCTACAAGCGGACAAATCATTATATTTGTCCATTCATTTTGTCTATATGTCTATAGTGTTACCAACCTACTGCTGTTTGTCCTTCTTCAAGTTAAATTCTTAGTAACGGCATTATTACAAAGTGTTTTCAATTTTAAGCGTTCATACTTAATAATTAAAATGTATTCATTTTATAAATTTTTTAAATTATACATACATTTATCATAGACTCCTGAGAAAGTGGGTTTTACTCTAATAGTCCATTTCTGCCTTTCCTAAAGGTGAATATTTTATATAGAAGAAAATAATTTCTGTATAGCATAAACAAGTTTTGTTCTATTACAATAATATATATCTTCTGAATTTCATTAGCCATTGCTATAACATTACGATGTTGTAGCCTCTAAAAGAACAAGTGAACTGTTTTTAACAGTCACCACTACACTTTAAAAAATTGTAAATATTCGACTCCTTTAGCATATTCTAATTATTTTAATTTTTCGGAGTGCGTACTAAAATTTTTATTATGTATATGTATAAAATATAATATACATTCCTCCTTTTGTTAAAGATTTTTCAGATCAAAAGAATTTTTTAAATTTCTGCAAATTAGATAGTACAAATTGAGAATAACTAACAATTTACCAATAAACAGTTTCAGTTTCAACAATATAACAATGCATTTACAATAATGCTAAAATTGAGATAACAACTTAAATAACCTATTTTGATCAATAAAAACAAAAACTCAGCTGTTATTGTTTTAATGGATTTGACGAACAAACGCCTGGAATGGCGGTTAACTAATAAGTACTCAAATCCTAAAACAAACTTTTCACAATACCTTAATGTAATTAATAAATCATAATTAAGTTTAAGTGCTTGTTATAAAATAATAAGATAAAGTTAAATTTTACTTAATTGCTCAATAATAATTTCAGATTGAACGCGAAAAGGCAGATCTCAGCGTTCAGGTCATTCAAATGTCCGAGCGCCTAGAAGAGGCCGAAGGCGGTGCAGAATCACAGGTATAAAAAATTGTCTTATCAACAAAATAATAAAAATTCACAATATTTTTAGTTTGAAGCAAACCGTAAACGTGATGCCGAACTAAACAAATTACGTAAACTTCTTGAAGATGTTCACCTGGAATCAGAGGAAACAGCACATATGCTCAAAAAGAAACATCAAGAAATTATGGCTGATTTCCAGGAACAAGTCGACATCCTTACTAAAGCTAAATCTAGGTAAGTGCCATTTGCTGATTGACTGATATATGGAAAACCGGGACAAATTTCAAAAAGAAAATAAATAAATTTCTCACAATAGCACGTTTGAAAGACCAAAATAGTCCCGGGGCCAAACAAACAAACTCAAACGTTTTCGCTTTTGGGGTGGAAAATGTTAGTAGCACCAATCTCTGTTAGTAGCACCAAGCGGCTGCTTCTTTCTGCACGAGACTCGCTTCGCGTTATGATAGCTTCTTACCCTCAAATATTTCGAGTTATTTTGAGTAGATCAACTGCTTGCTAACACTTTGCAAATCTCACAGAGAAAAAAAAAAATACCAAAATCGTTTCAAGTTTTACAACATCATACACGTTGGCCACTTCCATTCTTTGTGTGGCGGTGTATTTTCTGTAGTGATAGTGCCCTATTTTTAGACATAGTCAGCTTTGCTCATTGCTCCGATCCAAATATGTCTTCGATATATTTCTCGACGTGCGCCGTCTTACTCTATCTCAGATATTGAAAGGTAGAAATTTGATCTCAATTTCATTAAATTTTCGTTTCTAAACAATTTTCGAGAAATTTAAATTTTGTTTTGAAGTTCTCTTGATGTTGTTGTGAAAGTTTAAAACAAAAAGCAAGTGAATAAACAAGAAATATTGCTATTTCTATGTCTCTCTAGTACTAGACGTACACAGCCAAATTGGAAAAAAATGTTTTCCACAATCATCTCTGCATATTTATGTAAAATCAAAGTTTCTAACTTGCAAGACTGCAATACATAATATATACCATTGCCAAATGATTGTAAATTCTAATTAGATACAGTGTATGTATTTCCCCAACTTGCAACATTCTTATTTTCGACACCCTACTTAATTCAAAAATACACACTACCATTGTTTAAACTTATCACACCCTTTCTTATTCTGCACAGGTGATGGATATATTGAAGTCTTAAAATGTGTACGCATAGTTCTAATAAAAGAAAAGTAAAACAGACTCATAGTCGGGGGCGAAGGGATACCGTGTTGGCATTGGATCATGAGAGTTCTCCCAATCCGATAGTTTTTTTCTCTTACAGCCGATTACAATAAAATATTACAATTAAGGGTTACAAAATAAAATCCAGTTGTTGGGAATTCATCTTAAACCTAGTTGTAATGTTTATCAACAAATCGGGAATGTATTACCGATTTCAATCCGTTAACACAGTGATCACGAAGTCTATAATTACAGTCTGCGTACTATTGTGTAGATTTTTAACGGACTCAACATAATGGTGTACGACTGAATTCAACAAACCAATTATTGGTTAATTTAAATAAAAGTATATTTCACCATAAAAAATGGCTTTACCATGTTTAACCGCCCTAGTTAGGGCGTGAATATAAAGGCTATATGAAAGCGATATTACTTAAATGCTTCTGTCAGAAAAATTATCTTCAATCACGAAATCGCTAACAAACAAAAGCTAAAACTAGCAGGAAAACCTGATAAGGTCAACACATTAATTTCCCCTTATCCAAGCACTTGTCACCCGTATGAGTGATTCAACGAATCATTAAATTGTTATTTACCGGATACCCGGACATCTCCATTTACATGAGCTTGAAGAAAAGGCGCCATTGGCATATTAGCCTAAAATCCTTGTTACTTGCGTGAGTGCCACACGTACTGTATTGGTAGTACAATAACCGCTTTACAAAGGGAACTAAAACTAAGGACACCTTGAATAAAAATTTACATCATAGTGAAAAAATCAATGGTACGAGCTCAATGAATTTTTGTCATATCACTTCTACTCCGTTGCATCAGACTAGGAATAGGTCTTCTAGTTCATTTTAATCACTATACAGCTTAGCATAACAAATCTGTTGAGACTTCCCTTACAATTTAATCATTGAACCGGTGAGTAAAGTGATAACGGAGACGAAGTTGGATCAATTCGTTGAGCCGCACGACCACCATGCCATGGGCCCCGGTTTCGAGACCAGATCTCCCCGTGAGCTTTTATTAAGAAATTAAAATAATCGAATCTTGTTGTTAAAAGATGAGTCCGGTTTACCACTCAGTTTTTTTAGTGGTTTGTTCCGAGGTCTAAATATACAACACCACCCACATTGGCCCCATTTGTTGAGGAAGAAAATAAATAACCTTGGTGTTATACGGATAAGGGAGACAGATGCATTGCTGCACCTATAAGAATATAGGAGGAGGATACAAATATTGACTGACCACAAAATAACACAATAATAAAAATTTTCGATTTTTATGAGTTAAACACGATAATTATGTAAGCTATAGTTTGGAAAAAGATGATATTCTTGCACAATTGACCTCGAAGCCTCTTGAAGCGAAGCTTTACAGCAAACAGTAATGGACATAAAAATAAAGTTCTGCTAACACGAGCAAGCGAACCGCATTCTTAATCGCTATGAGGCTCAATCCAGTCCAGACATAGATACGTGCCGACTACAGACTCTCCAAAATTCTTGATGGAAGTATTCCTAATAACACTGATTACACCACCCTTTAATCTACTTTAAACACCAAGTTCGAATCCTTTATTCCTACCAGATAGATGAAATTCTTTTCCTAGCTCACAAGGGGTTACTGAAACTATATCGAAAACACAAAAATTGGAGGAACATTTCCTCCAACTGGGGGAATCAAAGCATATATACACCGATGGCTTACAGTTAAAGAGTGAAGTGGGTGAAAGTATCTTTTCGGAACACCCTTTCTTTTCAGAATCCCCTTTTTTTGAGGATCTAGCTGACCTTAGTTGGGATACTCATGGTGAGTGGAATTTAACCACACCGTCGTATCACAATGGGCCTATGTGTGCCTTCCCCCCTGGAAGGTGCCAACTCTAACCTAACCTCGAACAAATTTTGTGCTCTATCGCTTAATTTCTAGAAGCTGAATTCATTTCTGCTCTCTAGTTATAATGCTGGTTATAATGGCTATATCCATCAAACCAAGAAAATCTAAATCAACAAACAACAGACGGAGTTGGATCAATTCGTTGAGCGGCACGACTACCATGCCATGAGTCTCGGGTTCGAGACCAGGTCTCCCCGTGAGTTTTTATTAAGAAACTAAAATCCGTCTCGGGGCTGTTGTCTAGCTCGCAGCAATGCAAAAAACAAGACATTCAAGTTTCCTCACTTCCCTTATCCTAATTCCCTTCTGGCCAAAACCATGCTAACGCATCAAAGGGTTGTCCACCTAGGCTTTGGCTACATCGTATAAAAAAACAAAACTGCATAAGAAGTGCTTTAGAACTCAAACGCATATTTAAGTTATATTTATTAGAATGTTCATTTCGAAAATGTCATATTTATATTTTGAAACTATACCCGAATTTTTTTTTTATTTAATTTTTTCATATATTCAACAGGGCCGAAAAAGAAAAATCAAAATTCCAATCTGAGGTGTACGAATTGTTTTCTCAAATTGAATCGTTAAACAAAGAAAAGATTGTCAACGTTAAACACATTGAAAGACTTGAAATTTCGATCACAGAATTGAATGTTAGAATCGAGGAATTAAACCGCACCATTGTCGACATCACTTCCCATAAAACACGTTTGTCTCAAGAAAATGTTGAATTACTTAAAGAAGTTCAAGATCTTAAAATCAACATTGAGAGCGTCCATTACTCAAAGAATCAAGTTATTTCACAACTTGAAGATGCTCGTCGTCGTTTGGAGGATGACGAACGTCGTCGATCCATGTTAGAATCTTCTCTTCATCAAGTCGAAATTGAATTGGAATCTGTTCGAGTACAACTTGAAGAAGAATCTGAAGCGCGTCTTGACCTTGAAAGACAATTGGTTAAGACTCAAGGAGAATGTCAACAATGGCAGTCAAAATATCAATCCGAAGCCGCTGCACACGCCGAAGAAGTTGAAGAACTTCGCCGAAAATACACAGTCCGCATTACAGAACTAGAAGAACATATCGAAACTCTTCTTGTCAAGCTTAATAACTTGGAAAAACAAAAGAGCCGCCTCCAAAGTGAAGTTGAAGTTCTTATTATTGACTTGGAGAAATCTAATAACACATGTAGGGAATTGCAAAAACGCGTCGATAGCTTGGAGAAGACAAACATTGAGCTTAAATCACGATTGGAAGAAACAATTCAAATGTATGAAGTTGCCCAACGTGATTTACGAAATAAGCAAGCTGACATCACTCGTCTCAACCATGAGTTAGATAAAACTCGTGATGCCAATGCACAACTTGCTCGTGAAAACAAGAAAATGGGAGGTAAGCTTGTTGACCGTTTTATTGTAAAACAAAATAATATTTATATAAAAATTACTTTCAGATGATCTTCTCGATGCACGTGGAACAATTTCAGAGCTCACTCGCCGCCTCCATGACTTAGAAATTGAACTTCGTCGTCTTGAAAATGAACGTGATGAACTCACTGCTGCATACAAGGAAGCCGAGGCTGTATGTTGCATAAACATTTTTTTATTTTCGAATAAACCAATCTGATAATTTTAATAGGGTCGCAAAGCTGAGGAACAACGTGCTCAACGTTTGGCATCTGATTTCGCACAATTCCGTCATGACGCTGAGCGCCGTATTGCTGAGAAAGATGAAGAAATTGAAGCTATCCGGTAAGTACTCCGTTAACTATATTAATTTTCTTTGTACTTGTTTGATTAACTACAACTAACTTCTCTATAACTAAATGTACTTCTTATAGTATATTAAAATAGTCATAAACAAATTATTGATAGCAATACGTCTGATTACGCGCAGAAATCAATTCCGCGTTGATCCCATTATACCTTGTCAGACTATGTACACTGGACTATGCCCATTTAGTATAATAAACTAAGCGACACGCTTTTCTAAGCTATTCACCATGATCAACCACAGTTTATAATTTTGCAGCCATAATATAATTGGCAACATTGAATCGAATAACATGTTTTTACCCTTTATTATATAAGAAATAATGCAAACAGATTCGTTTAACTTGTCATGACAACAAGAAATTTCAAGAATAATCAAATAATAAACAGAAAAAATATACAAAATGGTAATAACTAATAAATCAAATTAATGAAGAGAGAGCAAAATTAAGTCAAATATAAGTGGTCCGGTGAATAATTATTGAATAAATTATTGAAAGCATTTTTGAAATTTTAAACTTCTAAACTTTCAAAAATTCTTTCATTGAGGGAATTGAGTGTGCTTGACAGTGGGAAGAAAAATAGGCTCATCAAGGTAAAGTTAAATTATATGTTCAATTCGAGCTAGAAAATGGTAGAATATTAATAAGATATTCAGGAGATCGAAATTTGATTATTTTAGCCGAACGATCGGTAATTCAAATACGTAATTATATCACAAGCCAAGATCAATAAAGTATACGGCGAAACATGATCGAAACTCCGTAGGTCATAAATATAGCTTACTGTAGAGTTAAACATAATACACAGTTAATAGAATTGTCAGAATCCAATTAACAAAAAAACTCGCATCCGCATGTTATTATTGGATTAAAAGCAAAGGAGCTAAGCGTAAGCGCGTTGTAACTGGAACAAAATAACTAGTCGCTCATAGTGACCTATAGATCCTTCCAGAAATAGAGTTAATATGGTTATGTCAAGAAATTTTTTTATTAAAATAACTCCAAGGCTTCTTACCGAGTTTTCAAAAAGAATAGCAACGCCACATAAAACAACTGCAGGAATCAACCATATTCAGAGATGTCCGTTCAACAACCAGACATTTTGACGTTTGTGGATTAAAGCCTCCAGATCAAGATTAATGCAATAAACACCGTCCTAAATTAGTCCTAACGGTCTTGAGAGATATAATTGAACATAATCTCCATAAAGATCTTACTTACTTATTGACAATACTTAACTGATAATGAAATGTCATTGATAAAAATTGAAAATAACAGTGGTCCAAGTATAGAACTCTTGGGTACTTCCGAAGTAACTGGTAAAAATGAAAATAAAGTACCATTCGAAAAGACGGGAACTGAAGCTTACGGGATCTGCAAGCTTAAAACAAAGTAGTCGATGGTTCACGGTATCAAACGCTTTGAAAAAATCTAGGAATACTTAAACTGTCAACTCATTCCTATCAATAGCATTAGAGATATCATTATTAATGTTTAGGAAGCAGCCGTACATAACCTGATCTAAAACCGGATTGACTGTCAGATAATTGATACAATTTAAATACTCGTAACTAGTTATTTGAAAGTGGATACACATTTTTCAAAGATCTTGGAAAGGAATGATAAAATACTGGTGGGCCGGAAGTCAGCGGAACATGTCGATTATGCAAAAGTCTAACAGAATTATTCCAAAAATTGGTCTGGTCACTAACATTAGGAATCCAAAAAACAGAGTCCCATGCAATATTCTCAGCATCAGCATAAATCTCAGTTGTTATCATAATAGGAGTAGGCAGCAAGTTCGTCATACAAATTGAGAGGAAAATCACAGGTTATTATGATCAGATATATCTGGAAAGCTGATGGAAAAATAAGATCTTTGAAAGATTTGCTGTTATGAAGAGATCAAGTAGGAAAGAAGAACGACTAGTAAAATATGTAGGTTTACCCGGTGCAAATACAAAGAATCCAAAGTAATCTGCAAAGAATTAGGGAGACCAACCGGTGAGGTAACATTCAGGTTAAAATTACCTCCAATTACAATATTGTTATATCGAGGTGCAACATTGGTCAGAGGTCACTGGTTACCGAATCAGGTGAGTTGCAATTTGGTGGCTTATACAGGCCGTTTCAGATCTGGTGTTCCAAAATAAAAGGGGTAATAGATCTCAGCTAGCAAACAAAAATGTGTATGCCAGGAGGAGCGCAATCTCAACCGTTTGGGAGTTACAGGGTGATTCATAAATTTCCAATTTTGATAATATGCACATCACTCCTTAGTTTTTATCTTTTGGTTTTATCAACCAAAAAAAATGCTTCTGACCTCGTCAATCTCAGGGAGTATATTGTCAAACAAAACGAGAATATTTATAGTATTTCTTTAGGAAATATTTCATATCAGTTTGTTACTTTTTCCAATAATTTCAGAAGTGGGGCGTTTTGTTCGCATAAGAATATCTCTATCATACTAAGTGATACTTAAAGTACAATAACGAGCATCAAGTCACAAATCATTTAGTATTTGATAACGCGACAATATTAATTGCCATGATGACAAATGATTATTTGATTTTCAACAAGGCAGGATCAAATAAAAATAACAATAACTGAGAATACATTTTTTTTATTAGGAACGATAAATTTATATCTATTGAATTTCAGGCCAGGTTTTTGAGGTAACGGTTAATTAAAATATTGTCCGTCTACACTATATATTTGCTTTAACATTTCAAACCCCACAGTCCCATTTCTTTCAGCTATACATCATATGAAAGCAAACTAAAAAGCGACTTTATGGGCGAACTAGTATTCCTTTATTTTAGTCAATGGAAGTAAGCAAAATTAGGCTAATTGTTTTCAAAAAAACATACTATTCTTCATTGGGTGTTACTTCCAAAAACATGAAACTTGGTGTGATATCCATTAAAGGAAATCCTCGACCAGTTCGTTCAAATAACCGTTTATCATCCGTTTTTTATTCTTTCTCTATATATAATTTTTTCAATTGCCACGTCTACATATTCTACGGAAAAAAAACTATTTAAAAAAACATGACTGTTCTGCTATCCATTGGGAAAAACCTTGCATTATTTCACTTCTTCCTTTGATCTAAGAATAGAACACCAAAAATACAATAACCGCTAAACAAACTTGCTTAGAAGCTAAAAGCTTAAAAATAATCCTGTAGACGAGATACACTGTGTATATTAGTGGAAGGCAAGCTAGTTTATGTGTACATTCCCCATCGAAAGTAATAGGAATTATTTTGTCCTATTGGACGATATACACTTATGCCAGCGATTCAAAATATTCGAGAACGCACTCGCCAAAGTTGGTACCCTTTGCCAATATGGTGTTTGGGGAATATTTTGAATTGAAACAAAGAAGATAATTCAATATTATTAGAACAAGTTTTTTATTATTATGTAGCCAAAGTCCAGAGGACGACGTCATTGGGTAAAGTAAGTAATAACCTGTCCGCCTACCAACCCGGAGGTCATAGATTCGAATCCCACCGGAGGCAACCTATGGATATTTTCTGCTGAAAACAGATCACGATTAGAAGGCAGAGAAAATGCCAGTTGGTCGGAATGCACTTTAAATTGTTGGTCCACTTGAAATCAGAGGGGTTACGGGAACTAGAGAGAGAGAGAAAGCCTAGGTGGCAAGCCTGGTTGTTTGGCAGTGTGTATTTACCACCCTCAGTTTCCGTGTACACGGAATACACGAAAAGGAAGCGGAAATACACGGAAAGTACAGAGAAATTCACGGAAAGTACACGGAAATTACACGAAAAGTACACGGAAACACGGAAAGTACACGCAAAGTACACGGAAAGTACACGGAAGTTCACGGAAGTACACGGAAAGTACAAATACAAATTTCAGAACCAAAATAACTTGATGAAATTAGTATACAAGACGAAATACGGGTTGTCGATGGAGATGATTCAAAAACGTACAACACATTTTCGACGAAATAGTCGTTCAAAGACCTCTGAAACAAAAGAGAGAAAAATAATAATTAATCTAAAATATTCTATTTTCTTTATTTCCATTAAATTAACAGAAAACAAGAAAAATTGCGAAAATTGAGTCTAAATGCGAAAATTTTCACAAAAACATCGCAAACAGTCGGAAATTGGTTGTTTTCAGGCCAACTTCACGTTGTCATAAAAAAAATTTCAGCTAATAGGTCTTCTTTCTCTACTTTTTAAGTAAAAAATTTCGTGTAAAAACTTACTTGTACATATAGTGGGTAAATAAAACACAAAAAACGAGAAAATACTGGTACAAAACTCGGATAACTTCAACAAAACACGAAGATAAAATGTCACATCAGAAATTTCATTCATTTTTATTTATTGTTACTCCTTTCCCCAACCAATATTTTGCAGGTACAGGTTAACTTCCTTCTTACAACTAACAATAAGCCACGAAAAATTCATAAAAATTTTTTTTTCAAAAACGCACTAAATGTTTTGACATTTCTCGAATTTAAAAAACTAGTCATCTTGATTTTCATGAAATTGCAGTAATAAATCGTTCGTGTAAGTTCATGCAAATGGGGAAGTTTTGACGTCGACAAATACTCTGGCGTTTTACGTACCCGAAAAGTAAAGAAAATGGGTAAATTGGTGCGGATGGGGGAACCTACATTCACGTAAAGAAACAAACCTAATGTAGCGAAACTCCGCGAGGACTTTATTAGTCAGTTGGCCTACTTTTATTTCGCGCTGCAGCTACTCGGGCTAGAGTTCTTGCTGCACAGTGTGATAGATTTTTGTTTTAGATTTTAAACATTATGATCAGTGGCGTAACACGTCCGCCCGCAAAATGATTAATTGGGCCCTTTGATTTCTGCTCTGTTTGGAAAAGCGTGTCTTTGCCTGCTTCTGTATAATTCCGTTTCTTGAATCAATTACCGGAACTAAGCGAAAAGGATATATTGAAGATTCTTAGAATTGTATTGTGTATATCCTATTATGGCTAGTCGTCGATGTAGTAAGTGATTACGTGTCACCTGCCAGTCCGGAGGTTCCAAGTTCGAATCCCATCGACGGCGGGCGGCCCATGGTTGTTTTCTGCAGACAACAGAATGCGATAAAATAGGCAATTGTGGGTTGCTGAGTAATGTCAGTGGTTCGGATTCCACTTTAAATTGTAGGTCTACTTTCAACTGTTGTCTCCAATCGGGTGAAGTTCTTCTCCTGACCCATGCCCCACAAGAGATTACGGGAACAAGAGAGAGTGATGGCTTATACTTGTTATTTCATATTGTTGAATTTACGCTTCTTTTTAATCGACTTCCCAATAACGAGAAGGTTATTAATGTACAATTTTTTTAATGCATAAATCCGTAACGCGTGGACCGATTTTAATGATTTTTATATGTTTTGTATAGTATATTGCCCGATTGGTACAATGTGAAAAATTTTGTGAAATAGGGGGGGGGGGGGGGCGAGTGGAGCTTAACTTCGGAATGCGTGGACTGATTTGGATGATTTTGGTTCTATTAAACGTTCTATTTAATAGAAAATGTTAAAAAATCGGTTGCAAAATGGGGCTCATATAAAGGTAAATCCAAAAAAGACAAACGTCGCAAAACTTTCGAGGTCAAGTGCTCAAATTACTAAACTACCTGTATTGCTGGTAAGAATCAAACAGTTACAACTTGTATGAAAATTGCTTAGAAGCTCATTATGTGGACAAAAACTTTTTAATATTAATAATTATAAGTTGTCTTTTCTTAGCATCTTCAATCAATATTTTTATAGTGTTCTTTTATTAAATTAATTAAAGTAGCTTGATAACCTCTATACAGAACCTTAAAGTTAAGATACTGCAGTCATATTGGTGGGGTTCACATAATTCACTAATGATTCCCCATTCAAACAAAAAAAAAAAAAAAACAAAAAAACTTCAAGGAAAATTGAAAAAAAAAACATCTCACGAATGGTTGACATCGAATAGCACCTGACATTACCTACCTGCTATTTTAAGTACGCATGATGCTAAACTTTCAGAAAATAGCTTTTTAGTTCTATAAATGCCGTTTTACACGTTCTAGAAACAATTAACTTAGTAATGCTCAGTGATTGTTATAGAACAAAGCGACTTATCTAATTGAAATGGTTGCTGCATCTGGACGTGCCTATTTTTTTAAGGTTGAATACTAATTTGTTAATGATGTGCTGAAAAAAATGTATATACTTTAAGTACATAATGAAGTGAAAATCAGACAAAAATTGTTTGTGCTTCATTTACTTATGCACTGAAAACTCTATTATGGCGTGTTGTCACGACCACGACCATATATTTCGACAGAAAATCTATGATTATTGAACTAATGATAAAATCCACAGCTGATTAAGTGAACGATGCCAACTTGAATTTAAATATTAGTTCGAAATTTTATGGTTAAATTCTATGCATTAGTCACAGACATTTCATTAAGAATTTGAAACGAGTGCCATTATATGTAGATTTTACAAAAATCAGTCACGAAAATATCAAAACGACATCTGGTTCCTAAGTAATAATTGACGTTTGTTTAAATATGCAAATATGTAGGAAATATGTTCTTGTTATATATCGAAAATAACAAAAGCAATACCAAAATTCTAAATTTAAATAACATTACTTCACTTCGATTGGTAGATTTAAATAATGACGATAGATTGATGGCATTCGAAGGACATTGAAATTTGCATTGCATCTCATTCTTTCTTCAAGTAAATACAAATTTTTTTTCAAATGTCTCAATCGATGACGAAAATATTTTAATTTAAACTATGCGCCATAACTAGATCAATAAACACATTATCTAGTCCAATTCAGTTCAATTTGATTACTTGAATCGATTTCAAGTGATTGAGATTGTTCGTTATTACTAAGATTCAAAGGAATCGTTGTCAAAATTTATTTGTTTTCGAATATATTTATTAAAAGTAATCTTGTGTCTGGAAGAAAAAATTTAGTCCTGCCGGAAGTGAAGAAATATTGGAAATGCAACAAGTGATTGACAGTGAAAGAAGGGAGCATTTTAAGTTGGTTGTGGTTGCCTAATTTCTGCGCGTGCACAAAAGACCTGCTGCAATATTTAAAGTCGGTTCCAATACAGAAGAATAGTATATTTTGCCTCTTTACTTTTACTTCGCAAGTGTTTTAATTTTAGACCGAACAATAAAAATAAATTTTCAATGGCACTAATGCAAGTGAAAAAACGACGCAATAGGCTCCCCTCCTCTATGTACGAGGATAATTATGGCTATAGCATAAATTTCTATCAACCAATGATAGATTATTTAGATGCTAAGCGATGTGGCATACAGGCTCAGTATCCTCATTTACCGTGGACATATGAACGTGGCTTAAGAAAGTACCGATCTAGCAATTCATTTCGAATTTATTCGGACGGAGAGATCAGTGCACTAGCGCGTATAGCAGCGGCCCGAGCTGAACGATACTTAATTAATGCTCGTATTGTGATACGGTCACCTTTTAGTGTTATTAAAAGTGCGGACGCAGCCCGTGTTTTAAAGCATATTCGTCCGGATAGTGTGCTGGAACGATTGGAACGACGCCGGTTGGAACGTGAAACAAACCGCCGCGAACTTGAACGACTTGAATTACAACGGTTTTTACGGTTAAGACGCAGAATGGATGAATTAAAGGAAGTTGAAATGTCTGAAGATCTTAAACGCGCTATTCGCGGAAAATCTGCTAGTGCCATATCAGCCGCACTACTTGCTGAATCTGAAAAAAATATTAAAAGTGCCAAGAAAGAGGAAGCAGAGTACATTGCCCAAGCAATTTCCCGATCCAGCCGGGCGATCAGTGAAAACAGAATCATCCATTCAGCTCACATGGAATTCATGGATGAGAGATTGATTGATAATCTTGACTACAAAGTCTCCTCATCTTTAATTAATGTTAAGCGACAATTATCAAATCTTAATTTAAAAACTTCAGAGTTTTATGCTGATTCGAGGTGTGTGACCAATTTTCTATTTAAGAGCATGTATTGTGTGCAGACTATCTCAGTCAAAACCAAATGGAAACATGCATGAAAATACACACCACAACTAAACAGACACTTCAATGCATATGTCCAATCCATTACCTCAATGCATTTACAAGCAATGCTATTTCAGGACACTTTGTACATGACATTTTGCACTTTCGCATATTATGTTACACAAGACTTAAATATGTCTAAAAGTTATGTCACTCCTTGTCTCGATAAAAAAAAAACTTCTAGTGATGCCTCTGTTTTATGTTATTGCATGTAATTGTTTTATAAAATGTTGACAATCTTCCAAAACATTACAAAAACACGTTTAAAGCACAAGTTCAGATACGATAAATTTGTTACGTTTCTCTATTACAACATATTTCGGTAAATTTTATTTTCAGCCAAAGCTTTCAAATTACGCAATCGGTTCTATTAGAAAAATGTTTCGGAAATTTTTAAATGTTTTTCTTGGTGCCAAAGAATGAATTTTCCTCGATTTGAAAGAAACCTTGAAATTTGTTAATGTGGTGGAATCTCCCTCATTATTCTATTGTCTTGAAATATTTCACTGCGCATGGGCATACCTGGTCGCCTTTGAATTCTTTACCTTAGAGATTTAGTTTCAAATTATTTATAGATACATTGGCCCATTTTTAAAACATTCAGTTGTTAATCATTCCTTTGTAATGCGCGCGATTTAACCAGATGAAATTTCGATCGTGATACATGTGATTGAAATCTTTTACGAACTCAATGATGCTTTTTATTTTTTTATCTTAAAGACAAAGTACGATTTGTAAGAATTTCTTATTGGCACGCTTAATACAAAATATCTTACAAATCGTACTTTGTCTTTACGATAGAAAAATATAATTTAAATTAACAATATATTAAGATAATAAGGCAAAACGAGACATTCCCACTCAATAATTATCGACTTAATTTTGACGTAATGCAACAGATTATTTTTTTTATCTGCATGATATCTGCAACTAATTCGAAAGTTGTTAAAAGGACGTTAAGTCATAACTTTTATTTATGATTATCCAAACGTTAATTTATTTTGTCAGCGTTGAAAACTTAGCTATGAAAATTTGACTTAGTTCGATAACTTGTCTACGGACATTCTAGCTGTGGTTCTGAGTAACAGAACAATCATCTTGACCTCTAGCCCGACTTAATGCTAACTTCTCATGCACATTTTTGCGAAAGCCTTGTTACACGTCATACCCTAGATTATCGAAAAATTTATTTGATCGAACCCACGCTTATCCTTTGACTTTTAACGGCCCAATCTTTTAAGTAAGCTTGGATTTTGTAAAAAACGCTGAATTTTTCCATACGTGTTGGAGATTGTAATGTTAATCTTCCACTCGTTTAAAGATTGTCCTTGAGGGCAAGCAACACTGCAATGGATTCAACAAACTATTATTATTTCCGAACGGAGTTGGATCAATTGGTTGAGTGTCACGACCACCATGCCATAGTTCCCGGGTTCGAGACCAGGTCCCCCCGTGCATTTTTCAAATTGAATAAAAAAAACCAATCCATCTCTGGGCTGTTGTCTAGCCCTCAGCAATGTAAAAACAAGATATTCAAGTTTCCTCACTCCCCTTTCCCTAATTTCCTTCCGATCAAAGCCACGCATCAAAGGGTTGTCCCTAAACTTTTGCCACATCGTGAAAAAAGTACATATAGACAATAACGTATGAACCAACTTTAATTTGCGCCGACTTCAAAATGTATCTATTACACAAAATTAAAAATTATTTTATGCTTTTTAGCGCTTTTTGTGAAGTCGGTTCAACTTTTTTTTAAAGAACTATTTTATTTTTCACTTTTTAGTATCTTCTACTCTATACAACGAAAAAAGAACCATCCAAATCGATCCACTCGTTAAAAAGTTAAATTAAACCTCCTACCCCACCTCCATTATACTAAATTTTTTTCTCGTCGTATCAATCAAGGAACATACTCTACCGAACAGAAAAAGAATCATCGAAATCGGTCCACGCGTTACAAAGTTAGACTACCCCTCCCCCTCCCCTACCAGCCACTATAGGACCAAATTACTCTCTTATTAGCAATGGGGGATCACACTCTATACAATAGCAAGAACCATCCAAATCGGTCCACGCGTTACAAAGTCGGCTGGATGAACTCCATACGGTCTGTCCAATTTTTAAACACTTTTTCACACAATTCTTGCGGTATTTCACCGATGACTCACTCAATATTGGCTTCCAAAGCGTCTAAAGTGTTGGGCTTGTCGACATAGACCAAAGAATAGTCAGGCGGCGACAGATAACGCGATCTATGCGGCCAATTGACTGGGACAAAACGAGAAATAACATGGTCACCGAAGACAGTCTGCAATAAGTCGATTGAAGCGGTCGATGTATGGGCCGTAGCTCCATCCTGTTGGAACCAAAATTCTTTAGGATCAATGTCGCCGAAGTTTTGAAAAAAGAACGTTAATCATGGTACGGTAGCGCGGCCCATTGACTGTGATGTTGGCCCCTTCCTCATTTTTAAAGAAATAAGGACCGATTATGCCACCGGCGTGTATTCCGCACAGCACAGTGCATTTTTCTGGGTTAAATGATATCTCGAGAATCTCGTGAAGATTGGTCTCGCTCCAGAAGCGGCAATTTTGTTTGTTTACATACCCATTTAGCTAGAAATGCGCTTCGTCACCAAAAATGGAACGTTATTTTCTATGCGTTTCACAAATAGACCCATTGTTTTCTAAGGAAACTTTCACAATTTGGTAGCGTTGTTTGAGCGATAACCTATCCATGGTGAATTGTCAAAGAATAGTGAACAATACTGACGATTGGATGCCCACGAGGACAGGTATCCCTATCGGAAGATGTGACACACAAGAAAAACCCCTATATAGATGTATGTTATTAATGTGACGATTGCGCTTCTTTACAAAAACTAATTTTTTTACTACATCGTACTTAAAGATGTATCAATTTTAAAAAAGTTTTCTAGGGCAGTTATTCGTATTCGATTATTTAAGTTCATATCTACTACCTTTTGAAACGTCTATTTACAAATGTATGTATGTACAAAAAAAATTGTTTTTTAACAATATAATAAATACTTGGAAATAGTAGATTTCTCCATTAGAAAATTACCAAAAATACATAATCGGCTTTGAATTCTCAGCCCCTCTAAGGTATTCTTTACATTGCAGCCAAAGCTCAAACGACGCCCAATGTTACTATATTACAGCTTTGGCAAAAAGGAAAGGGCGACAAGGCACCAAAATGTTAAACAAAGGTGTCGAGGTATCCATGTTAATTCATTCGCTTAAGATAATTCTGTTATCCCGAACAAAGTATGGACAGTTTATATTTTGACGGAATAATAATAATAATAAAAACAATAAAAACCATACTAACTAATGCCGATTGTTTTAAAAATAACACTCCTTAATGAGTAGTACAGGCAACAGGTAAATCACCTACCACGCTGATTTTTTGAATACGCTTTAACCCCCTCCCCCTTGAATATCCAAAATGCACTACATTCTATATTTTTAAACCGCGCGGGGTAAAGGAGGTGGGGCTGACAGGTGTTATTTTTTTCAATTATCTCGGCTTCTATTGAAGCTACAATAAAAGCACCGATACCAGCATAGAGGGCGTTTCGAGCACTACAACTTTCATTCCCAACGTGCTTTTACTATTTTATACGAAATTACAAACATTACACAACAATGAAAAATACTTAATTATAGCATTTATTAACTTTATAAAGTCATACAATTATCACAAAATGATTAAAATAGTAAAAACACGTTGCGAATGAGCGATTTTATTAACAAAATATGTTTGCTCTGAGAACTTTGCCCCACCTTCAATCCGTTGAATTTACGACGAAAGTCATAAGGGCGAATTTGTACTCCTCGAAGCGCTCTCTCCCCTGGTTGCTTTTGTCGTAGCTTCAATAGAAGCCGGATAATTGGAAAACAATTTGTGCACCTGTTCGTGATTTAAAATCAACGAAATGGTTTCAGGGACATCTATCTGCGAAAGAACTGTGAATAAAAAATGTAAACAAATGAGAATTGGTGGTGGGATTTTTTTGATAGTTTTGTAAAAATAAAAAGCTAAAGAAAATTAGAGAACACTTAAAAATGTAATTTTCCTGGCAAGTTAATATTCCCACAACTTAATTAAGTTTGAAATTTTCACCTACTCTGTTCAAAGTGTTATTTCCACTTCACTTTGCTTATATTGGTACAATAGTAAGTATGGGATAAGAAGGAACACAAGATCATTAAAATTATGTATATCTTCTTACTATGTGGAATTATGTTTACGAAAATATAACAATAAGCATTCAATTAAGATATATTTTCAATCCTCGTTCAGTGTCATCAAACTTCTTCCGATTTAGCAAGTTCCCATTCCGACTTCAGCTAGCTTCTCGGCCCATCTTCAACCACATCTTCTTTTATACACAATTTTTTTTTATAAAGGAATCAATGCATACAAAGCGTTCGAGTTTACTTCGTTTGCAAGACTGACATCCTTTCAAGATCAATCCAAAAGGAAACCTGGATATAGAAAGTATCTCGAAAACACAGCCCGAAAAAATATTGCTGTTAATTTTATTCAGCTGGCGGTTCGAATTCGGTGGAAGATCGAACTCGCTTCTCGTGGGAAGTGCCAGAGAAGCGAACAAAATATCGCCTCGCAATGTTTGCAGGGCTGTTAGAAAAACATTAAATAAATATTAAGTAAAGATCAGTTTAAAAATAACCACGAAAAGGAAATAAAGCTCTCGCGGGCCGGATTGGTCCGCGTTGGTTGGAAACCCATAGTGCGGGTGTTAACATTCTGGCTTTTGATCATGAGATCGTAGGTTCGAATCACGCTGGGAAACCTGTTGACAAAAAAATGCGGTCAAGAAGCCAAGAGTAACGTTGTTGGTTCGTAATTTACCTTAAATTCAACAATGTAAAGAGTTAAACGTTACTTACAAAAACTTTTTGTAAATTGCATTTGAATAGTTAAAATTGAGATGTCATTCGCTTCGTAATGAAAAACCAAATAAATTCAGAGATTTCATAAATTTACAAGTCAGAAAAAACCTTTTTCTTATGCGAAGGATAAATTATTTAGTTTTAGCGTTCAGGAATAATTACAAAGTGAGTTCGTACTTACTAAGAGTAAGAAACAACTCGTAAATAAAATTGGTCACACGACTTCAACGAAAAATTAACTTCATTAATTTAGCTTCTAAATGGCACTTACAAGAAATACACTAGCATTACCTGTTCTACTCACTCCTCAAGAACTAGTCAATCAAATCTTTCGATAAGGAGAACGCAAAACATTAAGTAGCATTAGTCACAACACTACCAAATGATTCAAAAACACAAATATTAAATCGTTTTTCAGGTACGTAATGTAGGTTTCTACTAACCAACAAGTACATACTTTATAATAATTTTTCTTCTTATGTAATATTTTATTAAACAACAAAACATTTATATTTTTACAGCAAACAAACTGCAATCGAAATCGAACAATTGAATGCTCGTGTAGTTGAAGCTGAAACAAGGTTGAAGACCGAAGTAGCTCGCATCAAGAAGAAGTTGCAAGTTCAAATCACCGAATTGGAAATGTCTTTGGACATTGCCAATAAGACAAACATTGACTTGCAAAAGATTATTAAGAAACAATCGTTGCAATTGACTGAAATTCAAACACACTATGACGAACTTCAAAGGCAATTGCAACAAACCCTCGATCAATACACTGTTGCCCAACGTCGTGTGCAATCTTTGACTGGTGAATTGGAGGAAGTTCGTCTTAACTTGGATAATACAATTCGCGGTAAGCGTGCCGTTGAACTGCAATACGAAGAAGCTACAACCCGCATCAGCGAATTGAACTCCTTTAACGTAAATCTTGCATCTTGTAAGGCTAAAATTGAACAAGAATTGGCTATTGTCGCTGCTGATTACGAAGAAATTACCAAGGAACTCCGTATAAGTGATGAACGCTACCAAAAAGTCCAGGTACTTTTTATAAAAGATTAAAAAATATTCAGATATTGTAGTGAAAATATTATTATAGGTAGAACTTAAGCATACCATTGAATCACTGCATGAGGAACAGGAACGCATTGTAAAGATTGAGACAATCAAGAAGTCCCTGGAAATTGAAGTTAAGGTAAAAACGATTGCTATTCAGAAAATTTTAGCAACTATTACTTCCTATCCATCTTTTCAAAAACATTTAGAATTTGTCAATTCGTCTTGAAGAAGTTGAAGCTAACGCTGTTGCCGGAGGCAAACGTATAATTAGCAAATTGGAATGTCGCATCCGAGACTTAGAAATTGAACTCGAAGAAGAAAAGAGAAGACATGCCGAAACAATCAAAATCCTTAGAAAGAAGGAACGTACAGTCAAGGAAGTCATGATTCAGTGCGAGGAAGACCAAAAGAACATTAACTTGCTCCAAGAATCATTGGACAAAGCTACAGCCAGGATCAGCATCTATAAACGTCAATTGAACGAACAGGTTTGCTGTGAATGTTAGAGGTTAAATATTTCACAAAAATTCTAATTATTTACAGGAGGGCATGTCTCAACAATCTGTTACTCGCGTACGCCGCTTCCAAAGGGAACTTGAAGCCGCTGAAGATCGCGCTGAATGTGCTGAATCGAACTTGAGTCTTATTCGTGCTAAGCACCGCACATTCGTAACAACATCCACTGTTCCCGGATCCCAACTTTACCTTGTTCAAGAAAGCAGAACGATCACCGAATAAACATCATCAACATATTTTAAAATGCCAAAACAAATAAAACACAAGATACAATCAATATTTTCCTTTCAAGCACATGTTTACATCCCTCGACATCTTTTTTCAACACTTTCAAATTTACATAATTTTATTTTATTTATTTGAGTAAATGAAGCTGTGTAAAATTGCAATTAATTTTGTAATCCCGAAAATAAAAAGATTGAGAGGGACAACACTGCGACATTCTTATTTTAGGCAAAACGATACATCGCTCGGGATTACCACCACCAGTTTTATTATGTTTATTTATTTTACTAATTAATTCGTGTAATTTATAATATTATTTAAAAATCAGTAAACATCTAATATTATATAATCGAAGTGTATTTATATGCACTTTTGATAAACGAACCTAAGACAATTTTAATGTATTTTTTATTTTACTTGACCATTTTTTGGGTAGTAAAAATTGATATAAAAAATGGCGTAAAAAGCTCCAGAATTGAGATAAAAAAAAACCTTTTTGGGGTGGTTGACGGCTTTGCTACTCTCCAACCTGAAGCAAAATATTGTAAAAAATGTTGAACCGACTTAACAAAAAGCGCTACAAAGTATAAAATAATATTTAATTTTGTGGCTATTACGTCATTGTGAAATCGGTGCAAAATAAACAAACATAACAACTACCTGTCTTCCTTATGATCTCGAGTGCTGAAATGTTTACGTAGTTTTATATGGTATTTATTTTCCAAATTGTTAGTGCTAGTGCTGGTGCTAATCCGGCAATGAACTCCATACAGCAAGAGAGAATTTTGGATGATTGATTAAGAAGTAAGGCAAGTGTCCCTCCACTCCCCGTCGACATTCTAGGTACAAATATTTAATCACAATTTCATTTAGGAAACGTAGTCTGTTAAACAGAATCAAAAAAATCAAAACCGGTCGACGCGTTACACAGCTAAGTGTCCTTCTCCGCCAAAACCCACTCTCAGACCACCACTTTTGTGATAATACAAATGGAGCAAGATACTCCATAACACAATTAACGAATCATCCAAATCGGTCTACGCATGAGACACCACTCTATCCATTTTACCCATGTTACTTACTTACTTACTGCCATACGAAAGAGACACCAAATGTGTTTACATTGCACAATTTCAGTGTAAACTCTTCCCAGTTCACTATTTTTTACTCGAATTTCCAATTATTTGAACTTTTTACTCGAAAAGGTATCCAAGCACCTTTTTAGTGTTATTCAAGGTCATCCCCACCCCCTCCACTCCTTCAACCGACGGTCATATATTTAGAAATTTACCGAAATTTTTAACATAATACCAGTTGGAGAATATAAGCACAAAATTGTTATCCTGCTATCAATTGGGCGACATACTTTTTACCACAGAAAAAAAACCATCCAAATCGGTTTACTTGTCACAAAGTTAGGTTTCACCCCACCCACAAAATATTCGACTTGTTATAAAAAATTTTCCTATTGTATACAGCAAAAAAAGAACCATCCAAATCTATCCACACGTTACGACGTCAGGCTAACCCTCCTCCCCACTCCCGCCCTAGATCAAAAATTTTTCTCATTGTAGCAGTGGGGGAAAATACGCTATACAACAATAAAATAAAAGAATCATAGAAATCGATCCAGGCATTATGAAGTTACACCAAGTCATACATAAAAAATTTTTAAATAAATAAAAAAAAATACGTTTCGAACTTATAACCTTCACACTTTTGGGAAGTCTGCTAAAAATACTTAAAAGATTCTTACAATATATGGTTGGAGCTACAGCCGGAACTAGAATTAAATGAAAATATTAACCCTTAAACGCTCCGCAAGTCATTTTTTACCACATTTTCATTTTTTTATTTTCATTCCAAGCACTAGTTTTGAATGTAAGTACCTTTGGACTGATCTTTTACTTGTATTATTTTATTAAAAGTAAAAGATCAGTCCAAAAGCTGTTATACTTGAAGTGAAAAATCAAAAAATGAAGGTCGGGTCAAAAATGACCCAAAGGGCGTTTAAGTGTTAAAAAAAAGGCAATTTCGATTTTTAGGTTTTTTTTTCGTTGGTTTTCGGGCTATTACTTTTGCGGAAATAAATATTTCAAAGTTGTGTAGTTCAAGCTTCAAGCATACATCCCTTAAAAAACCAAACCAATATTGAAAACATGGACTTGAGAAAAACGCATGTCAAATTTTGAAAGTCTCAAGTCGCTTTGCTCTTTCAACAGAATGCTCTTCGAAACTCAGGTATCTAATCGGACACGAAGATATTCTTCTGAACACTTATTCTACACATCATAAAGTCAAAAGTAATTCAATTTTTTTGAACCGTCACTCTAGAATTACCCCTGCTTGGAGAAGAAAAGTACTATTCGCTATCCAAAAATTAATGAGCGCTTTTAGTAATTGGAAATGAAAGAAAATATCTGTCTATTAAAACATATATTAATTATTATTCTACAGTTGTCCGCAGCGTAATTGTGGTAAAATGACAAGAAAATCTTCGGGTGACATCTTTTCAAGCGTGTAAATAATGCAACCTATCGAAAAATACAACAAAAAACAGAGTAGAAACATAAAAATATAAGAGTAATCGTATAAAAATTCATCCAAAGGTATTTTTCCCTAAAAGCTCATTAATTTTAACCTGGCAAATTACAGACGAAAACTACGAAAGTGAAATTTAATTATTGGCGACAATTTTGAAGAGTACAGTTTATCTGGTTGGGTATCAAAAAAAGCTTATCAAAGTGCGTGTCCTAAAATAGATACTTTTTTACCATTTTGCCAAAAAATCGCTATCCCACTAACGATCTCGAAAAATATTGCTCAGAAAAATCTGAAAGGTCAAGAGCAAGTCGAATTCAAATTGTCAAATTTCAATAATATTTAAACAGACGGACGCAAGAGTGATCTTATAAGTTAATATAAAAATATTTATTTTTTCAACTATGAGATTGCAGAAAAAAAAGCTATTTTTGACTCACCTTTGACTCTGTTTTGTGGTTTGTGGTAGATGAAGATTATCGCAAATAATTAATACCTATAATAATTACTAGATTAAGAGCTATGAATTTCGAGGTCAGATTCATTCGTTGAATGTGAGCTACGCGAAGGTGCTCTTTGTTACTGGAAAATGGGGTGGGAGAACAATTTCGCTCGATTCCAGACCACGACTGCAAGTGGAGTTCGAACCTGGGACACGTTATCACATTATCTCTTACTCCACTGACGATTCAAAGGTGCAGTGCAGATGCAGTAATGTAATATCTATGTTTTAAACAAATCCCAATTAAGTTCGCTTTGTACTTAGACAGCTTTTTTATCATATTTAAAAAAAAGGATACAAAATTATTTCTATAAAACCCATTACATAAAATTAATGAATTAATAATCAAGCTTGGCAATATTCGTGATACTAGTTAATATTCGCATTTATATTCGTATTTACGAACGTCTGCCGCAGATATTTGCATCTTTATACGAAAGCATTCATATTTATACGTCACGAATATATATTGGCTTGATTTTTTATGAATTCATTTATTCTTTTTTAAAAATAGATCAAGGACTTGTGCAAACAGAACCTGCGACAGCATTGAAAGCATTCATACGTAGTTATTTTTTTATCACATATTTGGGAGAATTAGGCTGAATTTTCCAAGAGTAATCTCTTGTACGTAGTAGGTTCGAACCCTGCTGACAACAGATTACGATTAAAAGACCATTGGGGATTCAGAGTAATATCGGTGGTTCGGAATCCAACTTAGATTGTAAGCCACTTGCAATCGATGTCTTGAATCGGATGAAGTTCTTCTTCCGCCGCATGCCCCAGAAGGGGTTAGGAAAAGAAGAGAGAGACAGTCTCCAGTACACTTTACGAAATCCAATGAATGCTGTGCTCTATCCTATATTATCCTCCAGCACGCTGCATATTTCTATCGTGTTTTATGAAAGTTTCAAGAATCTAAATATGTACTTCTGCTTTGTCCACCACTGAAGTTTGAAAAATACTTTTAACTTGCTTAGATTTAAGTACACATTTTGGACGCCTAGCTTAAATCATTTTTATTGGAGGTGCAATTTTATGGTATGTACCGAACGACAGAGAACTTGTTTTCAAATGCAAAAGTACAAGACGGTAATTTTGGATTTATGAAGTTTTGTCAAAGACCATAGATTTAGCTGCATGACTTTCCAAAACATTCACCGGAATGAAATTATGAAACTTTTCAATTGTGTATGATTACTTAAAATTCGTACCTATTTAAAAATGTATGATATAATTTACCTTAATGTTTTCAACATGTTATTTCTTTGACCATCTCTGTATTTTTCAAATAATAAGACTTTTCTTCTTTATTATATCCACTTAAAAATTTAATGCAAACGATGAATCTTGATATGTTTCACTGGAAAATATATAAATTTTATAAGGAAGGACAGTTATTTTAGGGTTTTTTTTAAAAACATTCTAGTCTAAAATATAAATATATTTAATAAATTCACAAATCTACTGAAATAGATATAAATTAATTACATATGAGTTCACTAGATGCATTCTCGTCGTTTCGCTTTTTCATTAGGAGTTGAACTCAAAGTACTCTGGTCGTTCAGTAAAACAAACAATTCCTGTATGTTATCCTGAGCTATTAAATTTCTTATAGCATCAAAATATTTCAGATAATGATGGGTATTATGTCTGAAAGGAATTGAAGAAAAATTAAATTTTAAGATTCATCTAAAATAGAAAATATGGAAAATTAATAAGCAACATTATGTAAAAAAGAAGAAGTATGCGTACACATTTTAAGCTTCCCTTATTAACTAGGTACTAAGAGGACTAATATCGCGTACTTATCAATTAAATCTTTTTAAATTTTTGTTTGCTTTTTTAGTATTCTAATCATGTAAAATTTCGTGAAGAAATACAGTTCTAAGAAAAAGTTATAAGTAAGAGTTATATATTGTCGGTAAGTCCACTTTCATAATTTTTAAAGAAATGCAATTTAAAAGTTTTCTTTGCTTTGTGATAATAAGACTTAAAATCAAATATGTGTTACTAATTTTAGGGGTAAAGTAGATATTGTTATTATAAAGTTGGTAGCTCATTTTCAACAAAAACAAACAAAAATTTTTACATGACTCTCTTGAATTTTGATTTCTGGTTGAAAATAATATTTCTAACAACATATGAATTAAGGAATAAATAATATAAAAAAAATTAGGTAATCAGATTAACTTAAGTTAGTTAAGCATTCCTAAACTGAATTAAACTAGTTAAAAAAAACAAAATCAAAACCGTTTAAACTAGAGCAGAACAAAAATTACTAAAATGCATTGAAAATATATTCGGCGTTTCTAATGAAGAAAAACCAAAAATCTTAAAGAATAACTAAAGCGTTTAGTGGAATAATAATGTAAGTAACACTTTGTAAGTTTCGCGTAAATCACGTTTAAAGTTTCGCATTTATACGGAAAACTAGTGATTTACCTCACTTTTTCACTTTAATACGATCAAGCTTCGTAGTGCGTCATAATATCATTAAAGTGACACCATAAAATGAAAGTCAAAAAAGCTAAAGAAATTTAATTTTTCGAGACTACATCTATTTCTACTTACATCATCAGAAGAATACGTCCAAGTAATTCTTTTGTATTTATTAAGTGATGAACATATGCTTTGGTATGTTTTTTACAAGCAAGACAGGAACAATTTTCCAAGAGTGGCTCAAATTTGTCTTTATAACTGAAAAAGTACAAATTTATTTTATTTAAAACCTAATTAGAGTCAGCTATACCTTTCATTGCTCAAGTCAATATAAATTGGAATGTTTGATTTTTTATTTTGAGTGTCAAAATTAAAGGTCAAGGCCCTACATTTTTCCACAGATATATATATGTATGAAGTGTCAAAAATATCTACTCCCAGTCTTATTAGTTCAAGAACAGCAAGAGGAGTGTAAGCTCCAGTCATCACTCTGAGTTTGTCTTCTGGAAGGTCTTGAAGACAATGGGACACAACATCTTTAAACGAGTCAAGATTTATACTTGATGCACATTCGCCATTGCTATGAAAACCATCAATAAAGTAGCCACCAATATTTTTCTCTTCTAGCATTGTTTTAATACATTTTGATCGAGCCTCTTTACTGTATCCCCCAACAATGGGAGCTGAAATACATAATTAACTAAATTACAAGCAAATATTCCTTAAAAGTGTTTGTATATGTGCATATTTACCAAGAAACAGAGACTCTTTAAGATTTTCAGAGTTATTATGCCACTTTACACATCCTTTGAAAAAATTTTCCGTTCTTTCTACAGATTTAGCTATTCTTTTTTTTGAACTATCATGATTAGTATCAGAATCACATAGAGCATAATACATATTCGGCCTCATTTTCTCAACAAAATTCATATACCTATAATAAAAATACAAAACATATTTATTGCTATTTAAGTGTTTGTATGTTTGCATACAAAATAAAACAAAATAACCAAACATAAAAAATGAATAAGAACCCATGAATTTTACAAGGGGGCAAACAAAATGTTCACGTATTTCTCCAAACAGCGGCTAATAAAATAAACATAGTATTTAATAGTTTTTGTCCAGTAATATTAAGATATGTTATAAACCATGGGGTAATAAAATCAATCCCTACCATCATATATGAAATGAGGAAGTCCAGGACAAAACGCTACATTTCCACTTACAAAAAAAAACTATTCTCTATTGGATCGTGTCATATCGGCTAAAATCTGTGTAAATGTCAACCTAAGTTTGTTGCACTACATCGCAACAAATCCTTAGTTGATAAGCTGAGAGTAATATTTACCTATTAACAAGGTCCGAGCAAAAGTGGCTTAGACAATTTTCTGCGCAAAAACGAACCATGTGAGATTCCAGGTTTAAACGACTTAACTAAGTACTTAACTGTATTAACCTTACATTGCTTTTGTAGTTAAGTCGTTTTTGCACGGAGATTTTCTCTGATTCGTTTTTAACCGCAATCTCACGTGGTTCGTTTTTGCGCGAAACATTTTCTAACCCACTTTTGCTCGAACCTTATAGATCATTTTTACTTATACGTCATTTTACTTATAGGACATTTTCACTCTCAGCCTGTAAGTTATCCCTGGATAAAGTTGGGCGTTTACATCAAAACATATCATTTTCAGTACACGTAAATTCATTTAAAGAAGTCATGACAAAACAACACATATCCATTAAAGTCGTAACAAGAAGTATCTTTTCCACGCAGAACAAATTGGAAGGGAATAATTTTGTGTTCGACAATTATCACGCGAGAAAAATGTAAAAAAGTAGACAAGAATTTTCAAGATAAGTGAGCAGGCAATTTATTTTTTAATCCTTTCAAATCCTTTCAAAAGATTTATATGGGTAAATTCAGTAAACAAGTAATAGGCTCTGTATTTTAATTTTGTTACTCTTTGTTCACCCTTATGTACATTTGCTAAGGAAACCTTAACAAGTAGTACAAAATTTGCATTCAGATATAAAAGAAACTAATAACCTACAAAAAAGGTGTATTAATGTGAATTTTAGAGCGCAACGACGGTGTATTTATTGTCATAGTTTTCGGTGTTTTTAATAGAATTCAGCTAATATGGAGTCCACTGTGGAAAACCTTGATCAAAGGTAAAGCAAACGTACATCAACAAAACTCGAAAAAGGACACAAATTATGTGCGAAGAAGTAAGTGTGAATTTTTCGTTTGCCAACTTATTTCTGACTAACAAATTATTATGTACATATATTCTTATTTTTTGTGCTTTTACTAATTTGTTTATGCTTTTCAGGTACTCGACCAAGAACCCTTTGGCCTTGGAATTCAAAAAACCATGCAGTCACAATGAAAAAAGCAAATTTCAGTGCCACAGTATTAAAGTTCAAGTCGTCGTGAAAGTAAGAAAGATGTTGCATAAAAACGAAAATGATTTTCATCAAGATATATTTCTGTCCTGACTTCTTTGTCCTATAAAATTCAACGGCAAAAGTCATCAAAATCTACACAAAAAAAACCAAGAAAATTTTCAGTGAACTATTATGTGTCAAAGGATGAAAAGATGGTGCGTGTCTGTAAAGAGTTTTTTCAGCAGACATTTCTAATCAACAGCCGCCAGTTAAATACAATCGGACGGACATTATACAAAGGTAATAATACACAAGAGAGAAGAGGCGGAGATAGGCTTTCATTTAAATACATAGAGAAGAAAGCAAAGGTTTTAAACTTTTTAAAGTCTTTGCCTGCTGAAGAAAGCCTCTATAACCGAAGCAAGTCCAGAAAATATTATCTATCGTGTGATTTAACTATAGCAAAATTTAGAAAAATCTACAATTCTGGGAATGAGAGTTTACAAATTAAAAAAAAATATTTCTGGAAGTCGTTTCATTCATTTAATATTAGTTTTTACTCACCGGCCTTCCTAACGTTTTTTACTTAAACAGAAAAAAAGAGCCTAAAAAAGCAACAAATATATAACAGAGTACAGGATCCATAAGTTAAAAACGAATATATTTGCTGAATTATTAAGAACATCAAGAATCAGGGACACACACATTGTGCTTTGATTTAGAGCAAGTGCAAATTTTACTGGAATTCATCGAGTTAATTAATTTTGAGCATTCTGAAGATTTACTGGAAATGAGGCCATTGCAACGGTTTTTCGTCATTTTTTCCATGTTTCCAGGGAACGCGAAAACCAGCTAGACCACCATTTTTTGACATGCTCTTTCGAATGGCATCAAAATTTTTGCAAAAAAAATTTCACTCAAAATCGACAAAAATCACTGCCCATGATTTTTTTGGTGAAAAAAATTTTTTGTTACGAAATCAAATAAAAGGGGTCTCATTCGAAAGAGAACGCCAAAAACAATTAGTTTGGAAGGTTTCACTGGAAGGTATCTCAATTTGACGGAACTGGAACGATTTTTGTATCTCCTGGAAGCGTTTCGTTGATGAGTCATTTTTCATTCAATACGCAATTTCTAGCCTGGAAAATTACCCAATCCACAGTTTAGAATATCTACTTTCAAATGGCCCTGGAAACTTTACTGGAATTCATCGAATTAATTAATTTTGAGCATTCTGAAAATTGACTGGAAATGAGGCCATTGCAATGGTTTTTCGTAATTTTTTCCATGTTTCCAGGCTCCAGGGAACGGGAAAACCAGCTATACCACCATCTTTTGACATGCTCTTTCGAATGGCATCAAAATTTTTGCAAAAAAATTTCACTCAAAATTGACAAAAATCACTGGCCTATAGCCCATGATTTTTTGGTGAAAAAAAATTTTTTTTACGAAATCAAATAAAAGGGGTCTCATTCGAAAGAGGACGCCAAAGACAATTAGTTTGGAAGGTTTCACTGGAAGGTATCTCAATTTGACGGAACTGGAACGATTTTTGTATCTCCTGGAAGCGTTTCGTTGATGAGTAATTTTTCATTCAATACGCAATTTCTAGCCTGGAAAATTACCCAATCCACAGTTTAGAATATCTACTTTCAAATGGTCCTGGAAATTTTACTGGAATTCATCGAATTAATTAATTTTGAGCATTCTGAAAATTGACTGGAAATGGGGCTATTGCAATGGTTTTTCGTCATTTTTTCCATGTTTCCAGGCTCCAGGGAACGGGAAAACCAGCTAGACCACCATTTTTTGACACGCTCTTTCGAATGGCATCAAAATTTTTGCAAAAAAAATTTCACTCAAAATCGACAAAAATCACTGGCCATTTGAACTTTTATTATTTCTGTTAGATGAAAACTGTTAAGAAGACCTTTTATTTTTTAAGTTGCCGCGGGATGCCCACGCCTAGCTGGCAGCACGTCCTAGCTCGTCGGGCTGGGTTTTGCACCTGGCTAGATTGCAAGCCCAACAAAGGAAGCATACTAAAATGAAAAAAATTACATAAAAAATCAAAACATGATGGGGAAAGGATATGAGGGTTTAGATGAAGAAAAAGCACCCTGGGGGTTTCTGAAACTAAATTAGAAATTTTAGTTTCTTGTTTTTTTGTTTTTATAGATATGAGCATACATTCCTCCAATTATTTATATGTATTATATGCGTACTATATTCAACAGAATTAATTGGTAATTTATACACTAAACACAACTAACGCTATTACATCTATGAACTTCAATAGATCTTGCCATATTTTGCGATTTAAAGGGATTAATGTGAGGAAATACAAAGTGAAAAGGCCGACAAGTAAGAAAAAATGTATAACTATCACTGATAAGCACAGAAATAAATTTAAAAAAACTGAATCGACGTTATTAATTATCCCTTAGTCCTATAACTCGAACAGATTTTTTTTTACTCAATCTTTATTATAGACATTGTGTGGTAAGCCATAACTAACAAAAATAAATAAACATATACAATGTTGTCTAAAACACTTATTTTTTTATAACGAACACGGAGTTTAGACCGGTTTCAGCCTTCGGCCATCATCAGTACACTAAATCAATTGCAAGCAACACTTACTGCAATGGTCTGCATAGCGGGGAGTGGTAAAGCTCCGTTTGGTCATTAAAGCACGCATTGTTATTATTTTTCAGAGCTCTGTAAATTTCAAGTGACTCAAGCAAGTTCACTTTCTTGCCCTTCTCACATATGTGCAAAATGTTTGGAGTAGAGTCAGGGATATGTTTATTTTCCAAAAGATGCTTGGCATAATTAGATGTAAAATTATTGTTTTTTAAAGTACTGAAGTGTTCATTTATTCTTTCTTTGAAAGCTCGTCCTGTTTGCCCAGTATATACTCCTTCACAAGTTGCACATTTTAGACTATAAACCCCGTTTTTATTTATTTTTTCTGTTGTGTCTTTAATGCTAGGCAATAAACTGTTCATGTTTCTTATGGTTCTAAAACCAATGTTAATATTTTCTTTATTTAATTGTCTAGCGATTTCTTCCGATATTTTTCCACAATATGATATACTAGCCCATGTTTTATCAATTTGTGCGCTTTTTCTCATGCTAGTTATCTCTTTCATAAATTTATCTTTTAATTTCCTCTTAAGAATACCATCAATGAAGTTATTATTAAACCCATTATTCCTAGCTATACTTTTAATAGTTCTGATTTCTGCTTCTCTGTCATTGTGATCCATTGGTGTGAATATTGCTCTATGTATCATATTATCAAAAGCACACTGTTTATATCTAAAGTGCGTGAATAACTCTTTATGTATGACTGTATCAGTAAAAGTTTCTTTTCTGTAAATTTTAAATTTCAGTCTATCACAGTGTTTCTTTATCGTTAGGTCTAGGAAATTAATTTGGTTATCCTTTTCTATCTCCATTGTAAATTGAATTTTAGGGTTAAATGAATTTATGTATTTTAAAAAATAGTTAAGTTGTCTCATACTACCCGTCCACAGACATAACACATCATCAACATATCTATACCAGAACTTGATGTTATCTAATATTCTATCTTTTGTGTTAAACATTTTTTCTTCCAAGTTGTTCATGTACATATCTGCTAGTACATGAGAGATTGGTGATCCCATGGCCAAACCATCATTTTGTTTATAAAAATCTTTATTGAAAACAAAATAATTTTGTTTTAAAACAAGGTCCAGAAGGTACAAAAACTCTGTTTGTTGGTTTGGATTCATATGCGAATTTTTGATGACTTTTTTACATACCATCTTGCAATCATCAGAAGGGACATTTGTAAATAAGTTTATCACGTCAAGTGATACTAATTTTGCATTCTTAGGTACAATCGAATATTCAATTTTATTAATGAGTTGAAAAGAGTTTTTAATCGTGTAATTAAACGTAGGTGTTATGTCTTTTAGGATGCTATTTAACTCTTTAGCTAGTTTGTAGTTAGGGCTATTTATGCTAGAAACAACTGGTCTGATGGGTATTCCTTCTTTGTGTAGTTTATGGTAGCCTGATAGTTTTGGCGGTGTTGGGTTCATAGCCTTTAAATATGCAATTTTTAAATCTGTCAGTAAATTCTTACTATTGTCGAGACCTATCCTAATCTCACGGTTAAATTTGTTGGTTGGATCACAGTTCAGTTTATTAAAATTATCACAGTTTAAAAAATTATTGACTTTACTTTGATATACTACCCCGTTTCATCAAAGTTCGTCAGTTTTATTTTTTCTTATATAATAAAGTTGAATCGCATAAATTTATGTTTAAATGTTTAAAATAGTTTTTTAATATTTATTCTTTTAAATATAATACATTTTTATGATTTTTGATACAATTTTTGAAAAACAAATAATAAATAAATAATTTATTATGTAAAACCTAAAAATCGTTATAAGGCAGATATTTCAATTATTAACCTTAACGATTTTTACCACTTAGGACCACCTTTTACTGAAAGAACCGATTCTATTCGATTTGGCATTGCTTCTTATATTTAATAAAATTGTATTGCATTTAAAAGAGATAAACAGTTAAATTTCATGTTGATAGAAAATTTTGTGTTTTTCCTTCATTTTATATGAAAAAAATTAAAATGACGAACTTTGATGAAACGGGGTAGTATGTCTCTTGTCATTATTACGGAGGAATTTCCGTATAATTTGTAGGGGGGGGGGGGGGGTATCAAGAGTATCTAGTTAAAATTTGAGGTCGGTTGGAGCAAAACTTCCGGAGATACAGTGCCTCGGGTCTCCCTCCATCCGATACATCCCATATACAAAAGATCAGTGTTAAAACTTTAAACGCGTTTTTCTCACACTTAGCTCTTACAGAGTCGGTGCCCACTGTAGCTAAAAATCTACTGCACCGATCCTTTTGAAATTTTGCACACTTTTTCTTTACATAAATGACGAGGTAATGACGTCGTTTTTTTTTAATTTTAACGTATTTTAAAATCAAAAAATTTTCTATTTTTTTGATGAAAAATCGGCATTTTGACTTCCAAGTGCTGTAAGAAATTGAAAAATCAATAAAAATAAAAAAAAACTCGACGTCATTACCAGCAGAAACTTATGAGCTAAAAAAATCATTTTGGTTTTTTGACTTCAGATGTTAAAATGCTGAGTTATGAGGGGCACCGCAATCAAACTTTTTTTTTTTAAACGTGCGCGGAGATTCGCTGTCAATGGCTCATTTCTTCATAAAAATTAATGAAAATTTCACGAAATGTTCTTCAAATGTTATTTTATTATCTAGTTATTATAGAAATAAATATATATTAACTGTGTTGCCAAAAAAAATTATCGAAAATATGCTTTTTTTGTATCGAATTAACCTTACTCACCCCTTAAATTACAGTACAAAGGATTTTTTTTATTGTAATCTTCTTCTTTACAACAATTGAAATTGAGACATTAAATCTTGCAAGAAATTGAAATTGGTCCAGTGGAAATCAGTGTTTTGCAGTGACGAGTCGAAATTTAATTTGATAACCTCTGGCGGAATGAACACTGTACGACGGCTTAAAGAAGATCAACTCTAAAAAATACTGCCCAGTCACAGCAACGCATTAAGGTCGTAGTGTTATGTGTGAATCTGGCTATCATTTTTTTTAATAATTGGAATAATAAACCGTTTCGAATACACAACAATTTTAGAAAAGCATATGTTGCCGTATTTCGAAAGGGAAATGCCGCTTCGATGGGTGATTCAAAGTGGCAACGACCCGAAAAACACATTGTAGTTGGTAGGGGAGTTGATTAATATGAATCCCTTTAAAATCCTCTTCGGAGTTTTACAATTAAAACGGATTTACTCAAAACATTGAAAAATTAACGGATATATATATATATACAACGTGTCCCGTTTTTCAACGATATCCCTTGGAAGATTGATAGGCCAGCTCATGACTGCTCAGAATAACAAAACATACCTTAGTAAAAAACATCATTTTGTTAGGTAATTCTGAATAGATATCCTATTTACCACAATACAGAACAAAAACTAATAATGCCTTTAACCTTTGGAAAAATAAACATTTTGACCCTATTCACGAGTTAATTTGTTTTTATTACTTGACTTCGACTCTTCATACTGTAAAAAAAATATACCACGCTAACCTGGCAAGTTATAAGAAAAGTTTGCGCATTTAATGTAGTTTTCGAAATTGTATAACAAGTACCATGTATTACTTTAAAAAAAATGATATTGATATTTTACTGCCAAAGGAACTCATTTTGAAATTATTTCAATTATTAGACAGAGCCAGCTATTGGACGTGTAGGACTAGGATGGATGCCGTTTGACATGAGTTAGAAAGAGAAAGCTAGTGACAGCGTTTGACTGCATATTTTTGTATGCATTTGGTTGGCACTTGACAGTCAGTACACTCTTTTGTTTGCTTTGCTACGGTCGTTTCACATTCGTATTTTTATTGTATCAACTACCAACGGATTTTGCTTTGTTTTTTGGACTTTTGTTTTGACCAGTGTTGGAGATAATATCGAACTGACCTGGTATTCTTCTGGACTGTGTTTGTGTTACTTTGTTTTTGAGGTTCAGTTCTATTCATTACTATTCATAATTATTTATTGCTGGTTCGTATACACAAGATTGACAATATTTTATAGTACAACAAAGAAGTGAAGCTAGTTATAATTCAAAAACTACCAGTATCAAACAAAGATGAAACAAAACAATCAATCACAATGAAAGTATGAACCCTATGTACGAATTTACTAAATAAGGAAAGAGTTACTGCGTATTTCCTATGCGGAGAAAGAAGAAAGAAAGTGAAAAGGAAAAACGGTGAAATTACATCATGTTAGGCGAGCATTGATAAGCTTTTTAAATGTATTGACAGTGGCTGCGTTTTGTATATTAAATAAATAAAATTATTAATTTATTAAATCGGATACTGGGTAATATATTGGCCGAGAGCCATAGCAGCCCAGCATAATCTTATTAAGCCTCACAGCAACTCTTATTACGGCTCAAGACAATTCCGTGATTGGACATCTTGCTCAGTACAGGCAAAGTCATTCCATTTAGGCATATCGATAATTATAATATATATTGGGACTTCCTAGGGTACAATAACAAATTATTGTTTTTTAACCAATTATATATCCTGTCCAGGTCAGAGTTTATACGTACAATGGAGTCATCAAGTAGGCCGATGGGTCTGCTGAATTTTTGATGAATTTTCACATCGTGTACAACGCTCGGTAGGTCATTAATAAATAAACTAAACAGTAATGGACCTAGTATAGATCCCTGTGGTACACCGCGCAATAGAGGTCGAGCACTGGATAGTGAATCATTTATTTTAATTCTTTACATCGACAAGTTATAAAGTTTTTCAAGTAGTAAGCCATGGTCGACACAGTCTAAAGCCTTGGAGAAATTAAGTAGTAACAGCGCAGTAAACTTATCCTGATCCAGAGCCCTTCAAATGTCTGTAGACACCTTTAAGACATCTTTAAAAATTCAGCAGAATACTAATAAATGTGAAGAATTTAGGCCAATTAATATGCTGTCAACATACGAAAAAATATTAGAGAAAACTATACAAATACAACTGGAGGCATACATGGAGGAAAATCAATTAATATTACAACAGCAGTCAGGTTTTAGAAAAGGCCACTCTTGTGAGACAGTATTAAATATGCTGCTTAATAAATGGAAAGGTGTGCAGAAAAGGCACAAGATAATTTCAGTATATTTGGACTTCAAACGGGCCTTTGAAACAGTGGACAGAGATATTTTAATTAATAAGTTGAATAAGTATGGGCTCAAGGGAAAAGAATTGATGTGGTTTAAGAGCTATCTATCAGGGCGAACACAGCGGACAAAAGTTAATGGAGCGATGTCTTAAAGAATTAATGTAAGCTGGGGTGTACCGCAGGGATCTGTTCTTGGGACTCTACTGTTCCTTATATACATTAATGATATAAAGAGTGTATTGGACAACATAAATATAGCGCTATTTGCTGATGATGCATTATTATACATTGCTGCTAATGATGTAAATGAATGCGCATATGTAATGGAACAAAATTTACAAAAATTGAACGTGTGGCTACAAATGAATAAATTGAAATTGAACACTAGTAAAATGAAATTTATGACAATCAATGGTGAATATGCGGGTACTTCGAAGATTGAAGATTCTTTTATTGAGCAAGTAGAGAAGATTAAATATCTAGGGGTGATAGTGGAAAATAAATTAAAATTTAAAGAGCATGGGAACTATATATACGGGAAAATTGGTAAAAAAAATCGGGGTTTTAAGGAGAATTAGATAATCGGTCATCAAGATTTATAACACAATAGTGAAGCCACATATTGAGTATTGTTCGTCAGTGTTGTTCCTAGTATCTAGTGGAGAAATGGACAGGCTTCAGAAGCTTCAAAATATGGGAATGAGAGCGATTCTTCAATGTAATAGGTATATGTCTGTTAAGTGTATGCTGGAGTCATTGATGTGAAGGAGTGTGCGAAATGTGTTACTGTTGATTTTTAAAATGAAAAATGGGTTATTGCCTGAATATTTGAATGATTTTGTTATGTGAGCTTTGGTAATGTAGCGGAGATTCACACCAATGCGAAGTACAATTCCATTGCTCGAATTGGAAAACGGTATTAACCCAAAACAATGTCTGGCCAGAAGGTACCGGAAGACCGAACTGCAGGAAAGCAGACAGCTGGGGAGGAAGCTTTCTGGTTTGATGCTGTTCGTTCTTTTGACTCTGAGACGTCAACAAGTGAAAAAGTAAAAGGGCTGAAAAGGAAAAGAACCTGTTTTTAGTGTTGAAGCACGCGGAAATTATACCGCAAGAAAGGTCGAGTGTTAGAAAAAGAAAATGAAATTAAGGAGTAGTGCGTGAAAACACCAAGGACACATAAAAGGAAAAGAAGAATTTGCTGTTGGAAAGGTAAATCTTGGTTGGAGGTAAGACAGTACAATTCTCTTATTTTATACCACAGCATGATCGCTTACAAAAATCACGCGGCGATAAATTTTGTTTTTGCTTCGAGAAGAAGTGTGATCGTCTCCTAATATGCACACATCAAGGGACGGAGACACGTGTAATTTTTCAAAGGTAAATTAAGATCGTAATAGAAATAAAGCAAAATATAGTGTCATCTTTTCGAGGGAGGTCTCTTCCTTCCGAAATTTGTATTAAAAGTCGATTATTTATTTTAGTTCAGTCACTTAACAATTTTGAAGTACGTAAACCTATCTATTCAAAATATTGAATATCATCCGATTAAAACTGGCTGTTACTGTATTTTAAATAATTTTGGTACTATATAGTGTTTATTCGAGAAATCAAATTTTCATATCAGGTAATATTTACAGTAATACCTGATTATTTAGAGGATACAAGGAAAATTATCCAAATTTACTCAAGATTCTTATTTGACCTGCATAATTGACTGGCTGCTATTGTTCTGCCCAGCACTGCAAATGTTGGTGAAACAGGAGGCCAGCTGCATTTACAAGAATATCTATATCAACAAGTCAGAAAGTAAAATTGTAGTCCTAGAAGCCATAAGAGTCCTATATTTGTCATAGCTACATTGAAGAGAGATGATTTGTTTATACCAAAAATGTTATAAAAAAGGACCCAATTACGTTCTCTACTGTAAGCTGTGCACATTAAAACGTGTATAATAGAAAAAATTTAATTAAAACGTCAACAAATTCTAATATGATTGAACTAAGTCTAGTGCAAGCTTAGTAATAAATGTATAAAGCATAAATGAAAAAGGAAAATTGAGTACAAGAATTTAATATGAATCTTGGCTTAACAAAACGCCATAAAACAACTAAGTTCGTTAGAAATCATTACAGCAACAAAGAAAACAAAACAAACAACCAACATTTTTTTTTAAATTTTCTTTTCTTAATAATTTTAGGTGGGTACGCAATCAATATCTTAATGTCGAAAATTAAAATGATGATCAACTTATTTCAAATAATATGTAAAATTTTACCTTTTTTTCACAAGTACTTTTCTCCTCTCTAAAGACTTGTTTTGAGATTTGCATAACTTATAATTTGGTTGCGGGGGACATAACTACATAAAGTTTACCGTTCTCTGGACGGAGCTCCTAAAGGTTTCCCACAATAATTTCGAATAATTTCAATAAATACCTTCTTTTGCAACAAACAGAAGAACAAATGATATGATAATAGAAAAACTGGGGTATTATAATTGATGATCTTATACAGGCCATTCAAAGAAAGAAAATATGCTAGAACTATTTTAACCTTTCTTAATGTGACGCTAAACGTTGTGATATAGTTAAACATTTCAAAACAATTTTCCCACAGTGGTATTGGTAATTATTAATAATGTGAGCTATGATTTTATGTGCATAAACTAAGAGCTACTGGACAGAAGTGCTTCAAAATTTGGCTTTACGCCTAAAATTAAACGATAAACGCCATTGTGGAAATAATAATATGTATAGCTACAAAAGTAAAACTTTTTTTTTGTATCTATATGTCTCAAATTTAATTGTTGAACTTCGGATTTAATTTATAGATTGTGTGGCTTACAGAGATACTTATTATTTTCATAGATATAAATCCATGCATTAGAGATACAAGTTGAATATTTATGAGCTTTCGGGGATCTCTCATTGCGTCGTTAATTATATATAATCACATCCATTCTGTAATCTACTAGAAGCTGATTACGATCTCTTCTTGTATATAATTTTCAAAATCATTAAATTTAGGTACTTAGGTTAAATTATGGGTGGCGCATGGAATGCAAAGTGAAGCAATGAACTTCGTATTCTTTACTTAGGATATATTCATCCACCAGTATATTATAAGAAAAGATTCAAAATACATCGCAATTGTACTCTCTGCGTTTTTTTTTTATGCTATATTGTCACTGAATTGACTAAGCGTAAATTTGTTTAAATTAGTTTTCTGTTTAATATAATTTGAAATTAAAATGAAGTATACATAAATATGCTGGATTACATCTTAATTTTAGTATAGATGCGTTTGCATACCATATTCTCGTTTTTTTTTTATTCAAAAAAAAAAAAAAAATATATATATATATATACAGAAAAATAACTTTTCGGAGTACATAATTGCATAATTTTAGTGGAATTTTCAATTATGGATTATTGCTATGAATCATGCGATTAGGTAGGAAAAAAAAATATACCAGAAAAAATGCTTCAATAAAAAAACCTATACCTATCAGGGTACCAGGAAAAGGTAACCATTTAATTATTTTTATTTTACAATAAAAATATTCAGGAAGCATGCAAACAAGCCCGTCGATACTATCGTCATGGTTAAGTGGTATAAATAACAAATGTTAGTAGAGTTGGATTTGCGAGTGAAGAAGTATTTATATTGAAATTGTTTAGAGTTGTAAGAACAGAACTAAAATTATTCAGCTGCAGTTGTTATAAAATTGAATAAAACTGTTTTAATAGAATTGCAGAAAATTAAAAGGAACTCAAAATTTTTTTTATTCTCGTACTGAGGAATCTTAGTTCCTATATTTCGTTACTTCATCTTCTGAATTAGTAGCCTTTATTATTTAAGTTTACGTTATTAACTTGGAGGCCATGTAATGTGGGAACATCACAACACAAGAAATGAATTCCACTCCTAAAATTAATTGTTGGTCTTTCGAAAATTTAAATTACTGGAGCACATAGACTCATAGAAGTAACTGGATGAAACAAATAATTTGGTTGGATTAAATATTGGTTTTGTCGCCTCCAGATATTAATCTGCTTCGTTCTTTTGTTTAATTTGGAATTCTCCTATTTACGGCGTTAGTATATACTATGAACCTATGCACATAAGTATAATTTTTGTAGAATTTTTTTTTGCATTCTCGTCAGTAACATATTATCATTTTTTCTTCCCTTTTCTATTATTCCCTTAATAAGAATGTGCATTCCTTTTCTATAGTCTTCGGTCCATATTAGGACAATTAAGAGAGCCCGCATTAAAGTTCGGGTGAGTGTACTGAGGAAGTGAGGCAAGATCTCACCCCGATCCGACGAGCTTAGCACGGCTAGCAAGGCGGGCCCCTCACCTCCTCGGTCATCGACCAAGCCTGCACGGCAACTTACGCTCACCCTGGTATTTCCTTTACCTTTCCCAATCCCTTTTCGGTTGTGAGCCACGACTAGGTTGTGATAAACAATTTAGTGGTGCTCGCAACCCTCCATCCAATCCATGTCAGCATGCAGCCATCTGTTGGTTGCCTGTGAACATGGATTTCACACATATACCGATAACAATTTTTTAATTTATACAAGTGAGGTGCAGCAATATAACTTGAGACGAGTGAACGAATTTAGGTTAGTGAACTTTACTACAGCAAGGACACAAAATTCGTTAATTTACAAAGGTTTGAAAATGTATAATAGGCTTAAATATAATGCAAGTGTAGTAAATATAAATAACTTTAAGAATAATGTATTGTAATAATGTATAGAATTTATAAAAAATAAATGGGATTCACTAATTAGTGATTAAGAATGATTTTTTGAAATATTATGTATGATTTTTGAATAGTATGTATGAATAAAGTATGCATGTTGTTAAAGCATTTATATATTGCTAATAAATTATTATTATTATTATTATAAGACAGCCGTTTCACAGCTGTGGAAAGCACGGAAACCAAACATCCAACGCGTTAGCATGTCATTATCTTTTTTAACAGCTTGGATAAAAAGCATAATAAGCTGATTGGACGAAAGTCAGCCAAACAATTTGGAGAAGACTTCTTCGGTATAGATAAAACTATAGCGACTTTCCATTTGCTCGGAAAAAAAGATGACATTAAACATGAATTTATTATGTGGAGAATATATCTACTAATAAACGGAAACAGCAGGTGATAAGTTGTCAGGGAAAGCAACATCAGATCAGGGTGAGTTTACCCCGCGGAAAGAGATTTATCCTCGCCATAAACCCCAGCCTGCCGCAAATTACGCCATAAAGTTCTCGACCCAAGACTCGTATTGAGTTTACTGCTACAACGTTGCCGCTTGGCACGTTTGGCTTCTGCTTAGCTATGTTTCGAGCAGTATATAATTATCGGGCTTCGTTTTAAGACGTCTATAGCGTTGATATAAGTGCTTTGGCTCAGCAATAGAACTTAAATTCTAGGTGAAAACTATGGCAACGCCCCTTTTAAATAGGTGCGTAATCAGTGTTAAAAGAATGTCAACTTGTTGGTCAACTGAGGAAACATAATACATTGAATTCCAGAAAAGAAGCAAGCATTCTTCATTTAAAGAATTTACATTTATGCTATTCCCAAACAAAAGTCATAGTTAAAGAAGAGGATGTCATGATCCAGACTACTAGGTGGGCTAATTTGGTCTTGAGAGACAACATGAGTATCAGTGACAAGAATAGTATCAAGCATCGACGGACATTCGCATAACGTTGTTATACTCAACATTGCACTTTTGGGGACAGTACACAGACGATAGTACGCATTTATCACTTCTTGAGGTGAAGAATATTACAAACTTAAGGAATATAACATTTTAACTGAACTTTTAAAACCGAACTTATGAATTTACCCGACGAAACAGAGTTCGAGAAGATCGTTTTATAATAAATTAATGACTGTCACTTCTATGAAATTGTATTTTCGTATTTAAAAAACAAAAACAAAAATACGAATTCATAGAATTGCAACATAAAAATTTACGGCCGTTTACCTAAAATATTTTCTTATTTTCGGTGTTATTCTAAAGCAACTTCCGCCAATTAAAAGTGTACTCTTAGTTAATAAATATATAAAACAGAAAAACCTACTAATATCCTGGCAAAAAATATCAAAACACAATTAACTGAAACTACAGCATGTAATTTTGCCTCAAAGGGGCCAAAGCAAAAATCAATGCCAAAATATTTAACATATTCATCGCAAACTAAATTACGGAAATTAATTTACATACAACACCCTTCCACACAATGTAAAGCGTCTGCAGAGTATATATTAATATTTCATTATAGACAGCAAGGATATATAGAAATCTTATTGATGTTTGAAGTGCGCAACGAGACTGTGCTTCTTATAAAATTTGCATATGGGACATGTGTGTGCTTTATTTACATAATATAATGTGTGATAATCACCTATCCACTGAAAAAGTTGCTTTTCCTCTCCTTGTAAACAAAGGTACAACATCCTTCTCATGGAACCCAGCTGGCGCAATCTCACAAGGATCCTTAAGTGTAAGGAAAATCAGGGAGTCTTCATACCCAATAAAAGATGCAATGCCTTTCGTGTGAGCATCCAAAGCCTTGTCCATATGATCACTATTCCCAAGGCATATTTGAAGAATTTGTGGTTCGTCGGTAATGTAACCAAATGTCTCCTTACTCAGGTAGGGAATACTGCCTGCCTAAAATTTATAACATAATTGTTTTCAAAAGAGTTCAAGGAAAGTCATTCAATACCTTTGTAGTATGTACTAGAAGAGGGGTTTTAAATGATTTTCCGGTTTCGGAACCCAGGCATCCTAACCTTCCCGAAGCCTTGCTTGCAATCTCAACAGCGAACTTCATACCGGCACTAAAGTGAAACTTTATTATTGTTAATTGGAAGTGTGTTCAACTTCCTTCTACCTTCTTCCGCCCCCAACACCATACGAATCGATTCGACACAATAAAAAAAACGCACGTGTTGTACTGTCAGTGTCAATATGACGTTCTTTTAATGTACTAGAACGAATGTACTAAAGTTGTCAGTTTTCGGTGGATTCTGTAATTGCCGCAAATTTATGTAAAGTTTTTTTTTGAGTAGGTACAAAGTTTAAGTTTTTTACATAGGTACATGCAAACGTTCCAAGTTAAATAAAAAAGTTTTTAATAAAGGGTTTAAAACTGAACTTATCGAAATGATAATTTGTATCCAAATATATTTAACACATTCCAAAAAAAAAAATTTAATTTGTTTTATGTGATTTTTTAGATACTTGATTCATTGCTTAAGTTTTAAAATTTTGGAGACGTTTATTTATGACAGTAAATGTAATGTTGATCTAACTATAATATTGTTAAATAAATATGGAGAATAATTGGTAGTAGTATTTTTATAAACTTGGATGCAGGGAATCCATTCCACATAAATATCAATTATCGTAACAGGAATAAACGAAAAGCCTTCGGATGGGTAACGGCCTTTAAATTATTCCACAGTCAAGCAATTTGAATTGTTCACAACCCCTTGAAGATGGAAGTTATTTTTGAGTCTTCACACTGGTTTTGTAACCATGTTAGTAGTAATTGGACAATAAAGTTTAACCTTACAAGTTATTAAATTACCATTTTTTAATGAGCTTTAAGTTCTATAATGAAACAGATTTATTAAATATTCATTACACTAACTCTTAATGGGATCACAGTATCATTAATAGAAGTAAAGGAAATTTAAAGAGCATTTTGTTGAAATAATTAAAGAAGGTATATAGAGAAAGTACTGCCAATTCGATATACCAAATTAAGAAAACAAAAACTTCTTCCCTCCCATATGGTCACTATTTCCGCTATTTTTCGTGCCCTTTCGCGCACTATGTACATTTACAAATTTGCTGTCAAATGACAAATGGTGCGAAAGTTTATTTTCCTGCATATTGAATCATTCTTCGTTTGTTGAGTCGTTTTGTTGCTAAACCCGGCTCGACTGCATTGTTACAATGCATATTTCAATACAAATTACAAAACCATTGAGGTGATTTAGAACCGTCATAGTGACATTTACCATGTAATTAGTTAAGTTTTTCGTGCTTTCGCGTAAATGTTGTACCACAGTACTGCGCCATACTGAATTTAAGGGAAGAGCAGCCAACTTTAAAAAAACCGGATGAGGGAAGATTCTTCGTGCAGTTTAACGAACCTGGGCCATATTGGCGGTACTTTCTCTATATACCTTCTTTAGAAATAATAACTTCAAAACAAAAGAAGTAAAACAAATCAATAATTTAGGAGGCAGGTTGAATTTTTGCTTAAAGTGGCAGTTATTAGATGTAGGTTGGTCATGCAACTTGAGAACGGTAAAGAGTTGCAACCAGACAATAAGAAATGGGTTAAGTGTAAAGTGTAGAGGTACATGTGGAACAGAATTTTACGCAAAGTGCATCACTTTGACGGATTATGATATTAAGTATGTTCTAGTCAAGAGGAACATAGCATAAACTTGTGTTATAGAATATTATACTGGAAAAAGTTGAGTGTGTTTGGACGAACTCGTGAAAAGCAAAAATTTGATTGAGTATTTGGTGGTTATTAGTGAAGTGTGTATTGAATAATTGCAGTATAATGATTGCCCTCTCATATTCATCTCCAAGCTATCCGGAACGTGAATTTTGTGAATTTTTCAAAGAAAAGATAAATTAATTAGATGATTGGTTAGGTGAAGTATCAATTGCTGGTGCTTTTTAAAATAAATTGGAATAACAACTATGTCTCCAAAAAACAAATACAAAGAATTTTACAAGATAATGGGTTGAATCAAATGGTAAAGGACTGTACAAGAGAACACCAAATAAGAGAAACCAGGCCGGAAATTAGTGAGGTACAAATTGGCGGGATTCCAAGAAAAGCCGACAAATTCTTCTGCAAAAGCTAAGGAAATATGGAATAGTCGGAAAAAAGTTGAACTGATTTGAGAGTTACTTATCTGAAAGAACCCAAAGGACTAGAGTTAATTCCTGCTTATCTGGGGCTGTTTGTTATTCTAAAGTTTGTACAAACTAATAAAGTATTTATTTATTTAGAAGTGAAACAGCTGCACTAAATCGCTTTTTTTACTTTACTTTATCGAACCATTGCCAGTTTATAATAAAATATAACAAGAGCTATAATTGCAGAAGAAAAACATAGAGAAAGGACAAATATTAATACTGTGAAAATTAAATATTTTACGAATTTTTAAGTAAGAATTTGTGACCGTCGCAGATACGACTAGTATACTGCCTTTATTCTGCTGTTTGGGTTTAATAAATGGTATTATTCAGAAAAATAAAATTATAGGATCCAAATATTAACTTATTACTAACAATTGAAATCAAGAAGAATTTTACTAAGTTTCATCAAAGTGAACATTTTTATTGCATCTTCTAACATTGTGACTATTAATTAAACGAAAGATGACAATGTTATAGCTCCAACAATTGTTGATCTAGGATTTTCGATAAAAAAACCTAATTCACGGTATCGGGAAAATAGCAAAGATATTATCGTTATCATTACGGTTCCGCAACGGTTGCCGTTACTGTCTTATTCAGTTTTACAATTCACTATGTTGATCACCTCCACTGGTATATCCATTAACAAAATTCTCATTTCGATTCTTGTATTGAACTTAAGCCTTAGATAATTTTTGATTTATGAAATAAATCTTAACAATCAGTAATTATTTGTTTCCATCAACCAGATTCAAATAACTGTTAATAAAGTTACCATTAATAGGTGAAAACTGGTCATGCCTTGCAGAGCGTGTGGTTGTCCGACCACACCCGGAGAAGCATCAAGAAGCATCAATATAGAAAAGGAAACATTTACTACTAAATGTGGACTTAACAAATTCGTAAAAGACCCTCGCCTGTATGAATAAATACAGGCAGATGTTGAATGTCTATCGAATTTAACGAAAGAAGCAACGATTTATATTAATTACACAATTAATAAAAATCCAAATATTTTCGACAATAAAGATAAGGAACCGGATTTTCAGAAATCATTTTATTGTCCAACAGACAACACAAAGGCGCATATAGAAAAAATTGATAGAGACTATCAAACAATTCGGAATGACTACCACATTCCGCTACATGAAGGTAAAGATTGCACATTTCTGATTCAAGGAGCAGCGAAACAGGTGCAAACAAACATGAAAAATTATGTAGTTACACACATGTATAGCAGATTGAAGCGATACTTCCTAAACTGCTATAAATCACGTACAAAAAAGGACGTGGAAAAAATTGTTACCAGCTTATTTAACAACGAAAGAGAAATTCGATTGTGAACATCTAGATTTCGCAACTGTAGAAGAAAATTGGTGGAAGTTTGTAGGATTTCTGCAGAGACTGCAGATATATTTTACAAACGAAGAAATTAAGTCTTTCCGAGTAGTACCAATTGCTTCAAATGGCAGAAGACAATTGACAAAAGAAAAATTGGTCGGAATATTTTGTAGTTAACAAATTTCTTTCTGAGCGTAAAAAAATTACGTTTGCTGGGTCTATAACAACAGATGGAATCGATGTATCGGTACATTTGCGAAGACCAAAGCGAACAAGCAATGATACTGTTTCATTAGAAGACCTCAAAACTGGTTGTCTTAAAGGCACCTACACCACGATGCGTGGGATTGATCCAGGACTAAAGAACGTGGTTGGTACGGTATATTTTAAAACAAATAATTCTATGGGCGGGCACGAAAACAGGTTATTGAAAAACTCAAAGTTTAGACATGATACTGGAGAAAATAATAAAAGCGCAAATTGAAAAAGTTAACGAAGGAAGCCGATGAATATAATAAAAAATCCTGTGATTTCTGTTGCCGAACGGAAGGTTATGTGGAGTACACTAAATTTGCATTAAGCAATTTAGTAAAAATATAAAGCATTTATCTCCGACGGCAAGTAGCAAAGCTGAAGTGGGAGAAAAAGTTGAAAGTAAAAAGCTGTATTGATAAATTAGCCGATGAACTAAGTACGTCATCAGAAGATAGAAAAACGCTTATAGAGTTTGGAGACGGGCAAATTGCCGCCTTCATCAGAGGTTATGTTCGCTTGCCGCAGAGCACTTTATTAAGAGCCCCGCGAGCAAGAAAAGATAAATGTACGGGCGTCATGAGGGACGAATTTCGAACAACGAGGTTATGTAGTAGGTGTGCAACGTCTTGCATTATGTCGAAAAGTCCACATCGATTTCAAGTGTGCCCCCACTGTAAAGTGACGTAGAACAGAGACATTAATGCGGCGCTGAACATGATACATAACTTAGTGTTCGAAATTTTCGAAGGAGATATTCCTGAACCTTTCAGACGACCGCCCATTTAAAAGAACCTCAATGTTCCATCCTTTACCTTCATCTGACAGCATAGAATGTGTTGTGTTTCCCCAAAACAGCAACGGATTTTCTTAGACTTACTGGGTTAACTTTACTAATTGCTGCTTTCTTTTATATAATGTCTAAATTGTATATCAATAACGATTTCGAAAGTTGTCTGTTTTTTTTTTTAGACACCATACCAACCATGCACCTTTTGCGGACTAACACTGCGATGTAGATGTTATTACGGAAAACACTTTTTTGAAAGTTCTAATGAAAATCCTGGTTTCGCCTTAGGTTTGAGAAACATCGATTCCATTCGTTGCTCCAGATAAGCGAAAATACATTTTTTTATACTTTGATTAAAATTTTTTATTTTAAAATATTCGGACGAACGCATCTTCTTTTATCGATTGAACATCAAACTTGGCAGAAGTGCATGCAGAGTTTCAATCATGTACAAAAGATGTAGTCTGCTGAATGAAGTAATTGTCACAAATAAGAATGATTTGCTTTCTTCAATTGTAAGATGTTTCTGAAGTTGTAGAAATTCGACGAACTTGTACCAATTTGTACTTCCATGTCGAAAATTTAGATGTTGACAATCGAATTTTTTTATAAATTGAATGATTTTTGCAGAGCTTTTGTTGCTGAATTAAGTTGTTAACAATTTTGACAAAAGCTTTTGCTGGACGCGATTTATATAAAAGTTTGAAGAATCGTTTCACTGTGCGATACATGATGTTTTTTTTGAGCTGCTTCCCTGTTGCTGTTACTGGAATAAGATATGTGCGATATTTGCCCGTATGTAACTAAAAATGGTATTCATTGCGAATAAATTAATAGCCTATGTGTCATTTAAGAAAATGCTGTTCTTTGTCTTATTACCGTAAATATATGGATTCTTATTAATGGCCTGTCATTAATATAAATCTTAGCTGCTAATTTGGAAGACACAAAACACCTGGCTGAATTTATTCAAACAGGCAAGAGTTTTTACGAATTGCTGTAATCCACATTCAAGTGGGATGTTTCTTCTGCATTGCCATAATTTTTTTTCTTTGTCATGGTATATGTTCGTGACGAGTTTCAAATCCTGCAGAGGTTGTCATGGTAAGTATAAGATAATTTCAAGGAATCTTTTAATATTATTCTAAAAAAATTTTCAAGATTTACGGAGTCCCCTGCAAAATCACCTTTAACATTTCGTTTCTGTAAATTGCTTGTAAATTGTTTGCTGTAAATCCTCATCTAAGTTGACGTACATTTGGTAAGTGTAAGATAATTTGAATGAATCTCTCAATATTATTCTTATTTATTTTTCTACATTTCCAGTTAATGAATTTGATAAACAACAAGAGAAGTCCCTTGTAAAATCAACATTTTTGTCATTTTCAGATCACTGTAAATATTTTCTACGTGATCAATAATACATTGCGTACACATAGCGCATAACCAAAGGTAAAAATATACAGGCAGTGGGCAGTGAGTGCTTATTCGCATCACTCGTGTCAGTGTAAAAGAGCTTTTACACGGAGAACACGGATCCGTGCACTCCGTGTACGCAATATTTACACGGACTACACGGAACGCAAATATTCATATTAATGGTAATAGCTCTTCACAGCCTATTCAAAATACGAATCTGGCGGGGGGAGGGGGGCTGCAGTCCCCCACAGTCAATAAAGCAACTAAAAACCTAAGTCTAATAAAAATTTGAAGAAACTTGTGTACACGGATCCGTGTACTCCGTGTAGAGCGCTTTTACACGGACACGGTTGATGCGAATATATATAATTTTTCATTTCAGGCGCATTTTATAAAATAACTCTGCAAGATGAACTATGTTAGGGAAAAATCTCGGTAACATTTTGCCACCTCTGTAGTGATCAATGTAATTGATCAATAATTCTACATGGTGTTGTACGTCGTGATAGTATTCGGCAATAAAAAAACGCACGTGTTGTACTGTCAGTGTCAAAACACGAATGTAATAGAGTTGTCAGTTTTCAGTGGATTCTGTAATGTTAAGTTTTTTTTAAATCAAGGAGTTGCATATGTGTTGAGGGCGCATGCACACCCCTATAAAAATATTCATATCAATTTTTTCAGTTGCATTTGTATTGAGGGCGCATTTTTTTCTTTGTGTGCGCGACGATAGAAGGTAAATAGTTTTTTTATTCCAAGCTGATTTTTTTGTTGTAATTTGTTTTCGCTTAACAGAAAGTTGAAATAAAATTAACAACATATTCAAATTAATTAGGTTTATTAGTTTAGGTTAATAAAAAACGAATGGGATAAGAAAAGTGAAGAAAAAGACCGATTTGCAGTCAAGAGAGAGTGAAAAAGATGGATATTCACATAAAGAAGGAACTAAAGACAGAAATCTACGAGGAGGAGTACTCGAGAAGTCCCAAGTTCGGTGACTTAAACATGTCGTGTATTTCAAATAATTTCAGTTCGTTTTTCCTTGATTCGTTGAACGATCCGTCTGAGTTTGCTAAATACTTGGGTAACGCGGAAAACAAATCACAGCAAATGGAAGAACAAGTGTTCGGTAGCAGCAACACAAATGGTGTCTGCATCGGCAATAGTGGCAGTGATGGTTATGTTATGGCAATTTACGGTCATGAAAATAATGGAACGAGTAACACAACCGCTTACAACGGTCAGCAGACATCACAAACCTACCAAGAGACCGGCCTCAACCAGACATCGTATGATAGTTCTTTTGAGTTTTCTAAATATTTAAGGCATTCGGAATATGGCGAAACCACTCCCCCGAATACGAACAGTTTGATTGACCTAGATAGTACTCCGCCGAATAAGACCACAAGCTCTGCTGATATTGAAGCATTTGATCATGATTCCAAAAATATTTTTGATGTCCATAATTCCAATGAAAGCACAGGAACCTCGGACCAACTAATTAGTTCTAACACATCAGAATGCAGCGACAGTTCCAATCAAACAAACGCATCAAAGCCGCTTATAAAATTTGTAATCAAGGAAAATTTCGAGGTCCACCAGGCGCACAAGGTCGAGGAAGGAATCTTCCAGCATATGAACAAACTACCCATTAAGAAAAAGGAGACATTGAAGCAACTTGGCGTCACCTTTACTGGCCATATGTCTGTCAGTGATAAATCGATAATTGTTGACAATTTTGGAAAGTTTTGTGAAGTAAGGACCATGTATGAATTTTAATTATATATGCATTATTAATATTGATTTTTTCGGAAGGAATATAACATCTCTGATCATCGACCGTTCCTAGCTTTGAATCAAAGTGGCATGCTCAAGCCTGAACAAATAAAATTTGCTAGATATTTAGGCCGAGGACTACCTAACTTCACCTTGTTTTGCATTTATAGCAATTTCAAAAATTTGTTTTGCACGAAACGCTTTGAAAAGTAAAAACAGCGATTGACATAATTTTTATGTAATTTGCTAACTACATGTTCATCTTTCAGCTATGCAAAAGGCACATATAATTTACAATATATTTTGGAAAAGACGAAACGCTTTCTTACCTGCACAACTGCCGGTAAGTATATTTTTTTGTGGCAATGCATATGCTTTTACTAGGTAGTCCTGTTTTTTTATTAATAATTAAATGCATCCCATTCTAATAACACTGCATGCTCACAACGTTACGAATGTGCTCAAATTGTTAGTTTTTATATTAGTCAAATCGGTAAAAATTAACTTATGGTCACAGTCTGACCCCTCTGGCTGGGTTTTTGTTGTTATTTAGCTGATGATCTAGTAACTTTTTCAAAAAATTCAAATATTATTAGAATATTATTCGAAATACATTTATTAAAATATGGGATTTGTGCATTAAGTTTGTACATATTTTCCGTAAGTGCAGTGATTCTCAGCTATTATGCTTCGGCACTTTAGTGTGCCGCGAGATTCTCGAATTCAGACGCCACTGCGAATACCCATACACAATTAAGTGGGAAATAGAATTTGGAGCTGGCGCCTGGTGCTGGCGCTCTCTTTGGCGCTGGCGCGCTTTCTGGTGCTCGGTCTGTAGCTAAGTACGAACAGAATATGTAGCACTGTCACTTTTGAAATTTTACCTAAAAGCAGTGTTGCTATCCTTAAGTATTCAAAAGTTGCTTCAAAAAACTTATACTCTGTTAAGCAACAG